>CM073122.1:4819632-5182132 GCA_037039145.1 Fundulus diaphanus
AAGCCGATCGCTTCACACACACAGAGGCAGGGAGGCTGCATCTGGGACCTCGGATCTCTGTTTGAAATAATTTTTAGTCTATTGAAGCAATCCTCTCATTTGTCTCTGATTCAAGTATCCTATAAAATTTATTAAAAAATCCGGAAAAATGCAACTTTGAATGTATTAATTTATTGTAGCCAGCAGAATGAATCCACTGAAGGCATGAGTCAAAGTAAAAGCCAAGGTCAGCATCTTGTTTAGTTATTTATGAACCGCACTCCTCTGCACGAGTCTTTAGTTTTTCCTTATTCCTTTCCAGGAAACCACAGCCTGCTGTGATTTTTTTTAAACGGCCTTGTTCAACAGCTCCTCAGGCTTCCTGAAGGTCTTTTAAAGTTTTACTTTGGATGCCTTTTCACTCTTTCTCAGTCCGGTACCCGGAGCTCAGAAGAATACTATCTGTTGTGGGCCGACAGAATGAAGGACCAATGAAAGAAAGAGAAAAAGCGTCTTTAGCTGATGAACAGCTTCTCAGTCGTGTCTTTAGGACAAAAACCTGAACAGGACCTGAGATCATCTGCTGTATGCCAAGTTTTCATCTAAGAGCTCTTTGGGAATCACCTTGTTGGTGCTGGAATCCTATTAGCTGCAGTAAATATGTGACCTTTCACAGATTCAGCTGAAGAAATGGGAATGGGCTGTCAAACTTCACTGGGTCCAACCCTCAGGTTTAGGAGCCTGATTGGCGCACAGGTCAAAGTTAGCGAACAAACTACTGGTCTGCAGATGAGTGCAAGAGCAGAAAGCCTGAAAAACCCACTGATCAGGACCACTTTAAGAGATTAAAGGGACATCTGGCTGCTTGTAAAGAATAAATCAGGATTTATGGATCTAACCACAAATTCAATGTGCCTTGGAAGTGAAGCTGTGGATCTGGGAATGTTCTGAGCATGTTTTAGTGGTACAATCTTTCCCTGGTGGGGAGTCCCCATGACGTTCTGACTGGCAACACAGAACAAGCTCAGGTGGGCCGTCCCCAGATCCGAGCTCTGACATCCCGGTCAGCCTGGAACTGGTCAAATGTACCAGAACCTCATGGTAATTAAAACCTATTTTACTCTAATCGAAGGTTGATGTACAGGTTTGGATAATTAAAAACATAAATGCAAATTAAATCTTTATGACACATATGGAATCATAATCTCCTTTTCTTACAGATTCCACCACATAACTATGCTGTAAATTAATTAAATTGTATTTATCACAACTGGATACCACACATTTTTCAAACAGCAAATTAATCAATTATTTTCCTAGAGTCTCTAAAAGTAGAATGGGAGGCAGATCCTTTAGCTATCAGGCTCCTCTCCTGTGGAACCAACTCCCAGTTTTGGTCCGTGAAGCAGACACCCCGTCTACTTTTAAGACTAATCTTAAAACTTTCCTTTTTGACAAAGCTTATAGTTAGAGTGGCTCATGTTACCCTGAGCTACCTCTATAGTTATGCTGCTATAGGCTTAGGCTGCTGGAGGACATCAGGGTCTATTTCTCTCATTCTGCTGAGTTCTCCTACTGTTCTCCAATCTGCATTGTTTGTTGTTATTTCATCTTTTAACTTTTTGTTCTCTGTCATTTTTCTCTTCATAGAAGGTACACCTGGTCTGGCGTTCTGTTAGCTGTGACATCATCAGGGGAGACAGATCATCCTCTATTACCATCTAACATAGAAAGTTCTCCTGGATCAATGTGAGCTTCTGAGCTTTCTGTGTCTCTGCTCTGTCTTCTGTAACCCCAGTGGGTCGAGGCAGATGAGCGTTCACACTGAGCCTGGTTCTGGTTCTGCTGGAGGTTCTCCTCCCTGTTAAAAGGGAGTTTTCCTCTCCACTGTCGCTTCATGCATGCTCAGTATGAGGGATTGCTGCAAAGCCATCAACAATGCAGACGACTGTCCACTGTGGCTCTACGCTCTTTCAGATTTGAATGAGAGTGAATCATAAAATCTGGAAGCTGAAATGTTTTCTGGGTCACTGAGTCAAACAGTAAACCTCAGTCAGGTGTGATTGGAACAAGTCCAACCCTCTAAAATCTGTTTGTGGGGAATCAATGAGAAAAAACGAGAAGTTGAAGGGATTTTTTTTACTTTTTTTTTTTTTAGGTAATTTCAAAGTCACGTCAAGCTCTTCGTCTTCAACCGCCTTCACTCCTCTCAGTCCCGTTTCAAGATATTTTCTCGGAAAACCACTTCGTCTGGAGCGTTATCATGAAAACACGCGCTCCATCACCGCGGTCTGGACCTCTGAGACCTGTGTTTGTGGTCTGGCTGAACGCTTGGCTCCACTAACGGAGCGTTAACTGAGCCCAGTGGAGGAAACCCGCCCCTCGCTCAGCCTTGTTGGCTCTGAGAGAGAAAATGGCTGCTGTTATTATCCACTTCCTTCAGTAAAAACCAGACCCTGAACCATCAAAGTGTGCCTTAATGAACAATGAAATCCACGGAAAGGAAATCCAACCTGTTTAATGAAAATGCAACAGTGTGAACTATATGCATGAACAGAACATGTGAATGTACTTCATTCACTGGAAACGGAGATGTCTGATGACTTTCTGAGCCTTTTGGATTGTTGTAAACTGGAGAGTTTACTGGTCCAAAAGCTCAGCTGTCCCTTTTCAGACATAAACAAATAGTTTTATTCCCCTTAGGATTTACAGCACAACCAATCGCTGCAAAACAGTGTAAAAATCTGACCTTTTATTTGAGAAATCATGTTAAGCACGATTATGTAATGTTTCATGTATGCATATCATAACTATGAAAGGTGTTTGAATCTATTTGGAGCCTTAAATGCTCTTTTATTCTTCCTAATTCTATTCTGCTTCCGAGACGGCAGAATTTCCTGTAATCATTTAATATATCGGCCGACGTGTGAAGAAAAACTGAATTATTGATCAGGTCCCCTTTCAAAGATCAGAAGGAACTCTGGATGTTTTGAAATTATAAAATAAAACTAAAAGAAGTGGTGGTTTATGATTCTGCATGGTACTATAACAGGTCCACATGGCTTTAACACGATTCAGCCCGTCCCAGTGTCTGAAGATCACTAATATTTTAAGTGTTTTATTCAGATTAGAAGTTATTTCTCTGTGCAGAGCAAGAAGGTGCAGAAGAAATGCGCTTTCTGATGGTGAGTGGGCGCACACAGCAGCTCAGGATAACTCCGAATCACAGCCGGCCTACACACTCCTGCATCTGGTGCATGATGGGAAAAGCTCTGAAGCCACTGAATGCAGCAACGTTTTTTTATGCCACGTCACGGGTTCACGTGCAGCAAGGCAAACGCAGCTTTTAGCTGCTAAAAGTGGTCCACGTCCCATTTAACGTTGCCTTAGGTTGGATTTATGATTGCATGGTAGAAAACATGCAGACATCTGGAGAAGAAAGGCTGTTCTTCAGATTTACCGGTACGAAGAATTTACAATCCCATGTTTAAATTGATTTCAGTTATTTTCAGCCTTCAAAGCTTTAAAACAGTGAAAGCCTGCTTTATTTTGACCTTCAGGGTGTCATTCCTTGTGTTTTAGCTGTTCATGTTTTTCGCCACCAGATGATGATATTCCCGGATATGAAAGCAATAAGTCGGCTTCATTACGAGCGATCAGAGTCACTGATCTCAGCAGGGCTGCTGGTGTCACTTTGCTTTAATTACACCTCCATTAAAAGGAGGAATTAAACTCGCTTGTCATGGAGGAACTTTATCAGTTTTAGTGTTTATTTGTGGAAGCAACTGATGTAGATTCTAACTTTGAGCTGTCTCCATCTTTTCCACAGCATCACGTTCCGGTTTGAGCCCCCGGATCATCAGATCATGTCACAATTTCTGCGTGAAAACCTCTGAATACAGTTTCTAACAGCAAACAGGCTTAAATGAGTTTTTCTGAAAACGTTTCGACGCCTGTCCAGGAGTCTACTTGAACTTGCGTCTCTAACAAATCAAAATAAACTATTCTGTTATTCTTGCTGCGTTTGAATGGATTTTACACTATTTTTACTGCAAACATATTTTCAGAACAGAAACTAAAGGTAAAGAGAGAACATAGAAATGCAAAATCCATAAAAACATAAAAGCAGAAGACTGGACCGCTCGCTTGTACTAAACAGGATAATAAACAGCAGGGATTAGTGATAAAAAAGACTAAAGATGGAAAGGAAAACCTATCATTATGTAAAAATAGGATGCTAAATGACAAATATAATTATCCTTTATTGGTATTTAATGGAAACTTTAAGACTTGTTCTTCAGCAACAACGGTTCTTTTTTTTTATCTTCAGCAAAAAAATCTAGAAAACGTGCACCAAATTATAAGAAGCTATAAGAAATGTTGCTTATTCAAAGTCTCTGTTGTGTTTTAATGTTTTTCTCTGGCCTCTAACAGCTTTTTGTCTCAGTTTGAGTCCACTAACCAAGTATTTGCACAGAAAAGTCCATCCTGACCTAAGGATGGTTCAGACATAAAGAAGCTCAGAAACTGACGGGATGTACCAGTGATTTGTTGACCTATAATTCTGTTTTAGCTTCTTTTTAGAATCTTCAGCTAAGTGCGGTGCATCTGTCAGGTCCTATTTTCAAGACTCTGCTTGATTTATTTCTTATTTCCTGAAGACCAAATATCACCAAGTTTTACAGTCAGAAATCCTAATTCCTTAAAAATATGAAATAAATAAATCACTATCAGCTTTTTTTCAACTCTTCTGGCACACGTCATAGCTTCTAAAAAAGGAAATACTGCCTTATATGGAAGATGATGCTCTCTTCTTAGTATTTTTGTCCTAATGTCGATCACTGTCCACACTTGTAAACAGATAACGTTCACTTTGACATAAAAATACCTTTTTAGCAGTGATGTATGTTGAATTGATGGGTGATCAGATTTTGGAGAGACAAACTAATCATCTATGGGAATTTAAAATGTTGGATTTAAGGAAAGGAAAACAAAAACACAAACCTTAGAAAGGAGGACACATTAAAATGAATGTTACGGCCAGGACAGATGTCTCAGAAAGGGAGTCAGCAGCCAGACCATTGAACCAATGTTAGCATAAGGTTTATCAGGTACAAGTTTAACAAGTACTGATTTTGTGGGGAAAATGGACACTTCACAATCACTGAATGGCTACCTAAGACAAAGTAGAGAATGGGAGCTGAAGGCTTGTGCACTAGGGTAGAAATGCTGGTCAGAACAGGAGCATAAATCACATCTACCTCAACGCTGACAGACTTTTATTTTTAACTTGCATTTCTTTTTTCATTAGCAATCATTCTCCACTATGGTGAATTAGAGGCAGTCCGGGCTCACCACAGATTGCTTTTTAATTCCTGGGTGGGGTGCTGGTTTGTTAGGTCTACAAGCTACTGCCTCTCAAACAAGCGTTCTCTTGATTTTCTGCCCTTCACTGAACAAATCATCATACAAATCTAAACTCAAATTCAAGGTAAAGACTTCCCTATTACTACTTTTGTCTTGGGTGGATACATTCTTTTGTGCATTTAAGCAAATTTTTCAATTCCAGACATTAATGCTTCAGAACTGAACAATACAGAAAGTTTTAAAAAGCATGAGGGTATGGCGATCAGTCCTGAAATGTATTTTCTTGTTGTTGTCCTCCATTTATTTCAATTTAAATTTTTTATCCACGACATGTTGCCATGGTTGGGAAGAAAGACTGAAGGAGAGAAAAAAAAACCAAAGCCCAAAAAATAAACTTTGAAAGACCTTTAGAAAACGGGAAGAAAAAAACATTGGAGCAATAAAAGTCTAGCTACTGGGAAAGAAGATATAAAGAAATAAGAAGTGTTTTGAAAAGCTTTACACATAACTCTATTAAAAGTATATAGAAACAAAGTGACACAGTGTCTGAAGAATATCCGATTTATAGAACGTCATTTTTTAGATGAGCATTCTTCATTGATAAGCCTCTACGGGACACATGAGCAGCAATGTGAGGCGTGCAGCACCCAAAGAATGAGGTGTTCAAGCGAAACACGACTCTAAAGCGACAGCGACACAAAGATATGAGGAGAAACTGCAGCGGACATGTCCTCCGAGAGCCATAACGGCGACGTGGAGCTGATTTGTACCTGCTGCTTCGTCTGTCACACGTGTTAACGCTGAGGCTGAGCGGAGGCGAGCCTTGAGGGAAATAATCTCAGCGCTGAAGGGAGCCTGGAGCACAGCAGCCAGTCCTCATGGCTTTAAAAGCTCCGTGGTTTCTCCACATCACCTCATAACTATACAGCATGTTTACAAAGCATCAAAAAGATTCAAAAGATTTAGGTATGTTTATAAATCTGGCATTATTAAACCATAAAGCTTGGCTTTATTATGTAGGTTCTTAGACTAAATGTTGGGAACATTATTATTTACAAAGTGATTGAGAATAAGCTGAAACATGGCCTCAGATGACTACCAACCCTTATTGAGCATTTCACTGGTGCTTTGTCAAAAAATACATGGTCAGCAACATCTTTAGAGAAAAAAGTCGTGTTGGAAGAGACTTTCTGTGATATTTGTGCCTTTTTCTTGATGATGGATGTCACGTGCTTGTCAAACTGGTCGAGCAGCCATGAGGAGTCAAGAAAACAAAGCAATCATCTCCACATCTGTGGAAGCTGCTTCTTCTTTTTATTATTTTGCAGCCAGCAGTGTAACCAATAGAACCACCAACACGCAACAATGAACAACAAATAAACATCTTAAATACAAATGAACCTAAATTGGGAAAAACTATTATTAGGGTTGCATCAAATGAAAATGGAAAAATACAACATCATTTACACTAGACAAAGAGCAAGCAAAACAATACTTTTACAAACTAATACAAACTGAAAATATCTTAAACCCATTCCAACAATTACTTAAAAACCTGTATCAACAGAAAAATCCGCTCTGTCCTGTATCACCCCTCTGTAATAAAGGGAACCAATAAATTGTGTGCAAATCTCTGGGGGCTGTTTTGTCTGCGCACCTGAGTGTGACACGCCAGGATGAGGCATAGACATTATAAACGTAGACGCCTCATTGGGCACAGGTTTGCACGTCAACGTCACCACCATATTGTATGTGGCAGAAAGTAGTGAACGTCTATGATCCCTGTGTATATGTTTAAGTATTTAGATAGAAAGATATAGATGGAGCTTATATATACTTGTAAAAAAATATATAGATTAATTGATAAGAGATTGGCAGCCAGATTGGCTTTTGATCCATGTTTTGATAGATGTGCATATATAGATTTTGAAGTATTCTAAATAAATAGGTGAGTTTATATATAAGTATATGTCCAGATTATAGATGTATATATATACAGTATATATATATATACATATATATGTATACATAAATATATATATATATACACAGGACTGTCTCAGAAAATTAGAATATTGTGATAAAGTTCTTTATTTTTTGTAATGCAATTAAAAAACATGAAATGTCATACATTCTGGATTCATTACAAATCAACTGAAATATCGCAAGCCTTTTATTGTTTTAATATCGCTGATTATGGCGTACAGCTGAAGAAAACTCAAAAATCCTATCTCAAAATATTAGAATATTTCCTCAGACCAAGTAAAAAAAAATTTTATAACAGCAAAACAAAATCAAACATTTGAAAATGTCCATTAATGCACTCAGTACTTGGTTGGGAATCCTTTTGCACAGATTACTGCATCAATGCGGCGTGGCATGGAGGCAATCAGCCTGTGGCATTGCTGAGGTGTTATGGATGCCCAGGATGCTTCAATAGCGGCCTTTAGCTCATTTGCATTGTTGGGTCTGGTGTCTTTCAGCTTCTTCTTCACAATACCCCACAAATTCTCCATGGGGTTCAGGTCAGGGGAATTGGCAGGCCAATCAAGGACAGTAATGCCATGGTCAGTACACCAGTTACTGGTGGTTTTGGCACTGTGGGCAGGTGCCAGATCTTGGTTGTGCAGCGTTTCCTGCCACATTTCCCCCTTCCAACACACTTTTTGTGAATGTGCTTTGAAACTGCACTCTGTGAACAGCCTGCTCTTTGAGAAATTTCTTTTTGTGTCTTACCCTCCTGATGGAGGGTGTCAATGATGGTCTTCTGGACAGCAGTCAGATCAGCAGTCTTCCCCATACTTGTGATTTAGTTTACTGAACCAAGCTGAGTGTTTTTCAAGGCTCAGGAAACCCTTGCAGGTGTTTCGAGTTAATTAGACGATTCAAGTGATTAGTTGAATAGCCTACTAGTATACTTTTTCACGATATTCTAATTTTCTGAGACAGTCCTGTATGTGTATGTGTTGAGAATATAAAAATCAATTGGTCAAATCTAAACATTGTGGTTTTCATTATTTCATAAAACCATGTGAACCTTTTAAGATCTGGTATAGACACAGATTAGCAGCAGACTTTTTGGGGGGGGGTATTAAAGAGATAAAATTACTAGTATGAGAAAAAAGTCAAAAGAGAATAAAAAAAAAAAAAAAAGACAAAAGTGGTAATATTATGAGAAAAACGTCATATTATGAGAATTAAGGGGGGACATTTCCAGAATAGTCACAGTTTGCAGAACTATTTTAGTCCTGGAGTAATAGGGCCAGGTTAGATTCTTATAATTATTTTTATTCTTTATGAGAATAAAGTCAGGAGAATGAAGCCAAAGGAATACGAAAATAAACTATAAACTATATTACAAAAATAAAGATATTACGAATATAAAGTATATTCTGGGATTAAAGTCCCTCTGATACTGTTTAAGTGTCTGAGTCCGACAGCAGATTTGCCACATTCAACATGGCGGACTCTCTGACGCATGCGCAGCATAGGTAGACCCCGCCCAACGAGGCGTCTACGTAGATAATGTCTATGGGATGAGGTCCCTCCACTGCAGGTGAGGCCACGCCCAGAAAAAAAACACAAACTCCAACCAAAGAAAAAGGAAAAACCAATCAATGTCTTAACAGTTTTTCTATTAATACATTTTTTAAAACAATTAATATACACCCTGACATGTAACACTGGGTCATTGTTACGAGGAAGTTGTAGCACAGTAGTTGTCATGCCTTGCTGAAACATGTGATGTCTAAAATGCAACCTGAGTGGGTTCTAGTTTGCTCAGGGAGGAAAGTCAGGAAAATAACCTGAATCTCCTTTTGCATCAGAAACATGAAAGAGGAATAGATTTGAAAAAAGCCATCCGTGTTTATTATTTGTGCTACGATGTAGGTTATTTTTCTGCTTTTGGTGGAGGGAAAGACAAGCCTCAAGGTTTAGCTCCTTGTTATGTTGTCATGTTAGCTGCACCAGAAAATGGCGAATCTCAATGAGTTAGAATATATTTGGAAACTTAATTGGTCTCCTATCTGTTGATAAACTGTTTAATGAAGTGCTAATCTACTGAGATCCAGATGTACGGCCAGCTGACAGAGTGAGGACGGAGGCTGGGCAGCAGAGATGTCCTCCCAACAGCTGCAACATTTAAAGAAAGACTCGGCTTCGTCCGATCGTCCTGACAGATCGGGCTGTGAATCATATTTCTACAGGATGAGCTGACAGATAAATTACTTATTTATAATCGATGCTGCAGTAGAATCTCTGTAGTTTCAGTGCTGCTAACTTGGAAGCTAATTAAAGGGCAGACTACAAATTTTTCCCCTCATGCATCCTTGAAGTCTGGATATTGTTGTTTTTGTTTCCGGACGGGTCACTGTCAGACTCCTGAAGAACTTGCTGACCCGCTAAAGATCAAATTCATGACCTGTTTTGGTGATAATGTTTGTTTTCGTTGTCCTTCATAGACAAAGCCTCGGGAAAGACTAGACGGACTTTAGAGCGGCTAAATGAGCCCAGACCTTTGCACCTCTGTAATGAGGTGCAGAAAAATAAAACTCTGCTCAAAGGAATTTAGACTAAGCTTGATTGGTTTTGTGCTTGATAAATATTTGTGTTCTTGATTCGGGGCTTTTCTCTAGCTGACGTTGGGCAAGAGGCGGGGTACACCCAAAGGACAAGCAACCACCTAAGGAAAATTTAGAAAGCCCAATTGACCTAAGGGTCTGTGGGAGGAAGCCGGAGTACCCAGAGAGAGCCCACGTATGCACGAAGAGGTCCTGCAGAAAGACCCCAGGACAGTTTAGCTTCAAACTGCAGCATCGTGCAGCCCACTCCATAAGCAGATGGGACATCTTAGTCCAGTTTTCCCTTTTAGGCGCTGATATTCTGTTCATTGCATAGCTATGTTCAATTAAATTCAACCCAATTTTGTTTATATAGCGCCTGTTGACAACCATATAATTTGATTATGTGGTTTTCTTCACTCTGTAGTAATTGCAATAAATCTGGAGCCTAAATTTGAGCACAAAAGCCTCCATTTAGATGAGCAGGTAACTGCACCCACACCTGTAAGGCTGTTTAAATCAGTATGGGACACAAATGGCTTGTTGTGTGAGGTGAAAACCTTACACAACAAGCCATTTGAAAAATAAGAATATCTGTTTTCTTCCAGTTGTCCTCTGCTGAGAAAGACTTTCTCCGCAGAATCAGACCTCGTTAACAGCAACAGAAACAAATTCTTACTTACAGACAGGAAACGGCCTGAAGTGTTTCTCTGTTACATCCTCCAGTTTAAAACAACCTGCTTCATTCTCTTAAATTAACAGTATTTAATTACCTGGTAATATTTGTTAGAGTCCTTTACTTACAGCTTTATAGAAGACGCTCAGATCCTCTTGTCTAGCTTTACATCTGGATTTCTATCTTTATAAATAATACAAAACATAGATTATGTGCTTATTTAGTGGGAAATACTTTTAAGAAACTGATGCTCCAACCCGACCTCTGCTTCTCATTTCTTTAATGCATGCAGAGAAAATGTGTTTAATCCAGTTTTCAGCTTTTCTGTAGATCTGCTTTTTGTTTAAATGATGTATGAACATTTTCTTTTGGTGAATACTGTTTTTTTTATCAATAGAATAGAATAGAAATACTTTTATTGTCCCACAATGGGGAAATTTGGGCATATATGGCCACGCTAGGTTAAATAACGTGAATAAAAAACTAAATTCAAAGTTAAGTTGTAAAGCAGAAGAGAAAGAATTTATCAAAAAGGTGAAAACAATTCTGCACAGTTAATAGATAAAACGGATTATTCAGGTAAAAATGCAACTTTCAAGTCAAAATAGAAGAAAGACAGAAGCTGATTTACAGAACGATGTAAGAAAACTGCAACATCTCCCAGAGATGCAGTTATCAGCAACATGTTTTATATTTTAATCTATTTTAATGATTAAGGTTGTGGTTAAGTAAGTAGTCAATGATTTATTGAATTTTGACACATGTGACCCTCCATACCTACAGACCAACATCTCAGGTTTAGCTCCTCATATTTTCTAAGAAGGCTTTTCCTCCACAGCTTCCTGACAGATAGTAAAGGCGGAACAGTTTGTGATATAAGAGGTTTGAGGTTGTTAGAAATATATAGTTTAATGAGAGCAGATGTTTGTTAGAGCAGAGATCGCACCTCCACTGAGCACGGAGCTGGTTCCTGTTACCGGGCGTCCAGGCGGTCCCCCCACCCTGACCCGTCCTGCTGAGCTAAGCACCTGACCTCTCTCCAGTCGGATGATGACTTTATGAAATCACGTCCTTCAGAGACACTTTCTACAGCGTCAGGGCTGGCCCGAGCTTCTGTGAAAGACGACACCTGAGGCTGAAGGGCAGGTAGGATTGCAGGTAGAGCCGCAGAGACCGGCTCAGGAGGCATGTTCACAATCCTCGTATGAACTGTTTACAACTGTGCATCGGTTTGGACACTTCCCTTTTAATCCACTGCAACGATAGAAACGACAAACTGCAAATTTGGAAATCATCTTTTTACGCTGTGCCAGAGAAATTCTCCCTCATCCCCCTCATCCAAACCAAAGCAGCACGTTTCCATGTTGAGACAATGGAATAAGATCGAGATGGCAGCAAACTCCAGGCGTCAGCGCGCAGCTACCTGGTGTTTCCCTTTTCCTGCCCGTAAACATTTTCCACCATTTCTTTAAAGTCCAACCTCCTGATTCTGTTTCTCGCCGTCTTTCTGGTTGCTGGAACACATCCAAACTCATTTATGGAAATTGGTTTTAAGTCAACTATCAAATGTAACAACATGTGACTGTAGATCAGTAAAAAAAAAAAGACCCAGCAGAAAACACATTGAGGTGTCTTGTGTTACTCTGTATAACGAGTCTTTAACAACAGCCCAGAAAAGAACACTTTATGCCTTCAGATATACAATGAAATATCAATTAACTAATTTACATAATTGAGTTATTCTCAAATTAAGTCATTACAACAAGATTATCCCAATTTACGCATTAAAATACGTCTCCCTTTTATCTGAAACTCAGAATAAAGTATCTTTAACAAGCAGTCTGTTCTCGAGTTTACAGTCTGTGGAAAGTGGGGATTTTTAGTTTTTACACGTTTTAGAAGCAGGAAAAAGTTGTTTATTATATTGGACCTAAAGTACGTTAGTCACTAAAACATTATTTAAGCCAGTAAAGAAATCTTCTACGGGTTCAGGGTCAGGAAAGGGAGACTAACCTCTCTGCAGACCCCACACATCCTGGACACAAACTGTTTAGACTTTTACCTTCAGGTGGCGCTACAGAGCTCTGTCTGCTAAAACCAGACGCCACAGAGACAGTTTCTATGGAGTGAATTATGTTCCAAAATTGTTGCAAGAAAAGAACACGTTTAGTAGATGGAAATTTAAAAAAATGCAATCCAGAAATTCATTTTCTCAGATTTTATCTGATCAAAAAATTATTTTTTAAAAACATTTTAAATTTTTTTATTTTTACAGATTTTATATTTTCAAATTTCATTCCAAATTTCTCTTATATTTAGATTAAGTTTTATGAATTGCTTTTTCTGACGAACACTTAAGGACTGAGATCCATACCAGGATTATTTGCATCAGAACAACCATGTCTTCTTCTTTTTTAGAAACATATATGTATTTATAAATAAAATATTTAGGTTTTCTTTTTTTTTGTATATTTGTGTTAAAACGGTTCTGTGATGAAGCAGAGACCTGTTTAGGGTACACATCGCCGTTCACCCAATGACCGCGGGAGAAAAAGAATCCGCCTTTTGTGCATACGGTTCTTAGCTCTTCTGTCGCTGTTCTGCTTGTTTGTCTGTTTTTTCAAAATTCGTTATTTCTACCCACAAACTTTGTGAATAAAGTTGATTCTGATTCTTACTCTCAGACGATAAAAACAGGAACGAACCAGAGACTCGACACGTCCATCAAAAGTGTCTCAGGTTGATGATCGGGGGGTAAAATTGGTTAAAACCAGAGCAGCAGATAAAAGCAGCGCATGCAGTAATGAGGGATTGCTGCAAAGCCATCAGCAATGCAGACGACTATCCACTGTGGCTCTACGCTCTTTCAGGAGGAGTGAATGCTGCTTGGAGAGACTTGATGCAACCTGCTGGGTTTCCTTAGAGAGGAAACTTTCTGACCAATCTGGAGGATCTGATGGAGTCTGACTTTGGAAAGAGCCTTGAGATGATGTGATGTGAATTGGCGCTATATAAATAAAATTGAATTGAATTCAGAGCAGTGGTCTCAAACTCCAGTCGTCCGGGACTGGAGTCCTCCAACGTTTATATATGAGCTCATCGGCGGAGCTGGACTGCACCCTAGCGAGGTAGTTTAGCCCTTTGACTCAGATGTGTAGACCAGGGGAAACATCTAAAAGTTGCAGGACACTGGCTCTTGAGGATGTGAGTTTGAGACCCCTGGTTTAGAGCATTAAATTGTCTAAAATGGCTGGTGTCTGTGTCCAGCGGTCATTGGGCGTGATGGACTGGCGTCACAGGTCACCAGTCTATCGAAGGGCGACACAGAAAAAACAAACACTGACTCAGACCTTAACCTAACAGTCTTTTTTTGGACTGTGGGATGAATCCAGAGTACCCAGAGAGAACCCACTGCTGCACAGGAAGAACATGGAAACTCCATGAGGACCCACAGGCCAGGATTTGAACTCAGGACCTTCTTGCTGCAAGGCAACAGTGCTGCCAGCTGCAATTGGCAGAATCCTGAGAGCAACCTGTCCTTTGTAAATGTTAGTAGAGCCAGGCTCCAAGGCTACACATCAGACGACAAGGATCTGAACACCTGAATTCAACAGTTTCTAGCCAGAACCTTCAGTTGTCACATATTTAATTTCCAAATGATTGCAACAGACCTTTTTTTATGCACCACAAAATCCTTAATGATGACAGAGAGCGCACCGTCTGCTTAAAACGAGCCTGCAGAGAACATCAACATCCTGCTGGAGTTTTTCTTAAGCCGGACATACACTCTACGACTTTTTGCCCTTTTTGAGCCGATTCTTCAGTCGTGTGAGAATTTTTTGGATCGAGTTTCAGCGGCATCGTGTGTCCTGCATCATGTAGTATCCAGGGGGTACCGAGGGACGATTAGCCTCTCATGACCATCTCCCGATCAGTCGGATGAAAATCAAACAAGTCTGAAATTCAGTCGGCCCTCGTGAGGAGATTGTGAGCGCCTCCTGCTGTTGAAGCAGAGCTACGAGCTCATTTCCCCCCAACAAGGGAATTCTTCTTCTTCTTCTCAGACGAAAACAGGAGTGTAGAGAAGCATGGCGGCGGTACGTGTGACATGGAGTCAAACTACGGAGGAGCAACTGGTAGAATTACCAAGGCAGCGCATTTTGTTCTAGTGAGCCTCATATTTACCAGTGAGCATCGACACTTCGGTCTTTTTCTTCTTCTACTGTTTATATTTTAAACTTTAGCTATCAGGCTCCTCTCCTGTGGAACCAACTCCCAGTTTTGGTCCGTGAGGCAGACACCCTGTCTACTTTTAAGACTAATCTTAAAACATTCCTTTTTGACAAAGCTTATAGTTAGAGTGGCTCATGTTACCCTGAGCTACCTCTATAGTTATGCTGCTATAGGCTTAGGCTACTGGAGGACATCAGGGTCTAATTTTCTCACTCTACTGATTTCTACTGTTCTTCATTCTACGGTTCTCCAGTTTTGCATTGTATTACATTGAAATGACTGTCGTCATTTCAGCTTTTAACTTTTTGCTCTCTCTCTTTTTCTTCATAGTAGGTACACCTGGTCTGGCGTTCTGTTAACTTTGACATCATCCAGAGAAGACGGCTCACCCGTTACTACCATCTAATGTAGAACAGATTACTAGATCAATGTGTGCTTCTGTGCTTGTTTGTCTCTCTTGTTGTGTCTCTGCTCTGTCTTCTGTAACCCCAGTCGGTCGAGGCAGATGACCGTTCATACTGAGCCCGGTTCTGCCGGAGGTTTTTTTTTCCCGTTAATGGGTGGTTTTTCTTCCCACTGTCGCTTCATGCTTGCTCAGTATGAGGGATTGCTGCAAAGCCATGTACAATGCAGACGACTCTCCCTGTGGCTCTACGCTTCTCCAGGAGGGAATGCTGCTTGTCAAGACTTTGATGCAATCAACTGGTTTCCTTATATAGGAAATTTTGACCAATCTGTATAATCTGACCAATCTGTATAATATGATTGAACTTGATTTTGTAAAGTGCCTTGAGATGACATGTTTCATGATTTGGCGCTATATAAATAAAATTGAATTGAATTGAATTGAATATTTGGCTTCCGGATAGACGAGTCCGACAAACGCCATCTCTCTACGGCGCTGAGTCCGACGTGGTTTTTACGGCGTGAGCAGCCAGATCGCATCAGAACGTCGTACAGTAAGGACAGAGATGGAGAGCTGTGAACTTTTAAACCCTGAGATTTCATCGTACAGTTTGAGCTGCATCTGAGTAAAACGACTGAAAATATCGTGCAGCGTACGTCCGCCATTAGCGCTCTCTTTTTACAGTGTGAGATTGGCCCCTTTCAGCCTTTTGTTAGCGCTGTACCTAGTATAGGAAATATATATCTGTTATTGTCTGTTTTTAATTGTTTGATTTTATTTTAGATTGTGTTTTTTTGTGATTATTTTTTTTTTTTGCTGGTTTAATTCAGTTTTTTATGTAACTTTTACATGAATCTGTGCATTTATTTGGTCCTGGACCAAAACGCGTCGTTTGACCCTCAGCACATTGATTGTTGTCACACCTGACCAGCTGATGAGTGGATTTGTTATAATTAAAGCAGGATAACCTCATAGCAACATTGAACTGAGCAGAACCGTCCTGTCTTTGTGTGTTTCTGGATTAAAACAGCTGGTCCCTCTGCGCTATTTTAAGGCTTTTTTTTTTTGACCAGCCAGTTGCATAACATGGTAGCCATCCGTGGAGTTAAACCTAATCCACATCTCGGCTCAGTTTGGACATGAGCAAACTACATTGCACCTCAGCTGTTGCCTTCTGGTCTGTTTTTACCACCTGGGGGGGAATCAGGTCACCCGGACCTACAGAGCTGCAGCTGACAGCCTGAGCACCAGGAGCAGGGAGGCTGCAGGCCCTGCCAGCCTCTCACATCCAAACAAAATGCAGCATCATCTCACCGGATCACAGCAAGGAGGGAAACATCCAGAAGCACGAAGCTGCTGGAGGACATGCGGAGAATTCAATCTAATATTAAATAGGATTGCTTTAAACAAATCAATATTAATTAAATGCACATAAATTATTATAAAAAATGAATACAAAATGTGCATTTTTTAGGAACAAACGAGGACGAGTGGAACATTTTTCCAAAAACAAATCATTAAACTGTGTATTCCAGGGTCATCTGCTGTAATTTCTGACGCTGACATCTGCAGGATTTCCCTGGAATCCGAATCGGCGGCAGCAGATTAACGCGTTTAAACGCTACAGTCTCCGCCGAACCACAGCGGCTGTTTCTGCCGTTTTTTACTCCGGGATCCGGTTTTACTCACATGAAGCGACTCCCGGGTCTGAGCAAATATACCGATGCGGGCAGATTTGAGTCTAATCCTGTCTCCACGCAGCCCTGCGCAGCGCGTCTCCGCCTGATGGAGGGATGGATGGATGGATGGATGGATGGGTGGATGGATGGATGGATGGATGGATGGATGGATGGATGGATGGACCGTCTGACTGATGGATGTGGGTGTCTGCGTGGGGTGAGCACCGTGGGGTGTCTCTTACCGTCCTTCCGCGCTGTGGGTGGAGCAGGGAGGGGTCGTAGAGTGGCCGAGGCTGCTGCGGATGGGGATGAGGACGCAGGCTGAACGGTCTGGACCGGTCCAACCTCCCACACCGAGCTGCTGCCTCATGCTGCCTTCAGGAGCCCCGCGGAGAGCGCAGTTGTTATTGTTGGGCGAAGGGCAATGAGGCGTTCAAATAAAACAGAAACGACTAAACCGCATCTACCGTGTTTGGATAGAAATGCTGAGTCCTCTGGAATGAAACACACATGGGAGCCGTTTTTAGTTTATTTTCCTTGAAGCCAAAAGGAAAAACAAGGTGAAGAATTTTAGTGATTTTATTTATCTAAGAAGAAAAAAATTTCAAAACTGTCTTTTTGAGGTCAAAGGCATCAATGTATCAGATGTAAAAGCACTCCAAGAAGGTCCTGGGTTCAAATCCCAGCCTGGGGTCTTTCTATATGGGTTTGCATGTTCTCCCTGTACATGTGGGGGTTCTCCCCAGGTACTCTGGCTTCCTCCGGTCCAAATGACCACGTTAAATGGTCTCTAAGCTGCTTTCAGGTGTCTTGTGGGTCTGACGGACTGATCACCTCTCCAGGCTGGTCTGGCGCCACACACCCCACCCTCCATATACTATTTATTTAATATAGCATAACAGAATATGCT
Source organism: Fundulus diaphanus (assembly GCA_037039145.1). Classification (NCBI taxonomy): domain Eukaryota; kingdom Metazoa; phylum Chordata; class Actinopteri; order Cyprinodontiformes; family Fundulidae; genus Fundulus; species Fundulus diaphanus. The sequence continues at coordinate 4,837,445 of CM073122.1, forward strand.
GTTTTAAATAAATGCAGATTTTGTTCCCTCTATGTAGTAAATGTGCCTTTACAGACTGTTTTTTTATTCTTTGCTTTTTTTTAAAAAAAAAACTTGTGAGAATCTGCATGTCCTTTTGCATGCAAATGCAGCGAAAGGACATGTTGGAGAAAATAAACACATTTGCAGCTGTTAACATGGAAATCCAAAGGTCTTCTGAAGAAAAAAGGCTTTATGGTCAAACAGGATCAAGATTCAGGTGTTTGGCCACAAGGAAAAGAAGGAGGAGTCAAGGTGAGGCTTTTAAACTAGGCATGGCGGTGGCAGTATCATGCTGTGGGGCTGTTTTAGTGATGGAGAAACTGGAAGCATCTCTGAACTTCTCAAACTTCATCTCAAATCAGGAGCAAGATGGGGGAAACACAGAGACAGCCGAATAAATAAAGCCTGGCCCAGACTTCAGCCTTATTAAATTTTTGTTTACTGCGCTTAAAAAACAGTTCTGTCTCTGTATGTATATTTTTGACCCTGTGTGGATTAAAGATAACTCACAATAAATTCAAACTACGACACTCAAGTCTTGTTTTCGATAAATATTTGCAGGTTTTTACTGTAAAATCATTCCACACTGGGGTAAAAAAAAGTCCCCAAAACTCTTTAAGAGCCCCAAATTAATTCATTAATTAATGCAGATAATAAACAGCAGGAAACTTTTCAATGCAACTACAAATGCAAAATAGCCTGGAATTGTTGAAATTATCTTTTAAATTGCAATAAATAAAGTTTAGATGTTTAAATTTGGGTGTTAAAAGTGATTGAGGGTGACAGGGTGGACAGGAGTTACTTAGAAAACACGTTTTCTCTTGCACCAAATCCCAACCTGAGAAGTTTGCTTTGCTGGACAAGCGGCTGCAGAGCCCCGCCTCCTCAATAAACCCAGATTCACCTCATCCGTGAGTCCGGGCTGAACCAAAACCCAAAGAGACTCAGACAGAAAGACGCGTCTGTCTCTGCTCCTCCTCAGATGTCGAGGTAATTGTTGTCTGGACACTTTGCTCTCCCTTTATTTTTTTCCTCAGATAACAACAGACCAGAAAGATCTGCTTTCATCCAGAAAATGTTTTGCTGTCAGAGACGTTATTTTGAGGGTCGCTGTCAGGAGGAGGAAAAAAAAAACCTTCATCTTGCTCTTCACAGAGTTTATAATTAGATATTTTAGGAATAAACTTCAGTGAGAGGAAGGTTTAGCCACACAGTCACAGTCTCACATTTTTGCCTGAACTGAAGGAAAAAAGGTGAACTTTGTCCTGCTAAAGCATCCTGGAGATAAAGGCTGATTTAACTTGTTGTAAGCAGACTTGGAGTTGAGTTTCTGAGGATTTTTTTCTTTCTGTTTAATTGGACATTTACTCACTAAAGAATTTCACCTCGTTTTCCTTTAGAAATAGCCGATTAAGTTCAAACAGCTGTTAGTTAAACCCTCTGAACTGTTTGGTTCCTGGTAACTCGTTAAACAAACACTGATGGAATCCAGCAGATTAGGTGAAGCTTTCACGACTCAGAGATCCTCCACTGAGGCCTGGAAAAAAAAACTAGAGGAACACCTCCGTCATGATGTCCAGGTGTCTGGGTTTTCATTTGCTTTTGTGTTCATATTTTTAAGTATTTCCTTGTTGTTTATGCATGTTCATTAAAGGAGTCATAATGAAAAATTCACCTTTTGCATGTTTTCATGCTTCCATTTGGGTCTCTACTGCTCCTAAAAAACAGCCCAAGCGCTAAAAGAAAAAAAACACAACCAGCATTTTTTGGCAATAAGTAAATGTTTTGTTGGTGTCTGGGATATGAGCCATTTTAAGAAAACCTGATTTTTACGTCACAACCAGCCGAGCCCAGCCTCTCACCTGGCAACCAAGCTCCGCCCACTTCAGGTGGTTTTACCGCTGTACAGTGGCTGTTTGCCATGAACATGATTTGTCGTTTAGCACAGGCTAACCCTAATGATCGGCTGATCCTTGTACAGGAGGCTCCACTTCTTCTGCTTCTGAGTTTGACTCGGGGTCAAAGCTGTACGGTTGTACCATTGTGCATCGGTTTGCAAAATATTTTTATGTGTATAAAGTGTGAAAGGAAACGCTGAGAAGGGGGGCGTGGTCAGCTACAGCATATTTGCATAAAAGTGACAGAGGCCAAAAACTGCTCATTTTTAAAGGTGCTCAAAATAGGTGGAACTGAGGAGGTAAAATCTCATTATCTAAGAATGATTTTGTGAAAAAATATGTAATAAACATGTTTTTATAGCCCATAGGCCTATCCCACCTTGTTTAAAAGGAAGCATAATAGGTCATGTTTAAGGTCTTGCTGTATTGCTTTATGCTTTTGGGTTATTGGATTTATTTCTCTTAGGCTACGTTCACACTGCAGGCCTTGATGCTCAATTCCGATTTTTTTGTGAAATCGGATTTTTTTGCGTGTACGTTCACACTTCCAAATATATGCGACTTGTATGTGATCTCTGTGTGAACTGCATTCATGCAACTTAAGTGTCCCGCATGCGCAGTAGAGGACGCGATGACGTCACACATAGCAAGCGTGCTCAGTGTTTGCGGAAGTAAACAAGGTTCGTAATGCTGCAGCGTATCTTACGTTCTTTAAGTTCTTCTCCAGCCGGAGCCAGCACATTGCTGCCGCAAGCTTTTTAAGAAGATCGAAACGAAAGAGCCACATTTTTAGCAATGGCGTTTTGTGCGGCAGTAACGTCCGTACAGAGAAACGTGGGGTGCGGAGTCGAAGCCAGGAATGGTGGGATAGCGAGGTGAGCGGCTTTTCTGATACGGATTTCATTCACAATTTTCAAATGACAAAGGTAACCTTTATGTGCGTCTGTGAACGGCTCTCTTTAGCGCTCCTTACGTAAAGACACACATCTTCGGCGGGCTATAGCAGCGAGTAAACGCGTTGCCGTGGGGCTGTATGGACTTGCAACAGGTGCTTGTTACTGCACAATAATATGTATCAATGACGTACAGGTCGGATGAATGCGACCTGGCCGTTCAGACACAGGTCGCATTTGAAAAGATCAGATACGTATCGGATTCAGGACCACATATCCAAGTGGCCTGGGTCGCATTTGAAAAAATCCGATCTGTGTCGTTCAGACTGTCATAAAAATATCAGATACAGGTCGCATATGGGCAAAAAAATCGGAATTGGGTCACTTCAGGCTGCAGTGTGAACGTAGCCTTAGATGCCTGTTGATCTTTTCTCCTAAGTTTGCAGCTTTTAGGTCAGCTTCCTCTGTTAATCAGTCTCCCTCCCTCAGCTGCCCTGCCTTCATTCTGCTTCATATTTCCTCTGATTGGTTTATTTGTCATTCCTCCGACCTCTCCTCTGTAGTTAAACTCTGGTTTTTATTGCTCCTCACTGCATTGCTGTTCTGCTCTGAACTGACTCCCCGCTTCATTTCCTGTGCCTCATTTTCTTGCAGTCAAGGACCAACCTGTAAGTTTTCTGTTTCTCGTTATTAAAAACTCTATTCTTGCCAAACCCACTCCTCACCTTGGCCCATCACTACTTAAAAAAACATCAGAATTTTAGCACAAATAAGGTTAATTCTAAACTCTGCAATAGTTTTTCAAATGATGTAAGATAGGATTATACATTTTATAGGCAAGGTATGTCTTTAATATGAATTTGTTCTCAAATTTACCAGCAAAGCAAAATGTGTTTATGAGCGCGTTCATTAGCATACAAACGTAGATTTAATTTTACAAATGCCCAGGGCAAAAAGCACAAGTATGAACCCTTCCTTTTATGTCTTTTTCAATAGTTTTCAACTTTTAATTTACAAACCTTATTTTGAAAGTTGCAAACCGATAGCAACCTTTTCCTTTACCAGACGTCAGGAAGAGCAAATCTTCCTCAGGTTAGTTTTATTCTAACACGATGCTCCCCGCTGACCCCTGTTTCTGAAATGTCTGTGATCAGCCAGCTGATGAAACTGAAATCCACCACAGCTGCTCCTGCTGAAGCAGCATCCTCTCAGATGACTCCTGGTCTCCTCTAAATGTCACACAGCTGTTGGCCGCACAGCTTGGACGGCCGGTCTGCCACGCCTTTTCTCTCCCATGAAGATCTCATTGATGCAAGGCGTCCTCTTCCTCTCTCTTCTTCATCTCTCTACATCACCCCTCCTAAATCTCTCACATATGCACACAGCAGCTAGATGTAGTAGCTTTTTTTTCTCCTTCCAGCAGTGGGAGATTAATGTTTTTCTGGGAGGTGTTCCCTGTAATGTCATGCAATCCGTCTGAAGGTCAACAGTTTTCTCCTCAGTGAGCCCGAGCATCAATTTTACGTGGAAATTCCGTGTTAAACCAGCTTTTGACGAGGACAACATAAAAAACTGTAAACAACATTTATTGCCATGAAAAGGTACTTACCCACACACAGATTTCTTTTTTTTTTGCTTTTTTTTGTCACACTTCAATGTTTCAGATCATTGAATCTAATTTTAACATCAGACAAAGATAAATTAAACTGTTTGAACTATAACCGCCTCTCTTGTTAAATCTTGATTAAACATATTTTTTGGGTGAAGTTTCACTAGTCACACCCATGCCTGATATATCATTAAATAAAACCCAGCTTACTACATGAAGATCTCAAAATAACAACACGTTGTGTCTCAACCTAAAGAAGCCAAGTCATCTGTCAGTCTGGATCGGGTTGCGGATCCGTTTTTAAAGCTTTGAGGCAGCAGAGAACCACAGTGAGAACCATTATCCACACATGGAGAAAACACTGAACAGTGGTGAACCTGCATGTCCTGCCATCCCCTCATTCACTTGTTGTGGCCATGAGACCCTAAATGTGATTTAAAGCTATAGTTGGTAAACCTGTTCAGAAACACTTTTGGTTTTACTGGGTAAAATCATCCTCCCTTTCTGAAAGTACTAAATACATCATATATACAGAAAAAGGAGGTTAAATCATTCTCTGTGGGAGCTGCAGGCCCTATAACCAATGTTTGTGCTATTTTCTTCTGAGTTTCCGCTTGCTGGCTGCGCACGTTATGTCCGGTTAGCTTAGCGGCTAGGTTAGCTGTTAGCTTAGCGGCTAGGTTAGCGGTTAGCCACTCATTGTAGCTCCATTGCTCTCACTGTATACTTTGAACATGGAAGCAAGAAGCGAACTGCATTCATGTTTATGAGAAGAAGAAGAAGAAGAAGAAGAAGGCCTCAGTAGAAAGAATTAAGACCAGAGTGGATTTGGGAGATTTTTTTCACGTGATCCCCCTGAACAACGGAAGAGGGAGGTAAGATGGTCTTGCGCATGCGCGGTTATTCAAAAAGAGACTTGGAGAATGTGGAATGTATTAACTTTGATCCGTTTTTTATTACACATTTATGAAGGTTTAACAGGTTTTTAATATTCAATTTATTTGCTTTAAGGCCGCATCTGTTGATCAGAAGAAGAGAATGTGAATAGATTCTTTGTACGAGCAAAAGTATCAGGAGAACGTTTCAAGGCCAGTTCCTAGGCAGTGGGAAAGAACAGCAACTCCGGTTCCCATGCAGAAGATAGTTATTAGGGAGTAAGACAGCGATAAGATGTGTATGCCATGCATTGTGTGACTCTGTATAATCTATGTTCTAACTTTAATAAAAAAAGCCTGAGCGGGAGAGAGTTGTTGCCCGGAGTCGGCAGGTGTATCATCTCTCCCTTCGCGAAGGTGAAACTGAATTCTGCGTCCATGGCTGAGTTTTTGATTTAATTCCTGCACACGAATTAACGAACCCGGGGAAGCACAGACGGCTTCAACAAGAAACTTCCAGAAAAATCGGCGACCTTAGCTTTAGGTACCATGAAGATAAACGTTCCCTTGGTGCAACAATATGATGTAGTAAATCATCATATCAGCAGCGTTTGAGTCATGCAGTTCTGGATTTCTTTCACTACGTCGTGGCTGAGTACCAGCTGCCTTTCACTGAGGTTGGATTTTTCGCGTTTGGATCTGCGTTACAGTAGCAGACCTTTATTGCAGTGGCAGGCCTACCAAAATTACCCCAAAGGTGCACACACGACTCATCCAGGAGGTCACAGAAAACCCAGAACAACATTTAAAGCTCAGCAGGCCTCAGGTGAGGTTCATGATTTCACAACAAGAAGCAGAAACCGGGCAGAAATGGCCTCCATGGGAGACTTCCAAGACCAGAACCACTGCTGACCCAGAAGAACACAAAGACTCATCTCTAATTAACCACAAAAAACATCTCAATGATCTCCAAGAGTTCTGGGAAATGTTCTGTGAACTAAAGAATCAAAAGTGGACCTTATTGGAAGATATGCTTCCCGTCACATCTGATGTGAAGCTATCACATCAGACAAAGAACACTCAGACATGGTGGTGATAGTGTGATGGTAATAATTGATGGAACCATTCACTCTGCGTTACTACCAGGAGATCCTGAAGCAGGACATCCGACCATCTTTGTAAGCTTAAAATCAAACATACCTGGGTTATGCAGCAGGACAGTGATGTGAAACTCACCTGTAATTCTTCTCTGAATGACTCAAAAGCCCAGACTGAAGGCTTTAGAGGGGCCTAGTCAAAGTCTGGACTTAGATTTGAGATGCTGTGGTATCCCCTTACCCAGGAGTTCATCTCAAACCGTTTAGGAGCAACTTTTGTAGAGTTCACCCGACTCTTGATGCTGAGATCGTGGTTCTGCACCAGAAAAAGGTGGACTGCTCCCCCCCCCCCCCCCCCCCCCCCCCCCCCCCCCGGTCTAGGGTCAGGCTCTACCTCAACCAGGGGAGATCAATCAGCGTCCATCACCAAAGGCAGGAGGAAGCGAGAGATGAAAGGAGACATTAGAAACTTTTATTTTTACAGTATTTACAGCGTTGCTCCAATTTGGGCGAGAAGGAGTTCAGGTGAAAGGCTCAACTCAGTCCTCCAGCTGCATGTCCACCATCAACCTTTTTCAGGAGATCATGGCTTAAACAACAAGATCAGATAAAAGCAGACAAAAGGAGCTTCCTCCTTTGGGCGAACAGGCTTTTTGGGTATTCTCTGAGCCACTTGGGCAGTTTTAGGACTTATAGTCCTTTCAGAACTTTGTGCACTGACTGGTTTGAATGGAAATACAATTTTAAAACATATAACTATTCTGGTTTTCACCCAAAGCCATGTAACTACAGGCTCTGTGGTGAGACATCTTATAGGAAATACTGAAGATGGCAGGGCTGATTTCATCTCGGCTCTACTGACTGTGGCCTGCATAACTGGCAATCCATCCATCTCTCCACCGCTCATCCCTGCTCCCTCTCATCTTTCAGCTATAGTTCACATTACAATCATTAAATACTCATGCATCAGGGCTTTTTCCCCCCCTGGTCTGGATAAAATAATCTGAAACAGGAGGTTCAACATCCTCAGGAGCGATCCTGGTTGCATGGGGAAGAGAGCGGCAGATCAATAAGTGCAGCTGAATTTTAAATCAGGACACATCCTCACAATCAATTTTTTATTTTTTTGAAGCAGTCTTCAAAAGCAGGAAGATTTTTTTATCACTCAATGGAATATGAATATCAGAAACTGAAGAAAGTCTTGAGCTGTTTTTAAAACACATTAAGACCGGCAGCTAAAAACAGTGGGTGTTGGTTTCTCGGCTGAGGTGCAATTAATTTAGCGCAGAGTTAAAAATCTGGTCTGAGGAGAAACTAATGGTTGGTATTCAACGCTTTAAACTGAATTACTGCAGGAACTGTAAATTATAACCTAGTAAGAGAACAAAACACCACAGCAGGACCTTCAGGGACTCCAAATGACAGCCTGACGTGTTTTTGACCTGATGTGAGTCAGAAATATGAACTCCTGCTAACCGAGTCATGAAATCACGGTTTTTAGAAGGCACAATTTTTAAAATCTGTTCAAGAAAATTGGAAATGCACTTACAAACATTAAATTGTCACATTCATCAACGAGATATGAGCTGCTCCTTGATTTGTTTATTCTGCTTCCAAGTAGAGTCGACAACAGATCGGCTCTAAAACAGGACCCTGAGGGACCCCAACTGGCTTAAACCAGGCGTGTCCAAAATGCGGCACGGGGGCCATTTGTGGCCCCTGTACTGATTCTGGGTGCCCCCCCCCCCCCCCCCAACTGCATTTCAAGAAAGATTTAATCCACCAGTAGAGGTGGCTGATGCAGATGGAAGATTTTAGTTTTTAATTAAGGTAAAATTATCACAGAAGAGTTCAAATCCTAAAATTGAAAATGTTAAGTACAACACAAAGTATTCATCTTTTAATAAACACACTTTTGACTTTCTCTTTAATGTCATGGTAACATTTCATTGAATTTAAAATTCTCCTTCTAACGTATAAAGCCCTTAATAATCAAGCTCCATCATATATCAGAGCTCTGATTACCCCGTATGTTCCTAACAGAGCACTTCGCTCTCAGACTGCAGGTCTGCTGGTGGTTCCTAGAGTCTCTAAAAGTAGAATGGGAGGCAGATCCTTTAGCTATCAGGCTCCTCTCCTGTGGAACCAACTCCCAGTTTTGGTCCGTGAGGCAGACACCCTGTCTACTTTTAAGACTAATCTTAAAACTTTCCTTTGTGACAAAGCTTATAGTTAGAGTGGCTCATGTTACCCTGAGCTACCTCTATAGTTATGCTGCTATAGGTTTAGGCTGTTGGAGGACATCAGGGCCTATTTCTCTCACTCTGCTGAGTTCTCCTACTATCGGGGGGGGGGGGGGGGGGGGGGGGTCGTGGCCTAGTGGTTAGAGCAGCGCGCTGCACTCAGAGAAGGATGCAAGTACCCGGTTCGATCCCCAGCGCCTGCACTCTGGCTCCCTGAGCAAGACCCTTAACCCCAGATTGCTCCCCGGGCGCCGCACATGGCAGCCCACTGCTCCCCAAGAGGATGGGTTAAATGCAGAAAGCAAATTTCATTGTAATGTATGTTTCAGTGACAAAAAAGACGATATTACTATTACTCCAATTTGTATTGTTTGTTGTCATTTCAGCTTTTAACTTTCTGTTCTTTGTCTTTTTTCTCTTCATAGAAGGTACACCTGGTCTGGTGTTCTGTTAGCTGTGACATCATCAGGGGAGGCAGCGTAGAGAAATACTGTTCTTATATTCCTAGACCAAAAACAGTTCAGTTTATTATTGTTATAGAGTGAAATTAAATTATTCAAAATAATTAGCAAACTGGATGACCATCTTTTAATACGACAAATGAGAAAATTTAGACTTACATTACAGAAAATCTGACTAATTTATTTTAAACGATGTTGTTTTGTTCAGGAGGTAAAAAAATCAACATATTTTATTCGGTTTAAAAATTTTGTATTTATTTTTTGGCCCTCCAGTTCCTTTGACTTGACGATTTAGGGACATGTACTGAAAAGCTTGGATACCCCTGGCTTAAACTAACCAACATATCATGAAGGCACGATTCAAACCTTCCAAAGGCATCATTTTAACTCTGAATTAAATCACTTCTCCTGTTTGAGCAGCGCCAGAACTGCAATGAAAACACCAGAGAGCTGACAACAACACAAGTTGCACGTCAGTTCTGCAGGTTATCTTCTGAAGGTTTCTGCTTTTCTCATCATTTACTGGTTCCTCAGGCGGCGATCAACACGGGACGACAACACGGAGCCAGATATGTGCAGCGTGGGAGAGAAAGCCATAAAAAGCTCTGTTGGTTCAGCAGCGCACCATTAAATCTCCCCACAGATAGAAAATGTCATAAAGACCAGATAAATATGACATTACATGAGTTGCAACAGTCATAAATGGCGCAATGCAGTTTTCAGGAGCACTTGCTGTGTCTGCACCATCATGTTACTGTCACTCATGATGCAGTTTAGTTTCCCTTCATCCCCTTTAGGGGTCTTGGTTGCTTTTAAAGTGGGATTCTGAGCAGAGTCAGCCGCCCAGATCAAGGAACCAGTCAGGGTTTACAGCGTCACACAAATCGACACGTTCCTACCATGAGTCCTGTTTTACGCCGAGCCCTAAATTAAAGTTAGGTTGCTAAATGTTTTCCTATTTTCTCGACTGAATTAAAAAACGTTGCAAAACTGACAAAGCTGGGCAGTAAATTGGTTTCAGGTTTGTTGCCCATCTGCCTTAAAAGCACAGCTGGACGGCTCAGAAGAAACTTTACAGGGTTTAGTTGCTTTATTCACAACTTTTACTGAAGTAAAATCGCTTCTTCACACCTCCGGGCCTCCCGCCTCTGGCCCAATGACCAGAGATGCACCAGGAATGGATGTAACGTTTCACACAATATCTGTGAATTATTTTTAGATATTCAGGACTGTTCAGCCAATTTAAATTGAAATAAAGCCTCCCTAAAATATCCCCAAGTCTCATATCTTTAAATCACAGCAGTAATGATCCATTATATACAATAATTTTATTAGTTCCTCTTATCTGCATCATCCTGTGGTCCATTCATTGTTGACATCTATTCCTGCTGCTACATACTGTATACTTGCATTATCTATATGGTTTTACACACAGTGTTTCTGTACATATAAAATGTATCTTTTTGATTTTCTGCTACATTTCTGACAAATACTTTTATTTACAATGCTTCTCTTTTGTCTTGTCTTAACTTGGAGCCATTGCAATGAAATTTCACTTGAATGTGCACAGTTAATGTGCAGCTGAATGATGATAAAGTCTGTCTCTGTGTTATGATTGTTTTTTTTATTTTAAATCAAAGAAATTTCTGCCTGTAGACCTGCGGTTTACAGGAAACAGAGGGAATGGCATGGGCTCTTCTAGAGTACGCGTTAAAAGATGAATGCTCAGAGACGAGGCTTCAACAATCAGTTATAAAGTCAACTATTAAAGCCTTGTTACGGGTTCATGGAGTTATTTGGCTCACATCATCCTTCATCCTCCCTCCAGACAGGTTTCTATTTATACATTCCTCCAAAATAAGGAAAAATCTCAATGAGACCGAAAGTTCAGGAGGCCAGCGAACACGAAGCATGCAGCTAAAGTCTAAACAAGATTCTCCACAACCTTCAGAAAACATGCAGAGCTGTTGCTCTACAGAAGGAAGAACAACTAAGGGGATGAATCAGGACTTCTGCAGAGCACTGCACGCTATAAATGTGCATAAAACCCTGAGATATGCCGTGTGGGAGGATACTTATACACAAGATCTTCTTAGCATTAATGGGCCCAGCGTCCCCTGAGGGCTCTCTGATTCCACCCAGTTCAATCAATCTGCAGCGCCGGTCCGGTCAGCCTTTAATAATCGCACCGTGTGGGTGACAGCTTAATTCTTCCTCCTCTTCCTCCTCTCTCGGGAAGGAAGGGGATCTTTTATGTAGCGTGACTGTGTCTGTGGACCTCGTTGTTCAGCCAGGAGGCAGTGATGTCATGAGCAGGGAACCAATCGTGGGCCGTGATTGATGAACGGTGCGACTGCAGGGAATCTGAGGCCATGTTTAGGAAGCATGATGGAGGCCATTGAGGGTTTAAATAACATATAAGTCTGTGATTTCAGACGAGGCTTTCATGTTTGCTAATATCCGATTCGCGAGTGACTTTATCTTTACCCGAGAAGCTCATGTGTAAGAATTATGTCCATGTGGTGTCTGATTTCACTGTAGAGCTTCTATGCTCGCTTTTTTATTGATTATTATTGCATAAACATTTGTTTAAATATATCTAAGTCTGAAAACCGACGAGCACAGTAGGCTAACGAAAATCTGAAATCACAGTGAATGCCGTATAGACAGTAGACAGGCGTGGGGAACAAATTCTATGGCCCCAGGTTTAGATCGCCCAATGAAAATGCTGGGATTGCACATTTTACGCCTACGTTCTGTCGGCTAGTGTGCAGCCAGAGCGTGTAGCTAGCCAGATAGTTCTCCTTTCTAGCTACCAAGACAACAAAAGAGAGAAATGAATAAAGTAGATTTTCTGAAAAATTCTACAATTACAAAACTTCTGTTGTAATTCTCTCTGCAGCTTCCAATTCACACATATTTTTGATTCAAATATACCTTCGTAGGATTCAGCACTTTAACAAAAATGTGAGATTAAACGTTTTGGACCCCAGCAGCCAGCTGGAAAGGTTAAAACCCGCTCTTTATTTTTTTTTTAGGTTTTTACGGCACTAGTGGTTTGTTTTTTGTACAGTGGGCTGACAGGAAAGGGGGTACGAGAGAGGGGGAGAGACACACGGCAAAGGACCACAGGTCGGAGTCCAACCTGGGTCGGCCCCGTCGAGGACTAAGGCTCCGTACATGGGTCATGTGCGCTACCCACTGCGCCACCAAAGCACGCCGAAACCTGCTCATCGAACAGTTTGCCCAGATGAAAAGACGGACGTGCATTTTTTTTTTGTTCCGGAAATAAACAATTTACTCAGGTCAGGTTGTGTGCATCACAGAAGAATTGGTTGCAGCTAACAGGGGTTGAGTTTTTCTTCCCCACCTAACTTAACATCCCAGAGACTAGGGCTGGAGGATAATTCAATAACGATATATATCGATCGATAGACGTATATCGATGATAGAAAAAAGGGTCAATAAAAAGTTCAATAGAATAAAAGTTTTCCTTCCTTTTGCATTCTAGCCATGTAGGTTAATATTACAGTCATTACATCCTCCCAGCCAATCACAACGCAGACCCAGGAACCAAGCTCCGCCCCCCTTCAAATGGTTCAGAGAGCACGTGTTCTTTTTTATTTTTTTAAAACTTGCAGTTTTGGTAAAAATTTTGCTGAATAATGGGTTGAGTTTGAATTCAGTGTTTGTGTGTCTGTATCTAAAAATAAGTAATTAAGCAACAGCATAAAATGGCCAGGGCTGCACTTAAGATATAGGTTTTGATTTTGTTGATAATTATCGATATCGATCAATATAATTTATATTTTATCGAGACCCTGTTTTTTCTATATTGTCCAGCCTTACCAGAGATGCGACGAGTCCAAGGACACGTTTAGGAGTTTACAGATATTTATTCTGGTGCTGGAACATCAAGAGATCATCAACCAACCGTTCCTGGGCAGAATCAGGAGGAAGGCTGGTCACTGGGAGGAACTTTGCACCGCTTGGCCGTCTTGCAGCATTTCACTCAGTGCTTGGTGGGTTTTCCTTGGACAGAAGTGGTTTCTTTGTTGATTTTAATGTTCAGTCTCACCCACGCCCATCTCGACGCTGAGCAAGCTCTGCACTGGTGGCAAAAAATCTTCTTAATTACAATTATTAAAAGAAACTCTGTCCTGGCTAAACAGTGCTGGACAACCGCAGATAGACCTGCCAAGTTCTTGACCACCCAGGAGATTGCTCTTTCACTCCGCAAAAACGGAACTAAAGTTAAGTAAACTTTTCTTGAAATTAGTATATTTTTCCTTGATTTGAACAGCTAAATAAAACTGTTTGCCAGTGGAATGTTTGCCTCTGAAATCAGATGATGGAGATGAATTGTTCTTATTTTAAGTGCAAAAATCTTATTCCGTTGGCAGGTGGTGTTATTTACACACTCAAATGAAGGAAAACCACTCATTTCAAGAAATCTTTAGTCATGGGTTTGTGTTTTTCCACTGCAGACGATAGAAGTCAATGTTTTCTGCACATCTGCCTCATTTTTCCGGCCATCGGTGTGTTTATCAGATTGACAGAGATCCTTTGGTCAGCTTTATCACCTGACAAACCTCTTCGCAATGGAAGAACCTCTGCAGTAATCTAACAACAATATTAAGCCACAATATGTGCAAATATTTATAATTTTGTGTCTCTGCCAAAACGTTTGTCTGTGTCTGTAAAAACACGTAGTCAGGACGAACTTTATTCCAGCCTTCATCGCTGGGTTGATGTTTTTCGGGTCACTGCTGCATATGGAAACGGGTGAACCATCTCTTTGCATTTCATCACATTCTGTTAGTGACCCGTGAGTTTAAACCCAGAAATTGTTTCTCTGTTTTTAAATTTTTTGGCATCTTGTTTCTCTGTAACGTCTCCTTTTTAAGTGCGAGTCAGCAGGAAGATCACTTTTAATTTACAAGCCTTGGATCTGCGGACGGGCTTCTGCTTTCTCCCTGAAATTGTCCCGATCTCTGGGTGTTTGGCTTTAGATTTTCTTTTGTGTGTATTTTTGATTATTTCTTTGCTGTTATGTTCCACAGGCAGAGGTGGGTAGTAACTAGTTACATTTACTTGAGTAACTTTTTGAACCAAATGTACTTTTAGGAGTATTTTTACTGCGCTGTGCTTTTTACTTTTACTTGAGTCATAGTATTACTCAAGTATCGCTACTCTTACTTGAGTAAAATCTCTGGCTACTCACCTCTGTCCACAGGTTGGGCTTTCTTTTGTTATTTATTTATTTTCTTAGCTGTTTTTGGTGTTTGGATTTCTTTCTGTTTCTGTTTTTTAACATTTTCTAGTTGCTCCCATTTTAATTTGCCTGATTTTCTCCGTCGTTCCTCCTCTTCGCTTGCTTCCCTGTCTTGTTCCTCATACATGTTGTATCCTTTTTTTTATAAATCAATTTATTAAAAACCACAATTTATCAGTTTTTCTGCACGTGGGTCGTTGCAGAACTGAAACGTGACACAGGTTGTTTAGAGAAAAACTCAAATCCTTCTGAGCAGTCCTGATTTTTAATGGCAACACTTTCTGTCTGACAATTAATTCATCGCTACTTTAGTCGATAATCTCACCCGTTGTTCCTTCGGCAACATTCCTCCCACACGTTTCATCATTTGATGCTTTGCAGGGTGTTTTATTCTGATTAGGTTATATTTAGAGGTGCCACACGCATAATTTCAGCCCCGCTTGCATGAACCGGCTCACTCTGAGTGACAAGCCTCAGAATAAATCCAGCTTTTATTTCACTAATATCATCTCACACTGAAGGATTGTAAAAAAATAAAATAAACATTTTTAAATTGATTGGCACCCATAATAATTAATATAAAATAAAATAAAGCACTTTTGTAATTTATACTTTACATTTTTAGATACAGTCATTACTTTGCCTACAGTCAGATGAATAATCAGATCTTTATACATGAATAGATGTGTTTCCATTAGTCTATAATATATTTTTGTTTATTTATATACTTTAAAAAAGATAAAAGGACATATTGGATCATGTAATACAGGTATTCATTTCTTGTAATCTAAAATATTAAAAGGAAAACATGAATTTCGTATACATTTTGTTATAATACAGTACAACTATTATAGAAGTATTTTATTTACTTTATTATTTAATGTGAAAACATATTTATTCATGTAAATACATGAGTTTATGAATTTATTGTATCATGACAACAGCGTTAATGCATAAAATATTTACTTGACTATTTGAAATTTGTTCTATAAGTAAATCATGATGGTAAATAATTTGAAGATATAAAATATGATGTATTTGTGGATGTAAAATCAAGTGTGACTATTTTATTTTTTTACATTTTAATTAAACAGGTAATAAACAAACCAAAACAAGTACATATTTTATAGATTATATGTTCTAAAACAATCATTTTCTCATACACTGCAAAAAGAGAACTAAAAATAAGTAAGATTTTCTTGAAATGAGTGTATTTGTCCTTGATTTGTGCAGGTAAATAAGATTATTTGCCGATGGAATGAGTATTTTTACCCCTAAAATAAGATAATTAGATATACTTGACTTGAAATAAGATGATGGAGATGAATTGTTCCTATTTTAAGTGCAAAAATCGTATTCTATTGGCAGATCATCTTATTTACCTGCTCAAGTCAGGGAAAAATACACTCATTTTAAGAACATTTTACTTATTTTGAGTTCTATTTTTGTAGTGTCTAAACCAATCTATATGTTTAACTTATTTGAGGGTTTGTGTCATTACACAGAGAAGAAACACCCGCTGTGGACGTTTGATGCCCAGAACCTTTTAGGACCTCTCTGCAGGTTCTGTTCCTTTGCTGGTCTCCAAGATGAACCAACAACACTGCGTTCTGGAAGTCAAATAAAACCGGACCCGTTTGCGGGGGAACCGGCTTCCTTTGTGCTCTTTGTGTCTGGGTTTGTCGGCCATGGTGACGGCGCTCTCCCCCACCAGCCGCTGCATTAGTATTCCAGGCACAGGCGAGGAGCAGCCGGAGTGTGACGGGCAGAGAAACCAGGAGGGTGATGGGAGGCTGCTCTCTGAACGGTAAATACAAACGACGGGGTGGGGGGGTCGAATCCCTCCTGAGCATCCCTGGCAGGTAGATGAGCCACATCAGAGCAGCTCTGAAGGACTGACCTTCAGTTTTAAAGCCCCCCCCCCCCCCCTCTCACAGTTTTCCCCTGATCGGTTCTCCAGCGTGACCTTCTGCAGCCGACCACCGTCACATGTTTCATCCCAGCTCTTAGTTCATTCCATGTACATTTTGTTATATTTCCTGTGTTTCCCTCCAATTCATTGGTCTCAGCTGCTCCTGATTTCCCCTTGATTATGTTGACCTTCTTCTGCCTCTATTCTCCACCAGGCGGATGGTTTTGGGGTTTTTGTTTCCTAAAACGTGCCCCAAATATCTTCTACGACACACATTTATAATGCAGGACTAAAGGTTTTATTATTCATTATAAACAACTAAAATAAATATAAAGCAAATGTGCTGAGTTAATGGAAATGTGCTAAATTTATTTAGTCAATTTATTAATTTAGAGAATTTGATGGACATATTTAGGAAACAGCAACTTTGAAGCGACTGGAACAGAATTGGGCTTTGGCTGAGGCTAAGACTGGCTGTAATATTGACAATAACCTGGAAATTGTGCATTTTGAAATCTTTGTTTTTCAAGCTAAAGCTTTCACAAACGTTAGAAGGGTCTGTTGTTACGATGAAAGGATTATTGCTCGTTGTGACGTTTGAAAACGGTCACAAACTGGAGCGAAAATGGGGGAAAGGAGTGCCGTGGACGAGCTTAAAAGAGTGATTAGAACCAGTTTTAAAAAGGAATGAGCTGAGAGTTTTGCACATTATGGTATATTAGTTTCATAAATGTCACCTGATGATGATCTCTATCATATCTCTGGTTAAAAACACCTGATCTTACAGCTCCATCCTGCTGGAGATGATCATTTCTGATTCCCATTCGGACAGCTGTCTGCACACGAGACCTGGGTCTAAACGGGCCGAAATGAGCCCAGATTTCCTTCAGAGCACGCAAAGACAGGTCAGAAGATGCAAAGCAGCCAGAGCGTGTTGGACAAAGCTCCGCCTGTATCCTGTCCATCTAGAGCAGAGGTCTGCAGCCTTTACAAGCCAAAGAACAATTCCTGCCTCAGTCCAGCTAAATAAAACTTGTTTAGAGCCACAAAACAGGAAACTTGCTGTCATATAAAACTATTATTTTATATTTTTTGCTTTTTAAACAAAGTATGACAGAAATTTTGCAAAAAGAGGATAGATGCATTGTTTTCTATGAGATGTTAATACGTGTGGAAAGAAATATCTGGAAAAAACTGCTACTTTTATTGTAATTCTGTTGTGGGAATGCAATGCAATTGCTCCATGAAAAAAAAAGAAAAACAATAGTTGATTGCTTTTAGCCAAAAGTACTAAAATCCACTGGAAGGTCCAAAGCACTTGCCGCTCCAGAGCTGCAGTTTTCTGACCCCTGATCTCCGTCGTAACTGTGATCCTTTTTCAGACGCGAGCACAAAACACGACCCACATGCACAGCTTTACAGAAAATCCCGCTGACGCACAAGCTTCTGTAAAAAAAAAAGTCAATGAACCGAGTCTGACCTTTGACCTGGGGAGAAAACTGGGCGGTGTGTCTGGTCCTGAACAGCTGCAGCTCCTTGTTCAGGTCGCAGACGGACAGATCGACGTTCCAGGAGAGCAAACCTGAAAAAAACAAAACAGAAAGATTCATCAATAATCGATGGAGGAACGAGGTTAGATTTGTTTGCCTCACAGCAGGAGGAAAGCCTTGTTAGATGTGCTTCTGGAATAAAAAGTTGAATCTGTTTCATGTTAAAAGGATGGATTTATATTCTTCCCGAGGGCCTCGGTGAGGAAGAGATAATTAAAATGTATCGTCTCTCAGTGGAAAGTTACAGCTGGAACTTCCTGCCTTGAGTCGTTTCTCGTTTTATCACAACCACACAAAGAGAAACGCGGCCAAGAGGCCCACGGTAACTCTGGGGTAGCCGCAGAGACTCGCTGCTCAGGTGGGAGAGTATGTTGACAGCTGCACGCTTCCAAAATCTGCCTTTTATACAGGAAGAAAAATAAGAATTCCTGCTTAAATGTTCCCACAAGCCACGTAAGGGACGCAGCAATGAGTAAGAAGATGCTCAGCTCCGATAAAAGACTGCGTGGAGGAAAACTGACGCTACAAATCACCCCCGACCCACCATTTCAAAGGTGAAACACGGTGGTGGCAGCATCATGCTGGGCGGGGGCTTATCTTCAGTAGGGAAGCTGGTCAGAGCTGCTGGGAAGACGTCTGGAGCTAAAACCAATGCAATGCTTATCAGATTTTGTAAAATACACTCTGTTTTGTAAAGTTTACAGCTTTAACCTGATGAAATCGTCTCTTTTCTTTGGTGAACATTTAAAAATAGTCTCCCAGCAATTAGGACTAAAGCTTTTTATTTGCACAGCGACACGACAAGACTGTAGCTTTAATGCGGGAAGAATCATCCTCCACTTTTTAAAGGTCTCTAACAACGTGGAGCAGCAGATGTGAGCAAACAGTTTGTTTTCGGCAGATTTGCGCTTTGTAAAGTCGAACTGGACGGACAGACAGCATCCACTCGCCGGCTCACCTTGCGTGATCTGTTGCCGGGCAGCTTCCAGGTGATGCTCTGTGGAAATCTCTCCGATCACAATCAGCATCCGATAGTTTCCGTGCCGAGCGCTCTCCTCCGGCTCGGCTCGCTCCACGGAGCCACCGGCGGACGCTGGGCTCTCATCCATCTCCATGACAACTGCATCCTGAGCGCGCGCCATGACGGCAGAGGATGGGTGATGGGCGTGGCTCTGTGGGACGTTAACGATCCGATTGGATGGCAGGTGATGTGGCTATTTGATGTCACGGCATCTGATTGGAGGGATGTGAGGAATATTATTGGTCATATTTTATGTGAGGAGACGTTATGCAGATGAGGTACATTTCTGTACTTGGAGGGGAAAAAAGATTAAAGTTGATGCTTCTTGTTTTTCATATTCGACCTGAAATACAAAATAAAAACCGTTAAGGTCTCACAATTGTTCTATTTATATCTGCGTCGCTGTGAGTACCAGGCAAGGCCTTTTCATCACCGGACTGACAAGGCTTTGTTCTCCTGGTGAAGCAAACAGAACCGCTTCTGTGCAGAGATCCAAGCTGACAAAGACAGAACCTCTTATTTTAGGCTTCATTTAAACAAACTGCAGCACAGAAGCAGTGAGTTAGCCATTATAAGGACAATAACTGTGCTCATGTGACTCTAATGAGACACGGGATTCCAGAAAGAAAGGAGCCACTAACCGGTGCTATCACACGTTTTCATCCAGTGCACACAATTTTTTTTATAAAACAATAAAAACCACCAATAAAACACACCAAGCTGCAGGTTTTATGTGTTTATGTCTTTGCTTTTATCGTAACAAGCAACAAAAACTTTTCATTTACTTGTTGACATCTTTAATAAGCTTTGTGTCACAGCCGTTTAAATGGTTCTTGTTTTCTAAACTCCAATTTTTGACAGAAAACAATTGCAAAGGTCTTAAACACAGGTCACATTTTTGACACCTGCTTTCAAATTAAAGATGTTACATGATCTTGGTGGCAAAAAAATAAATAAAAACTATTCAAGCTTGAAAGCACTTTAGAAATTGTTGTTTTACCGGATTGATGCTATATCCACAGCCCTGGAAGGATGAACAGGTAGAGAATGGATGGATGGATAGTATACAATGACTTTGATAATATTTATTACCTTTCTCTGGTTGACAGATTTATAGCAAATATCTCTTGATATTTGTACCTTTTGAACTTGTCCACATGTTGATGGACTAACACCATGTAGTGAATAATTGCATTGACACGTGTTTTTGCAACTTTTCATAAGCAAAAGTTTGAAAAGTGTGCTGTGCATTTTGGTCTTCAGCCCCGCTAAGTCCAAACTTTTGGAACCACATTTTGCTGTAAACACGGCTGGAAGTACCTTGAAAGTTGTCTCATAAATATCTAAAGATTAAAAAATATTCTTTACAAAACAACTCAAGCTAAGACAGAATGGATGGGAAAAAATGTGAACAATATTTTTTTTTGTAAGTTTTCCTGCAGTTTCCCAATTGGATTTAGGTCTGGACTTTGACTAGGCCATTCCTACACATGGATCTGTGTTGATTGAAACCACCCCATAGTATCCCAGGTTGTGCGTTCAGGGTGGTGGTGCTCCTTTAGGATTGGCCAGTATTTAGCTCCGTCCATCTGAAGGAAAGCATCCCCACAGCATGATGCTGCCACTGCCATGCTTTTTAATATTTCAGTTGTTACATCTTCCCAACCAATCACAATGTAGACTCAGGAACCAAACCCCACCCCCTTCAAAGAGTTTAGACAGCACGCGTTCTTTTTTCTTTTTAAAAACTTGCAGTTTTGGTGACGTGTTGGTTGAATAAAGGGTTGAGTTTGAATTCAGTGCTTGTGCATTCTGTGTCTAAAAACAGGTCACAAACCAACAGCATAAAATGACCAGGACTGCACTTAAAATATATGTTTTGAATTTGTTGATAATTATCGATATCGATCAATTAGATTTCTATTTTATTAATGTGTTTCTTTCCACTTTCTTTAGCACACCTCTCCTCTTTTTTTCTAGGTCGCCAATTCAATTAAAAATTTTTAAATTCAATTTTATTTATATAGCGCCAATTCACAACATGTCATCTCAAGGCACTTTCCAAAGTTAAATTCCATCAGATCCTCCAGGCTGGTCAGAAAGTTTCCTCTCTAAGGAAACCCAGCAGGTTGCATCAAGTCTCTCCAAGCAGCATTCACTCCTCCTGAAAGAGCGTAGAGCCACAGTGGACAGTCGTCTGCATTGTTGATGGCTTTGCAGCAATCCCTCATACTGAGCATGCATGAAGCGACAGTGGAGAGGAAAACTCCCCTTTAACAGGGAGGAGAACCTCCAGCAGAACCAGAACCAGGCTCAGTGTGAACGCTCATCTGCCTCGACCCACTGGGGTTTAGAGAAGACAGAGCAGAGACACAGAAAGCTCAGAAGCTCACATTGATCCAGGAGAACTTTCTATGTTAGATGGTAATAGAGGATGATCTGCCTCCTCTGGATGATGTCACAGCTAACAGAACGCCAGACCAGGTGTACCTTCTATGAAGAGAAAAATGACAGAGAACAAAAAGTTAAAAGCTGGAATGACAACAAGCAACGTCAGTGCTTTCAGAAGTTCGGTTCATTAATTTGCAGTAGTTGCAGATCAGAGGTTATAGTTGTTGTTTTTTTCAGCTCTGTGCCGCCTGGTTGGTGGATCCTGGGTGAGTTTACTTTCACTCCAGCATCGTTGCTGTTCAGGGAGGCGTGTGCGTCCCCAGGAGTGATTCAGCAGTCTGGCGACGGACACTTCACAGCGTCTGCTGCCCCCTGCTGGCTGGAGAAAAACCCGAAAGAATAGATTTTTACATTACTTAACGTCTGCAAAGCAAGAAGAACATATATAATTGTTACATTATGGTCTGCAAACTCAGATAAAATTACTAAATGCTACAAATTGAAAATGTTTGTTTTGGATGTCTATCAACACACAAATAGCATTCGGAATATTCTTTCCTCTTTATTTCTAATAGATACAAAATTAAATTTCTACCTTTGGTCCATGCACAAAGACATAATATTTACCTTGGAGTATTTTTTACTTAAAGTTTAAAGTATGGCTGAGAAATGGAAAACATGTCTCCTTCAATGCAGACTTAATATTTCATTTACAGAGACAGAAAAAAAAGTTTTACTTCAGGTTTAATTTATGTTTTCTATTTTTACATCAGAGTAAGAAATAATAAGTTGACTTTCCTCTGACATTTAATTCGCTGTTTCACTTTTGTTTTGTTTGGACCCCTTTTAATCTAATTTATCTCGACACTTTGTTCCAGAATTGTACTCTAATGTACATAAATTCAGATTTTTGTATGTTTAGTAAATAAATTTCCCCTAAGAGGTTTTTTTTTTTGACTGATATTAATAAATGCTTGTGCATCTTTACGTGCCATGCGTCCCACACCCAAAACAGAGGCACGGCAGATCTGAGCGATGTTTGACGCGCTCTTATTGCAACCAGCGGGACCCTGAGACAAATTGAAGAGCCCAGGAGCGGACATATTGATTCCGAAGGTAAATCTCTTTTCTCTCTTCTCTTTTTGCCCTAAATCTGGAGCTATGTGTGCAGCACCGAAGGGGCGCAGAGAGCTGCGCGTCCGTGTCCGTCGGGTCCCGCACATGGCGGAGGGGATTAGACATTTTGCGCATTTCTTGACGCGGATGTCTGCAGAAATTAGCGACGTAACGCTGAACTTGACGGTGCCGGCTGCTGTTGGAGAGGCTGCAGGAGGCTCACGCCGAGCGGCATGACCCTGTGCTGTAAAATTACACGCTGCATCATATCTGATTTTCATTATATGGGATGTGTTTATCCAGCCATTTGGCTGAATGTGGTAGTTATCGGCGCATTGTTGCCTCCCAGGATGTCTCCACTTAATGAAATGCCGGTCAGCATCCCTGCTGCTGCTGCTGCTGCTGCTGTTTGCTGGAGGAGACCAGCTCCTTTGTTTCTGACTCATAATAAACACCTTCATCAAGCCCAGACTGGGAGGCATTTTGAAAATGAGTTCATAAATAAACGGCACAGACATTTTTTTTTTACTCCTAATGAATGAAGTTGGAGTTTGTGGCAGGGGCGTTCATATAATTTTAAAACACTGGGGGCTTGTGGTGGGATCCAGGAAACAGAAGTCAGAGGGAAATTATCTACGGATCTCGATGGGTTAAAATGTCATCAGAGTTTCACGTTTATTCCAGTAATTCAATTAAAATGGCAAAAATCCATACATTATAGATTCATCACGCAGAGAGTGTTTGTTTCTGTTCATTTGGATGATTCTGGCATACAGCTTTCTTTTCAGAAAATACAAATATATTAACAAACCAATAAAATAAAGTTTTAATATGCAAAATGTAAAACTACTGAAAAGTCTTCCCCCTGGCCTGAGGAAAGACTTAATACTTGGTCTGGGCTCAATCCACAAAAAAAGGTTAAATAATAAAACAACCGGACTTCTATTCTGAAGCTGAAGACGTTTCTCTTCCCATCCAGGAAGCTTTCTCGACTCTCCATTGTTGCTGCTATCAGTTCCAGGTGAATTTACAGGTGAATCTAAGCTCTAACGAGGCCTGCAGTTCTATAAACCTGGGAACTCCACACTACTCCGGACATTTTGAACTGAGAAAGCTTCCTGGATGGGAAGAGAAACATCTTCAGCTTCAGAATAGAAGTCCAGTTGTTTTATTTTTAACCTTTTTTGGATTGATCATCACCTGGATGACTGAGAATCTTCACCAAAACTTGGTCTGGGCTCCTTTTGCACACATTACTGCACCAATGCGGCGTGGCATGGAGCCAGTCAGCCTCTAGGGGCATCAAGCACAGTAACACCATGGTGACAGAAGAAGGTAATGTCGTCTTTGGCTTTGTGTGGGCAGCTACCAAATCCTGCTTTAAAGTGCAATGAGCATCTCCATAAAGCTTGTGAGCAGAAGGAAAGAGCGTTAAAATGTCCCGGTAGGAGCTGCACTAACTTTGGACTTGATAAAACCCAGTGGACCAACACCAGCAGATGACATGGCGCCCAAAACCATCACAGACTGACCCTTGTGTGCCATATGTGCCATAAAATCTACTATCACATGAAAGGAGGACTTTGCACCACTGAGCAACAGTCCGGTCCCTCTTCTCCTTAGCACAGGTACGATGATGTTGTCTCTGGTTCAGTAGTGTGTTAACACTGCTGAACTCAGTCCACAGCTTGTGAATCTCTCCCAAAATCTTGAATGGGATTTGTTTTTCAACCTTCTTAATGGTCCAGTTATCCCTGTTGCTTTTGCATCTTTTTCCTGCATGTTTTCCTTCCACTAGACTTTCCAATAATACTCTTGGATGCAGGTCTCGGTGAATTTTCCTGCTTGTGGAGGGTATCAATGACCGCCTGCTCTCTGGGCCATGGTCATAAGCAACTGTCATAAACTAACAGAAATAAACACTTGAAACATTTCTCTGCGTGCGATGAATCAATATAACGTATGACACCCCACCGGTTTTTCTGAGTTATAACCGGAAACGCAGCAGAGGCAGGTACGACATTATTAAACATAATAATAATATTACAGTATTCTTCCTAGATCCAACTTCCAGGCTAAATGAAACATAACGTTGTGGAACAAGGATGCAGGGCTTTCTTTGAACGAGCCCAGAGGAATAAACTGGAACACCTCCTGAAGTTGGAAGGTCCAGAAAATAATTAGGGTCCGAATGTGGAATCTGGAGCCTGGAAAGAAATGAAAACCAGTCGCTGATTTTCAGGCTCAGTGACAAGGAAAGATGCAGCTGATGAAGAAACGAGAATCTGCATTTTAGGCATTCAAGCACAAGCACTGTTGAACTGTTTCTTACTGCATTTTGCACCTTTTCTTCTATTCAACAGACAGACATGTTGGATTTTGAGGGCAGTGTTGGTTTGAAAAACATTGGACATGACGAATTAAAATTGCAAATTCTGGATTTCTTTCCAAGCTAATTTTCATAAGATGGAGCAAAGACATGAGGACTTCTCAGTTGAAGTGGAATCTACCTGAAAATCCAACATGGCTGCCTGTCCTCCTGCTATTTAAAGCTGTTTACCATCAGTTTCTGTCATTTAGCGCTTTCTTAGATCAGTCACACACACACTGCACTGCAGTCGGAGATCTTGGTGATCTTGTGCTGTTAATGAAAGCCAGTGAGCACAATCAGGAGATCCCACCAGGGAAAGAACCTGCAATGCCTCCTGAACTTTAAAAGTCGACAGTTTACAGTGTTTTTCTCAACAGTTGCCGTTCAGATCTGGGAAACTGAAACAAACAAAGTCAACTTCTCTTCCCACCGAAAAAAGCTTGAATTTGTTTGTTGTCTTGCTCCCTGACCAGGCTATAGCTAGAATTAGCATTATAAGCTGGTAGCAAAGTAACTCTCTGTTTTTTACTGAGGTGACATGATTGGTTATGAAGGTTGCAAATGACTGTGAGAAGCTGATTTAATGAAAATGACAGAAGTGTTAATAAACAATCTACAACTTAACGAAGTTAGTTCAGCTAGTTTTAGCCATGTTGGATTTTAAGGCTGATGTTGGTGAAAAATATGACTTTATGAATCAAACTTTAAAGCTTCTCTGGGTACTCCACATTCAGTTTTATAAATTTAAATGCAATCTTCCATTTTGACAAGCCCAACCTCAACATGCATCATTTTCACCCTGCTTGTAACGAGCGGGGAAGGCTGCTGTTTAGATGAGTAAAGAAGCACTTCTGTGAGGTTGTGGTTTATTAAAGGAGCTATAAGTAATACTGACACCCTGTGGCTCAAATCGGTACAACAGCCTGCCGATCACAATCTAATATGCCATTTTTGAACGGTCTGTTGCTGTTGTGAATTTTCTCTTCCACAGGATACGTCTGTGATGATGTATTCTGTTCTATTTCTGGTCTGCTTCTCTTACTGGCCTCCATGTCTCCAGGCTGCTGCTCTTTTGCCAAGATAAAATACCAAATGCTTCGCTCTGTGTTGGGAACCCTGGGAACTCTCATGTGATTGGCTCAGGAACCAGGAAGTAAACACGGGCTGCATTCTGAACCGAAGTAGTTCTGGATCGTACCTCTAGGTTTGAAAGGAGAAAAATGTGACTAAGAAATTGTTGATGGAGAGGACTGATCATTTATAGGGAATGTTACTTCCATCCCGGGTGACGAATGAGAATGATTTAGGTTGATTGTACAGTAAATATCTTACTTATTGCTCCTTTATATTAGTCATAAACATCTTGGTTCAGTCTTTGAATGCAGCTTGTTATGTTAGCATCTCATCTTGCTGAAGTTTGACCCCTGAGCAAAACAATGAGCAAACCCCTCTTGTTTCTGAGTCGCAGCTGGAATATGGTTAGAATCTTCAGTTATATATGACATTTAGGTCGTTTGGAACTACTTTTATTGTGCGATTAATCTACAACACTTTGTATTCCTAACAATCGTAAACAATCCCACCTTAGAATGACTAAGAATGTCCTTTTAACCCACCGTGCTCACGCAGTAAGAGCACCCTGCAAAAACTGGGAGAACATGCAAACTCCACACAGACAGGCCATGACCGGGATTTTAACCAGTGACCTTCCAGCACTGATGCAAAAGACAAACAGATAATTTCATGCTGTTCTTTCCTTGGACCAAGAGGCTGCAGGTCAGGACCCTTACGGTCTGCAGCAACTTGACCTGACCTCCTCGGGAAGTCTGATGAAGTGCTGCCATAACCGATGCTATCATGTTTCTACCAGATATCACATGACATGCAAAGCCTCCCTCTCTAGTCTTTATCAAACTAGGTTATTAATAAATGAACGTTGTTGTTGGAGTCTGCAGAAAACCCTCCTGAAGCAAAGAAGACGAGCCTCATGGCATCGTTTAGTTCATCCGGATCATTTTACAAGCCCCCGGTGTACCACGCCTTCCCGGCAGCTTCAGTCAGGCAGACGATTGCTGCTTTTTATTGTCTCTCCCACAAGAAGCCTCTGATCTGCATGAGCTTCGGCTGCGGAGTTGCAGGAATATGGTGTCTCCATGGGAACAGAGGCTGTGAAATGATGATGACGGAGTCAGGGTGATATTTGAAGTGCTGCTCAAACCTGCGTGCACCAGGCAAATTACAAAATGCATCTAATCTAACATCTGAGCGAGCGCAGAGACGGATTGGATCTGCTAGGATCCCAACATGGACGTGCTATTTTTAGTTTTAGCTTGGAGGGAGACGGCAAATTCAAGGCTCCTTGTAGCTGAACTGTGGTCCAGATGCCTTTTCAGTAGGAGAAAACAAAGGTTTCTACAAATCCGCCATTAAGATTTATGACACTGATGGAGAAACGGGGGGGGGGGGGGGGGGGGGTGGAGATAATAACAGCTGGATATAATGAGAACAGAACGATTCTGCAGCTCCATGCTGAGGGTAATTTCAATGAAGACGTTAACCTATATCTTATTTTACCCGAGCCCTTCCAAACCCCACGGGGACCTTATGGAGGTCTCCGAGATCCCACTGTGGAGCGAATGTCCCAGATTTCTATTTTTCTTTACATGATTCATATAAGCAGGTGCAGAACTCTGCAGCGTCGGATGTAAAACCTTGAAACGCCCTCAGTTTAAAAAAAAACAAAAACGTAAGCAAATACTAAGGATTTTCGCCCAATAAGAACTCACAGATGGGTCAAACCCCAAAAAAGTAGGTGCACTGCATGACCTACATACTGCGGTACGGCCAGAAAATATAGGAACTATTCTTATTCCAAATTATTCTTTGTATTTTGCTTCCTTTCAGTCGGACCTTTGTGAGTAATCTTTTAAAGTGGTTCATTGAAGCCGTTCTTTAGGCTTTCTGTTTTTTTTTAATCATTTGTCTTGTGTTATCTGATTTATTTGGACTAATCTCTCAGCAAAAATCCTCCATCCATCCGTGGGAGGAAGCCAGAGTTGCCAAAAACATATATTAGCCAAAAATCTCTTTTTAAAATGATCAAAGACAGACAAACAGAGAAACAGAAGAGGAGGTATGAGGACCTAAGAGTCATCAAAAGAAAGCAAAAAGCCGACTTTGGAGCCAAGATAAAGATCAGCCCTTAGCAGGCGATGCTTTAAGGTCATAGGTCCTTTTGAATCCCTTTGCTGTTGCATAAAATATTATTTTATTATTATTTGTGTTGTTAATAAAAAATATGGGAATTGATATTTTTGCAGCAGGCAAAGGCTGAAATCGTTTGGCTCCTGATGCCAAGCCTCTTCCAAGGTTTGTGGAATTTGCGCAGACACACAACTGTTTTATAGGTTTAGTTTCAATTTAAATGTGGAAATGATTCCCTGTTCAACATGAAGCAGCTTTGTTTTTAAGTAAAAGCAAACACGGGAATGCTTAGAATTTGTCTGGAAACAACTACATTAACAGCTTGGAAAATTATTGTCTGACCTGTTTAAAATTTTACCTTTGAAGAAATAAAAGGTAAACAAACGACGTGTTTTAAGACATTTGCACATTACTGTTGTAAATAAAATAAAAACAATTATCATAAATTAGCTTACAGCCAAACAACAACAATAATTAACCAGTGGCAAGCCTGGTTACTTCTTTGATGGTAGACAGCATGAGAATACTGCATGGAGTCTGCAGGTCCCACCTTCCCAGTGTATGGAGAAGTTCTCTTTGGATTCTCTGCATAAAAAAATATGCATATCTCAATTTCCCATCTCGGAAAATGTCTTTAGTCTGAGTGTGAGTGCATGATTTTTAGTCTGGATGTACCCAACCTCTCACCCAATGATGGCCGGAGGCACCAACGCCTTCTCCCTCCTGCACAGACAAGCGAGTCTCTGAGCGTCTGCACTCTTCCAGGCCCAAATTTATTCATATTTTGTTGATATTTAAAAATATTCTGGACATTTGAGTACAAAATGTTGACTTTTCACTGCTTGATCACTTATGTGGTCTTACCTGTAGATTTCTAGAAACCATGACACAGAAACAAGGCAGAAATGGGTTTAATTTTTTAGACTGTGGTGTAAAGACGTTCCACTGCTCGTTTGGCACCTAGACTAATTTGTATCTTCTCCATTTCAAAATGTTTGGGACCAGGACCAGAGAGTCCAAAGCAGATCGTTTAGAGCAGGACTTCCCAAAGTGGGGGTCGGGAGACACCAACAGATGAGATGTCAGAGAATATACTAGTTTTAATACAGCAAATGTTTAACTTTAATCGTGGAAAATGTATATTTTTGCTCTAGAATATTTGCAACTTTTCGAAAACAGAGAACAGACTTTTTTTTCTCGCAAATATGTGAAAGTAATCTCAAAATATCAGATTTTTTGGTGGAAATTTAGTCCTCCGTGGCCAACAATATATTTTCTTTAATCTATGATGGCTCTGATACGTTTTTTTTGTGTGGAAATTTTATGACTAAATTCACAATATTAGAATAAATAAAGTTGTAATATTATGAGAATAATATCACAATAATAAAGTCACATAATAATTTTCCCGATCGTTTCAAAGTCCTGATCCCAATAATAATTTTGATGCTGATGTACTAAAAAGATTTAGTATTTTGTTATTTGTGAAATCGATACTAAAGTAGAACTTTACATGATGCTCAACGTTCCTTATTTTAACACAGGGGAGACTGCGCTTTGTTGTATGAGTTCTCACAAAATTACAGAATGGGGTTACTGTTAATGAAAAGTTTGGTGCTTTATAGTACGCTTTGTGCACACTTAAATTCAATTTCTGTTATTAAAAAGCAGCAGTGATGTAGTAAAAAGAGACTTTTTGACGTTTGAATTGAGGATGCCATCAGTTGGAAAGTCACAAACTAAAATACTAATGAGAAAATGAGAAATTACGTTGTGGTAACCCTTTTTTAGAATGCCATTTGAATATAAATATTATAAATAAAGCAGTCTATGATTATTTATTATGATCGCATTTTTATTGTTTGAAAATTTAAAAGATCTGGAAAAATCAAATGTTTTACACTCTTGTTTGCCATACTTGTCCAGACATGATAAAAGCAAATTCCAGACTTTTCCAGACTGAGTAGTAACCCCAGGCTTATAGACAACAGATGGATAAAATAGGCAACAAGATTTATTCCCTTTACTTTGGTTAAACACAATAAAATCTGACGCAACAGCAACGTTTACCTGCCTGAAGTAGTCTGGAAACAATGCGTTACATTTAAAGACGCCTGGCAACCATAAAACTAATCCTGGATCTGTGTGAGACGTCAGGACCCTTGAACCAATCAAATCGCTTATGTTAAAATTTTTTACCGCGACCACGGCAGCTAAAGTGGGTGTTTCTGTGTGTTGGAAGTAGCTCTATAATGGTTTCTAAAGCAGATACATGAGTGGATATTTTATTGCTTTGAGCTCTTTAGGTAAGTATACCGGTCCAGAGGTTAGTGGGGATTTTCCTTCCCCGATAGTGTGATTTTTCACTCCGATTAAAAACCGAGAAACACGTTTTGTTGTTGGGCGGAGCGTTAGCCGTTAGCTTAGCTGTTAGCATGCTAACATGCTAACACCGGGACGGTCCCGGCTAGCAGTGATCCCAGGCCGGCTCGGGTCTCACATGTCCCGCTTGGTTGTCTCCCCGCTGCTCGGTTAGCTCACAGCAACAGTCTCCGGTCCTCGGCCAGACCCTATGGATCCCGGCGGAAGTGAACTGGACTCCAGCCTGCCGCAGCCGGAGAACCCGTGCCTGATCGTGGAGGACTCCCAGCCGGACAGCGTCGGTCTGGAGGACGACCCGGAGAGCAGCTACCGGGCGCTGCTGGCCCGCCGCCTGTCCAGCCTGCAGCCAGCCGCCCGCAGCCCGGTTCTAGTAAGATGCACAAAAAAACAAAACACAAAGCAACCAGTTTATTTAAAATAAATGATTAAAGATAATAAACACTTTGGGATCAGGTTGAAGCCATTATGAAAATGTCAAACATATTTTCTTTAAGAACTAAGACTATTATTATTATCTTTATTATTTATTATTATTCTTTTTTATTTACATTATTAACATTACTAATAGTCGTAAATTAATCTCGGTTCAGAACATGTTCCACAGCGTTTTTAATAGTCATCCCTTTGCTTCCTGTTTATGTCTCCAGTCCTCCTCCTCCCCCTCCTGTGTCTCTCCATTCTTAGCTAATGTCTGAATAATGGATAACAACACCAAATAAACGTCATTCCTGCTTTCACAGCCATTCAATGTCCGCTTGTCTCACAGCTTCACTCAATAAACACAAATACTGTCAGTTTTTAGTGGCGTTCAAGCAGTTTTGACTCCAATCTCTCCCTTTAAATTCCCCTTTTTCCTCTTTAAGGAACAGTGTCATTATGTCTCAATTTTTTGGTCTTTGATTTGGTTGTTTCTATTTTTTATTTTTATTTTTTACATTATTTATGCAGCAGTCTGTTGGGTTTAATGTTTTAGATTCTTTTAAATAATGCTGTATATGTATGGTTTCTGTAACTGGCGTTATCCTGTGTAATAAAGATGATCTAGATGTTGCCCCTTTGCACAGTAATTGAAATGCGGTAATTATATAAATGGAGAGGTTTGTGGTTTAGAACGTGATCTACATAGACACAGTTGCTACTGGGTGCTTTGAATATTTTTATTTTTCATTGCATTAATTAAGTTGACAACGTCACACCACATTTTATTTTACCAGTTGTGTGAAGCGACAATATTCTAGAAGTGCTTTGAATTTCCCCCAGAGTAAAAAAAAAAAAAGATTTGTATTTGCTACAAATAGACGCTTTAATAGACCAGAAACCATAGAAGTATGATTTACAGTTTTTCCACTCAGTACTGCCCCCTGTTGGGCATCTGGAGTAATACGCAACAAGCAGAATTCTCCCAACTTTGACCTCTTGAAAGAAATTCTAATTATTTTTTCAGCCACTGTTTACAATTTTGGTGTTTTTTTTATCAGACTAAAGTAATTTCCCCCTTTTTTCAGGAGCTGATATCATCACCACTAGGAAGCAGATGCTCTCAAACTGACAGCCAATCAGAGAGCAACAATCAGGCTGAACCAGGTTTGTGTTGTTGTGGTTTTTTAAACAGGAAAAAGATGTCTTAAAAGTCCTAAAATAATTAATATAATTCATATTTCATTGCGCTAGTACAAAGTCACACTGAAAATCATAACAGATAATAGTTTTTAATAAAATCCCTGAGAGAGACCAGCCTTTCAGCTCCACAGGTCTGCTTCCTCTCAGGGCGGACATGGAGGAACGTTGATTTTTGTGACGGGTGACACATTTCTGCACATTTGGCCATTTAATTTGGATCATTATCCTGCTGGATGAGGTTAATCTTGTCCAGTCTGACCAAAGCACACATTTCCAGTGGAAGTCTCAGTTGAGTTTAGCAAACCTTCAAAGCTTATGTGGTGGGACAGAAAAGGCTTTTTCATGATACGTCTCCTAAAAGCACCAGCTGACATGCAGATGATGTCTAACGGTCGTAAATATGGGCGAGTTTCAGCCATTTCCTGTTTTTTTTTTGTAGCCAATATCTACCTTATGAAGAAAAAAAAACGGCGTCTGCCTTACTTAAATGGAACGTTCTCTCGTCTTTGCCGTTTTTAAATCACAGGATTTTTTTCTTCAATGTGCAGCAGTGAAATATAATGTATTTTAAGGCTTTTTACATGTCTTTCCCAGGGGTGATAAACGCTGCATTAACAGGCTCTTCTTCCCGTTTTCGTCCAGCGTAAAAACGTAAAAGATGTTTGTTTTCTCTGTGCAGACGTCGTGGCCGCAGCCGACCCCGGCTCACCGCTGCAGGAGGAGAGTCAAGTGATCAGCATCTGTCCTCCTCCAGGCAAAAAGTATGTGCTCTGTTAGAAAATAACAAATAATTTTTCTCATTGTGGAAACTCGTTACATTACTTACATATCAGTCAATTAAAGCGCCTCCGCTGAGGGAGAAATGCGTTTCTAGAGCGCAGCATGATGGAGGGACGTGTGTGTGACTGATTGGCCGAGGAGTCTTAAGGTGGGCGGGACTTCTCCATTCAGACGGCGTAGGGAGCTGAAGGTTTAAGTCAAAGTGAGCATGTGCAGAGTGCATAGATGAATAAGTGGAGAGTTAGTGCCGTGGTTTGGGTTTTTAATGAAGGGTCAAAAATTGGCCAAAGTTTATACTGTTTGTCATCGTCATGGTTACCACTGGGGGCCTAAGATGTTGTTGCTAACTGTCATAATCAGAGGAATACTAGAAGTACCTGGTTGTTGTCTGGTGTGATGGAACTCCTATTTCATTTTACTACAAAGTGGATTTAATTTTGTTGTTGGTAGTTATGATGAAGCGTGAGGACGTTGTGTGAAGAGAGGGACGGATGATGGGATGTGAGGAGGTTCTGGAGCGCTGCCATGAATACGCTGGTGGTGATGAGGAGCCGGTGGAGGGTTGCAGGGATTTGGGCTTCATGGCGTCAGAAATTAATTTTCCTCTCTTGTTACTGTGGAGATGAAGCTCAGGTTTGGTTGCTTTGTGTTTGAGATTCATTCCCAGTGAAATCTGCCAGCAGCGCCACCTGCTGGAGACTCACTGCTCAGCAGATGTTATTCACTTCTGTGGGAGCAGGGACACAAATCTTGTTTATTTTGTGTGTGTGTGTGTGTGTATATATATATATATATATATATATATATATATATATATATATATATATATATATATATATATATATATATATATATATATATACAGCTTAGAGGAAATGGAGCATTAAAAAAGTATATTTCCAGTTTTAATTCCCTTCCCTATTCTCTAAATTCTTTCTTTTGCTTTTTGCTTCCTTTCTCCCTTCTTTTCTCCCTTACATCCTTGCTTCGTACCTCTCTGCCTTCCTACCTTGCTTCCTCCCTTACTTCGTCCTTACGTCCTTCCTTCCTCCCTCCTTTGCTTCCTTTCTTGTATCCTCGTTTCTTTCCTCTCTCCCTTCCTCCCTTTCTTTCTCCCTCCCTCCCTCCCTCCCTCCTTCCCTCCTATGCTTCCTCCCTTCTTTACTTCATTGTTTCCTTCCTCCCTCCCTCCCGCTTTCTCCCTACTTCCTTGCTTCCTTCCTCCCTGCCTCCTTGTTGGAGGCCTAGACGCATCATCTCCTGATAACGGCGGCCTGTTAGTGAAACTGTTTTCTTATTGAATTCTTCAGGTTTGACTCTGAAATGGATCCTGGAGCGGATTCCACAACAAACTGTGTTCAGTCTGACGGTGGGTTTTCTTTCCGTCTGATGCAGCTGATTTAATTAAATAAGTCGTGTCATTATGTGTAATCAGGGCTACTTGTGTCTGTTTTCAGGTGGATCCTCACAGTTTGGATTTCTGGCGCTCTCGCAGAGTCAGGACCTTCAAGCGGACACCGACTTTGGGCATTGCTCAGAAAGTAAGACGCAAATAAAACTGGTTATTTTCCTCTGATAGCTTCATGCTTTATGATAAACACAACTTGATCTTTTAGTGCGTTAATGTTTCGTTTGCCAGATGAAAGTGTAATGTCTGATTGCATTGAATGCAGCATAGCGGCTGTGTGAAACGCTCATCTGTCCAACATGTCTTTGTTATCGTAGAGCAGCAGAGCGCTGGCTCCAAAACTGTGGAGAGTCAAGATAACAACAAGGCTGTGAGGTAAATAAATGTTATTTATAGCTAAAAAGAAGCATTAAACATTGGGGATTTAAATAAAGCGAATTAAAAGCTTGTGCATATCATTTGAGAAGGTTGGATTCTTACTTGGAGTTAGAGCCAAGTCATATTTTAATCGCCAGATTTAACGAAAAATACAGATTTAAATTTTTTGTAGCTTTAATTGACCCTAACAAATGATTTCTGTACATATTATAACAGTCGGGTGCATTTAACTGCAAGACGTGGAACAAAATGTGGCTGTAAAACATGAATAATCTGTTCAAACTGACGTAATCTAAGCAATATTCTTGCTTACACTGCAAAAAGGGAACCAAAAGTAAGTAAAAAATTTATTGAAATTAGTGTATTTTTCCTTGATTTATTGATTTAAGCAGGTAAATAAGACTATTTGCCAATGGGGTAAGATTTTTTTGCACTAAAAATAGGAACAATTAATCTCCATTATCTTATTTCAGGTGCAAGTTATCTAACTATCTTATTTTAGGGGTAAATGTAATAATTGCATTGGCAAATAGAGTTATGTAACTGCTCAAATCAAGGTAAAATACACTAATTTCAAGAAAATGTTACTTACTTTTAGTTTTCTTTTGCAGTGTAATTTACGGCGGTAATCACTAAGCAAGATTCCCTGCAAAAAGGGAACTAAAAGTAAGTAAAAATCTCTTGAAGTGAGTGTAGTTTTCCTTGATTTGAGCTTGTAAATGAGATTATTTGCCAATGGAATAAGATTTTTTGCACTTAAAATAAGAACAACTCATCTCCATCATCTTATTTCACGTGCAGGATATCTAATTAATTATCTAGTTTTAGGGGTAAAAATACTCATTCCATGGGCAGATAGTTTTATTTAGCTGTTCATATCAAGGAAAAATACACTAATTTCAAGAAAATTTTACTTATCTTTAGTTCCCTTGTTGCAGTGTAGAGCCCTGAGGGCCACATCAAGGTTTACGTTTGTCTAATGTGTGAATTATAAATGTCTACAGCGGGAGTTATTTTACAGAATTGCCCCGGTTGTTCTAAGTTCTGTGAAATCACACGGATGTGTTCTCCAAACCTTCCCGTTCTGCAGGTCGGAGGTGAGCTCCAGCAGCACCTCGGAGCCCCAGCTGACCGTCCAGGCGCTGCTGCACTCCCAGAACCTGCAGGCCTCCGAGGAGCCGGACCACCAGGACGGTGACCTCCTGTCTTCACAGCAGGACCTGTTCGACGCCGACAAGTCCGGTAAGTCCAGGTGAAGCTGTGAAGAACCCCCCCCCCCCCCACGCCGGCAGCTAAATCCAGCTTACGTGTCCGTTACGCGACCTCTCAGGCGCCGCCGTTGACAGCACCGTGTCGGAGCCGGAGCAGCAGGCCCCGCCCACCTCCACGCCGGCCAGCACCCTCCGGCTGCTGCACCTGTCCGGCCAGGCAGCGCTGGTGCAGGACAGTCTGTCCCAGTAAGTCCGCCGGCGATGCTTCGCTCCACACAGGAGCCCAAACGTCGGGAAACGCCTCAGTGTCTGTCTGCCTGTTCTCCAGGAGCTCCGTGGACTACGTCGCCCCCACCCCGGATGACTTCACCCACACCCCTTTGATTGTTCCCAGCTCGCCTACCGAAGCGGAGAACGAACGCGGTGAGTGAAGCGAAATCAGCCGGCGGGCGGATTAAAGGGCGGCTCTAGTGAATCGGCTCTGTCGTGTTGCAGAGGAGCCCGTGGACGCCACCCTCCCGCCGGAGGAGCGAGCGGCAGAGAAGGACGAGCCCATGGAGACGGAGGCGGCCTCCAGACCGCAGCCATCTACCTCCACCCCCGTGTCCCTGAACTCCTCCGGTTTGGGGTCGGATCGAGACCTCTCCGTCCCGTCCCAGCCCGAGTTCTCCCATGTAGGTTCATTATTAAAGCAGCTCACTAAATCACTTTATAAAGCGTCAAATGTTGAAATGTCTCCAAGTCTGAGGGGATGTTTTGTCAAACCACTAACCAGGACGTTTGGATCCGTCTATATAGTGAAACGGCTTTATTTTCAGTCAGTGGTCTGATTTCTCTCTTAATTCAATTAAATTTTATATATATAGCACCAATTAACAACATGTCATCTCAAGGCTCTTTCCAAAGTCAGACTCCATCAGATCCTCCAGGTTGGTCAGAAAGTTTCCTCTCTAAGGAAACCCAGCAGGTTGCATCAAGTCTCTCCAAGCAGCATTCACTCCTCCTGAAAGAGCGTAGAGCCACAGTGGACAGTCGTCTGCATTGTTGATGGCTGTGCAGCAATCCCTCATACTGAGCAAGCATGAAGCGACAGTGGAGAGGAAAACTCCCCTTTAACAGGGAGGAGAACCTCCAGCAGAACCAGAACCAGGCTCAGTGTGAACGCTCATCTGCCTCGACCCACTGGGGCTTAGAGAAGACAGAGCAGAGACACAGAAAGCTCAGAAGCTCACATTGATCCAGGAGTACTTTCTATGTTAGATGGTAATAGAGGATGATCTGCCTCCCCTGATGATGTCACAGCTAACAGAACGCCAGACCAGGTGTACCTTCTATGAAGAGAAAAATGACAGAGAACCGTTAAAAGTTGAAATGACAACAAACAATGCAAATTGGAGAGCAGTAGGAGAACTCAGCAGAGTGAGAAAAATAGATCCTGATGTCCTCCAGCAGCCTAAGCCTATAGCAGCATAACTATAGAGGTAGCTCAGGGTAACATGAGCCACTCTAGTTATAAGCTTTGTCAAAAAGGAAAGTTTTAAGATTAGTCTTAAAAGTAGACGGGGTGTCTGCCTCACGGACCAAAACTGGGAGTTGGTTCCACAGGAGAGGAGCCTGATAGCTAAAGGATCTGCCTCCCATTCTACTTTTAGAGACTCTAGGAACCACCAGCAGACCTGCAGTCTGAGAGCTTTCATGATTGGCTCACAGTGCCAGCAGCTTGTTTCTTCATCCAGATGCCGTACCGGTCGAGGGTTTGATCCTGCGCTGCAGTTTGAAAATCCAAACCTCTCTTTTTGTGTTCCAGGATGTTTTTGTTCCAACTCAGAGCCAAGAAGCTAAAGCCAAGTCCTCGCCGCCGCCTCCAGAGACGCAGTCCCAGCTCCGAGAGTCGGCTCCGATCACGGCGCCGCTGCAGCTCTCCCCGAACGTTAACGGCAGTCTCCCGCTTCCAGCCGAGGAGGACAGTCAGGCCACGCAGATAGAGGAGCTGGAGGAGCCGCCTGGCGTGGACGCCGGCGGCTCGGCGGCCCCGTGTCACGCTCAGGAGAAGAAGAGCAGCGCCGAGCAGGAGTCAGACGGGCAGAAAACTGCACCAAACGTGAAGGAGGCTGAAAACAGGAGCCGCTCTGATGAGGCCGTGAACAGCTGCGTGCCGGAGACGCCCTGCAGTCCGCCGCCACCGGCCGCCGTCGCTCAGACCGCCGCCGTCGGCCCCACGCCAGAGACGACCGAGTCCCAGCGTGCAGAACGTCGGCAGGAAGCGGTCGGCAGCAGCCCGACGGACAGAGACGGGATGGATGACGGCGAGCGGCGGGAGAAAGAGGTAGGGCTGGAGGAGGAGAGCGGCGGGGGGGCCTCGGGGATCGCGCTGGTCCTGTCGCAGAGTCAGCTCGTGTCTCCTGAGCCCATGGAGGAGGACAGCCAGGACAGCGTCATCGTGGTGTCGGACAGCGAGAAAGACGGCGCCGCTGGACCCGGCGGGGACGAGCGGCCGGCCACGGCTAACGGCCTCCGGCGCCAGACTGAGGCGGGACGGGAAGATGCGGCTCTGGACGGGTCGCCCCAGACGGGCGGCGTGAGGCGGGAGGCCGAAGGCGTCAGAGACAAGAGCCTGAACGACTCGGGAGGTAGGCGCCGCTTTTCAGCACGTACGTAAGGGTGTGAAGACTTACGGCCCGCTGCAGAAGTATTCAGAACCTTACAACCTCTTTTCTCTCCTTATGGCCACAAACTAAACGTTCCCAGAGCAGCGAATGTGTTGTTTTGAGACAGAAGCTGGTGTTCGAGCTTAATTACTAATAAAAAAAGCCTGAAAAAGTTTCTCGTTCTTCCTGGCAAACCAGCTTCATCCTGCAAGAGATTCCCAGCTGAACTTAAGTCTGGACTTTGACTAGGCCGTCTACCAGTTCAGCATTAGGAGTAAAATCCAGCAGCAGCACATTTTTTACACAGAGCTGAACACTTTTTCACGTTTTTTATTACTTAACTGACTGCTTGAGAAATAAAAACGGATGAATTTTCTCCTGTGGAAACAAAGGAAACTAATGGTGGTTAGAGAGCAGGGAGCTTGTGTCCTGCAGAGGCTGCAAGGTTCAGGGTTCAAATCCCACAAGGCAAGGCAAATTTATCTGTAACGCACATTTCAGTACAAGGACAACGCAAAGTGACTTAAATAATTAAAACACAGGAAAATAAAACAGAATAAAATCAAGTTGGAATAAAATATAGAAACAAAATAAAACATGGGAAAATAAAAACTAAAAGCAAACATTAAAAACAGTTGGACTACAAAGTTGAACTAATGATGTTTCAGTAAAACAGTTTAATTAGAACAGTGGAAGATAATCCTAAACAAATGTGTTTTTAATCTTGATTTAAAGGAACTCAGGCTTTCAGCACTTTTCCAGTTTTCTGGGAGTTTGTTCCAGATCAGTGGAGCATAGGAACTAAATGCTGCTTCTCCATGTCTGGTTCTGGTTCTGGGTTCAAATCCCACAGACTGCCCACTGCTCCCTAAGCCAGTGTTTTTCAGCCACTAGTGTGGCCTGAGTGATCGTCAGGTGTGCCGCGGAAAATTATCCAATTTCACCTAATTGGTCAAAAAAGATTTTTTGAAAACTTTTTACTTGTAATAAGAAATAAATAAAGATGATAAAAATATATTTTTGTGTTTATTTGATTCCTATTCAAGACACTTTGATAGAATAGGGCTGGGTATCATCTAGGATGAGCCGATACGATTCTCCATAAAGCTCAGCTTGATTTGATTTGACTCCAATATCGATATTTATTACTTTCAAATTAATGCTCAAAGTCATTCAATCAACAAAACCAGCCAAATATTATATTTATGTTCAGTTTGTTGAACACTGAGATATTAACTGGAAAATAAAGTGAATTTGGTTCAATGCATTTAACGTGTCACAGAAACCAAGAATGTGCCAAACGTCTGATTTTAGAGTTTTTACGTTGTCGGCTGATCGCTGCTTTTCCGCCACAGACATTTCCTTCCACTTCACCCTTCCCAAGGAGGGGGAGCTGATCGGCCCGGCCGGCGGCTCCACGCCGCCTCTGATCAACCAGCTGAAGCAGACGCTCAGACACAGCACGCCCATCGGTGGGTTTCCAAAACCACAAAACGTGGCTGACTGGGGGGCGAGACGGGATCTGCCGCTCAGCTTCGCTGTCTGACTCTGTTTCCGTGCAGACGGCGTCCCCTTCGCAGACAAGCCAGCCGCCGTGGGCGCCGTCTCTCCGGACGCGCCGGCCAGTGACGTAGCGTCAGCCGGAGGAGGAGGAGGAGGAGAGGACAAGGAAGAGCAGAAGCTGAGCCTGAGGATGAAGCTGGTGACGCCCGTGGAGGAAGGCAGCTCCGAGCGCTTCAGCCTGCAGAGTGAGAAGCCGCCTTCGGCCGCAGACGCTGAGCGCTCTCGTCTCCGTCTCACTCTCACGCCTCTTTTCTCTAGAGCCAACTCTGTCAGAGGAGGAGGATGCGGTCGCCAAGGTCACGGCGGTTTCCACGGCTGCAGCCAGGTAACCAGGCGCCCTGACGTTTCCCACCGCAAACACGAAAGGTCTGCGGTGTGATTTCAGCAGCATTCAGGAGCGGATGAGTACAGAAAAAGACAACGAGACTGTAGAAAAATCAAATTCATCTACACTGCCTTTATTTCCCATCTCATGTGAATAGATTAGAATAGAAACATCATTTATTGTCCCACTGTGGGGAAATCCAGGCGTAGCAGCAGCAAAATGGCTACATGCAGATACACACAAAGTTAAGAAATATAAAAACGCAAAAAGTGAGAACAGTAGACCGTTCAGAGCAGGGGTCACCAACATGGGGCCCGCGGGCACCAAGTAGCCCCCGAGGAACACATTCGGGGCCCACGGCCCTAAAACGGCACAATCCACCAGTGAGCTGCATCTAATAATTTTATTCCCTTACTCTTCCTGTTTATTCACACTTGCATTTATGTAGATTTAAAAATGACAACGCGTGAAAAATGTGTTTATTTCACATAAAGTTAAGATGAACTCTGACTCTTCTAGTTCAGTACTGGTAGCCCTTCGTAGGACACAACACCAATGAAGTAGCTCTGAGTTTCAAAAAGGTTTATGACTTCTGGTTCAGAGTAAGAACAATCATGCTTTGTAGTTTTCAAAATTAGCATTCTCGGATTAAATGACTGTGCCACTGAGTAGGCCGATTTTTAGAAAAACGTAAAAAAAATGCACATGTATATTCAGGGTTTCCTACATGTAACTGATCGTGGCGCACCACAGCGGCGTAATAAAAGCCGCCACACCTTCAAAAGTAAATAAATAAATAATAAATAAATACATGGGTGTGTAAATAAGCGGGAGGCGGCGCAGTGCAGCTAGCGAGAGCTAACAGCTGATCTGTGGCGTAGACAATGGAAGCCACTCATAAACTCTCCCAACATAGACGCTGTTAAAGAAATAAAATACAAAGGTGGACAGAGAACAAAGCACCGAGTCGTTTTCAAAGTGGCGTCTCTAAACGGAGCACATTGCTGCTTCAATCCCAAACGTTTTACCTTTCTGCTCTGTTAGTTTTGTAAGGGTGAAAACCTGTTTTCTGTAGCTGAAATGCATTTTCATCGTTGGAACAAGACTAAAAAGACTTGTTGGTTTTATTTGCAGCCCCTCTGTGTTCACTCGGGTCCGGCAGGTGCACCGACCGCAGGCGGCGGAGGACGACGTTCACCCCGGGAACAACATCGCCGTCATCAGGTGAGAACACGTCCGCTTACAGGATTGTCTGCTCTGTACATTTCAGCGACATTTTAATGCATGGCACAGGGTAAAAACAGAAGACGAGAAGTATTTGTTGTTTATTATATATTATATATTTGTTGTTTGGCAGGAATGTGGCGGCAAACCAAAACATTTTTTATACGTACTGAAAAGTAGAAAGTAGAAAAACACGAACAGCTCTGAAGAGGAAAAAGTCTCTCCTCTCTTTATAAGAATAACTTAAAAACTTGCATCTGAACTACGGCAACACCAGAAAAAAAAGAGTAGACCAGAATTCCTCTAGAGCGATGGGAGAGATCGATAACGTCCATGAGAAAGCGAGTAGCTCTTGAAGGTTCTCGATGCTGAAGGTCCTACAAGCTGCTCGATAATTTTTTTTTTTTACAAAATGAAGACCGTTTTGAATCTTTAGTGTGTTTTTTGTTCTCTGGGGGTTAGATTCAAAGGTAGAGTTGGAGATTTATCCAGCAATGTAAGTAAGAAACCCCCCCAAAGTCCCTTTTTGAATAACTGCGCATGCGCAAGACCGTCTTACCTGCTCTTCTGCTCCTCAGGAGGATCATATGAATAAAATCCCCCAAATCCACTCTGGTCTTATTTCTTTCTACTGAAGCCTTCCTCTTTTTCTCATAAACTTGAACGCGGTTCGCTTCTTGTGACTATTAGCCATGTTCAAAGTCTACAGTACGAGCAGTGGAGCTACAATGAACAGCTAACACCGCAGCTAGCCGCTAAGCTAAGCTAGCCGCTAAGCTAACCGGATACATAAACACTAGAAGTGCGCATGTTCAGCTAGCAAGTGGGACAACCAATAGAGGAGGTGATTCCCCAGGAACATGAGGGGTGGAGAGCAGGACGAGACATGAAGGCATCTGAAGGCATCTGATTGGCTCTTTCTAGTCAGACCGAATGGCAGTGATTGGTCAGAGCTTCAGAATTTCTAACCTAATTTTTCTCAATGCATAATGACTACTGTCAGGATGGAAGGATCATTTTACCCAGTATAACAAAGTGTTTCTGAACAGGAATCAGAATCAGAATCATACATACTTTAATAATCCCAGAGGGAAATTACTTTCGTTACACGCTCCAGATATTCAGATATACAAAAAATTTTATATATATTCCACACAACATTCAACACAAAAATAATATAAATATATACACATAAATATATACATATAATAACTCTCTATATACATATACACTCCTGATCAAAATCTTAAGACCAGTCAAAGATTTGCAAGAATTTGCATTTTGCACTATTGGATCTTAAGAAGGTTCTAAGTAGAGCTTCACAATGTTAAAAGGACAAATCAGTGCAAGAGACAAGAACATTTGAGCAGGGAATTGTCTGAAAACTGCATTTATACTCAAACATGATTTTTTCAGCTGATCAAAAGTTTAAGACCATAGCTCAAAAAACCCCGAAAACCCCCCAAAACAGAAATCAAAATGTCAAAAAAAAGGACTCAGTAATGAGTAGCTCCACCATTCTTGTCGATGACTTCAAACAATCGTTTAGGCATG
This sequence comes from Fundulus diaphanus, assembly GCA_037039145.1. Lineage (NCBI taxonomy): Eukaryota > Metazoa > Chordata > Actinopteri > Cyprinodontiformes > Fundulidae > Fundulus > Fundulus diaphanus. The sequence continues at coordinate 4,880,475 of CM073122.1, forward strand.
CTCGATGCCAGTGTTTCCAGGAGGCTAGTGGGAACGTTGCTCCAAGTGTTGAAGATGGCTTCACGAAGGGCATCCATTGTCTGGAACTGATGTCCATTTTTGTAAACTTCCCTTGCCATCCATCCCCAAATGTTCTTTAGATCCGGGGAACATGCAGGATGGTCCAAAAGAGTGATGTTATTCTCTTGGAAGAACTCCTTTGTCAGGCGGGCATTGTGAACTGCAGCATTGTCCTGTTGAAAAACCCAAACATTACCACAAAGACGAGGGCCCTCAGTCATGAGGGATGCCCGCTGCAACATCTCCACATAGCCAGCTGCTGTTTGACGCCCCTGCACAACCTGAAGCTCCATTGTTCCATTGAAGGAAAACGCACCCCAAATCATGATGGCGCCCCCACCACTGTGCCGTGTAGAAAACATCTCAGGTGGGATCTCCCTGTCATGCCAGTAACGTTGGAAGCCATCAGGACCATCAAGGTTTCCAAACGGGCAATTCTGTGGCGTTGAAGAAGACGTGGCCTTTGAAGACGTTTTTTGTTTCTGAAGCCCTTCTCTCGCAGATGCCGTCTGATGGTTATTGGGCTGCAGTCAGCACCAGTAATGGCCTTAATTTGGGTAGAGGATCGTCCCGTGTCTTGACGGACAGCTAATCGGATCCTGCGGCTCAGAGCTGGTGAAATTTTTTGGGGTCTACCACTTGACTTTTTTGTTCCATAACCCTCAGGATCATTTAAAAAATGCAAAATGACTGTCTTACTGCGTCCAACCTCAGCAGCGATGGCACGTTGTGAGAGGCCTTGCTTATGCAGCTCAACAATCCTACCACGTTCAAAGTCAGTGAGCTTTTTTGCTTTTGCCATCAGGAGGTCTTGACAGTGTAAAGACTTCACAGAAAATGACATGGAATCCAGATGTTTGCACAGCTTTTGGCTTTTAAAGACTATGGTCTTAAACTTTTGATCAGCTGAAAAAATCATGTTTGAGTATAAATGCAGTTTTCAGACAATTCCCTGCTCAAATGTTCTTGTCTCTTGCACTGATTTGTCCTTTTAACATTGTGAAGCTCTACTTAGAACCTTCTTAAGATCCAATAGTGCAAAATGCAAATTCTTGCAAATTTTTGACTGGTCTTAAGATTTTGATCAGGAGTGTAACTATATATATATATATATATATATATATATATATATATATAAAATTACCAACTATAGTTTTAAAACCTGGTAAATAGCAGGTCATTTTTATTTGTCCTGATATCTAAGACCCTTGAACTAAACGAGGGACTAGGATAATTAGACGTACTGCCCTTGCAATAAGAGGATGGAGATGATTTGTTCCTAGTTTTAAGAGGGAAAAAAATCTTATTGCATTTCCAGATCGTTTTCATTTTCCCCGCGCAAAGTCAAGGACAAGTAATTAAAAAAGAAATTAACCAACTTTTAGTACCGTTTTTGCAGTGTAAGGTTTGTTAATGTTGGACATTGTTTTGGAGATGAAGTCTATTTTTTTCTTCTGCCATTCTGTTGAAGTCGACAGTTTTACTGCATCATGATTGAACGGCTCAGTGTTAACTTTACATCACGTGTCTTTTTCTTACAAAGCTTTTGTCAAATCAGAATTTCTCATTTTCTTGTCAGACTAAAAGATAAAATCCTGTGCAGCTGAAACTCCACTGATGCGCAGGAAAGAGTTGATCCTCCTTTCTGTGTCAACAGAGCAGGGGACCGAGGAAACATCCCAGAGGGACACCTGCGGTCTGTCGGCCTTAGTGAAGCTTCCCTCTGTTTGTCTGTTTTAGGGGGAAACTGTTTGCCTCTCCGCAGAGGAGCTCCCAGGCTTCCTCCCTGAGATGTAACAGCCTCCCAAACAGCCAGACCGAGCTTTCACCGCAGGACGCGTCGTCGGCCTCACAGAACAACCTTAAAGATCCCCGCGCTCCCGCAGAGCCGTCGCAGAAGAGGCAAGAACCGCCGGCGGCTGTAACTGTGCCTCCGTCCAACAGCGTGGACGTTGGACAGAAAGAGGCCTCCCGGAGGACGTCCGACAACGCCGCGCCGTCTACTCCGCCCAACAAGGTGCGCACGTGGCGAGGAGGAGCGTGTTTGTTTAGTTGGGACTTGAGTTGACAAACCTCCTCCTGTGCGTTTCAGTCCCGGCAGCGGAACGTCTCCCAGCAGACCAGCTTCGACGGGCCGGGCCTGCGCTCTCCTGCCGGCCGGGTACGGACGGCGACGTCTTCGGGGAGACGGGGAAGCTGCGCTCAGGTCTGCGGCTGCTTACTCTCTGTACCTCTGTGTGTGAAAGGGCGAACCGGAGTCTCCGTCGTTCAGGAGGACCGCGGCGCCGGCGCACCGTAGACACGTGCGCACCGTCCAGGAGGTCCGGACCACCGTCACGCGGATCATCACGGACGTTTATTACGAGGACGGCAGAGAGGTGGACCGTAGAGTCACAGAGGTAGACGCAAAGCTGTGGACCTGATGGAGGCGGTACCGCTGGGTTAAAATCATGTGTAGACACTGGGGCTGAACCATTTTGGAAAATAATCTAGTTTCGATTTTTTTATCTTAATATTGCGATTTAATGCACTTTTTTCCCCCCCAGTTTAATTTATCATGTCTTTTTAAACATATACAAACAACAAATCAATTTGTTTCCTTGCCGTGCGGATTAGTTGCTAAAAGACCCACAGCGTCTAAACTCGGAGCAGAAATGATTCTGACTACGATACATTTCAACCAAAATTGCTATTTTGACTTTTCTCTGCATTAACCACAGGCAACAAAAATGGCCTCTAAATAAAGATGTTTGTAAACAAGGACTATTTAAAACAAGAACTTTTTATGTTTTATTAGTGAGAATATTATTCAAGAGAACAGCTTTTAATTGATTTGGACGTCAATCCTTGTTGAACATAAAGTGCAACCAACAAGCAAGTCTATGTATTAAACTGATTGACCAGAACTTAATGCTATGGTGAGATTATATAAACTCTAAAACAAGTAATAAAGTTAGATTATCTCACTGCTGCAACCCTCTTCCCTTCCATGTGAAGCAAACCCCCTTTAAACATTTTACCGACACCTAAAGGACGCGTCTGATCCACTAATTGTTACATAGCCAAAAATTGCAGACCTCTGCGATTTGGAAATTGCGTTTTTTTAAATCGCCATTATATTGAAAATGCGATTAATTGTGCAGCCCTAGTAGACACTGGGGATGGGGTGTCTTTAAGGATTTATAGATGCTACTACTCTTAATGATACTCCTCATCCATTCGGTATTTTACTTTTTTAATCAAACAAAAACAAATCCTGATCACTGACTGTTTTTTTTTTTTTAACATTTGGAACAAAAACAATTTTTATTGAGCAATAAAAACATTATACAAATAACATCTAGATAGATAAAACACTATCTTCAATAAAAAGTATGTTGTAGGAGAGAGAAATATCTACATTGACAAAACAAATAGTGCTGTCAAACCATTAATCGCATAATTTATCTTTTTTATTTCTGAAAGCGTAAAAGCCTATTTGGGCATTTTAATATGCAATTTTGCAATAAATGACACTAGTACAAAACATGCTTGTACAAAAAATATTTTTATTTTTTATTTTCAAGCACTTTTCAGAATTGGAATGAAAACATCCTAATCATAACTAATCATAATTTGTTTAACACATGTGTAAACAAATATTTCATGCCGAAATATATTTTTTTGCCTCTTAAACAAAGATAGACATGGTATTAAGCATTTACATTTTTAATAAAGTCACAAGTTTTATTCATTTTTTTCACTCTCTCTCACACGTCTAATCCTGAGCTTTCACACCAACAACAATAACTTCCTCGTATATTTTTACATGCCGTTTATATCCACATTCATACAGTTTAAAGCCTGGAAAAGGATTTAAATTTCCAGGTCATTCCAGAGTCTTACACTTTGCTTGCAACTGGGGCAGGAGCTTAATACCGGTTATTGTAACCGTAAACTGCAGAAAATACGGTCAGAGTTTCTCCCTCTGCCTTTACTCCCTCTGCTCCTATGTCAGCTGGTTATACTCACTATGTCTGTAGTGCGGCAGCGTCACTTATTTTAGAGCCCAAATAAGCGACTTCACTTTAGAAACAAGCCTAAAAAAACTGCAATGCACAACTCATGAAATTTACAAGTGACTTTAGGAAAAAAAAGCCCAACGTCGCATGAAATAAGCAGACTGGGCAACAGTGAGCGCGGGTCTGTTTTGCTGCAGTCTCCAGCGTTCTTGGAACTACGGAAAGCGCAGAGGGTAAAAAACAAACAGTCTGGAGAGCGCTGCGGGGGAAAAAAGCATTAACGGGATTAACGCTCCTCGTTAGTGGTCTAAGTTGGCTGGAAAAATGGCTTTGGGCGGGTTGATATTCACAACATTTTTTAGAAAAATTAATAAGAAAATTACATCAAAATAGTAAACACTTCTACAATTTTTATAGAATTACATCTCCTTGCACTAATTTTATTAGTTAATTTAGTCTGAAATGTGTGTAACCTGCCAAACTTGTTATAATCAATGATTAATAGTCTGTGGTTAAATCAAGTGTCACTATGAAGCGGTATTGGTCAAATGCAAATGCTCCAAATATGCTGAGATCTACTGATCAACTTCAAAATGTTTCACAAAGAGAGACGTTTTACATTGAAGGTAGATTTGCTATGACAACATGATCTCGTGTGTGCTGATTAGTTTATTGTTGCACATTTTTGTGGGGAGCTTTGGGCTGACATTTTGAGATTTGAGTTGCTGGTTTTTTTGTAGTTGGGCTGGTTTTACGTTGTTTGGGCTGGAAACAGTCAGATCTGCAGGATGCTGGAGATCAGTGGTTCCCAACCCTGGTCCTCAGGGACCCCTGTCCTGCATGTTTGAGGTGCATCACTGCTGACACACACCTGACTTAAATGAATGGCCGATAAGAGGCTTCTGCAGCGCTTAACGGCTGCGGAGGAGGTCATGCAGTCATTTGAACCAGGTGAGCTGGAGCAGAGACATCTACAAGCTGCAGGGCAGGGGTCCCTGAGGACCAGGGTTGGGAACCACTGCTGTAGATTAGGAACCTGAAACAGAGCTTCAGTCGCTCTGGGAGGCTTCCAGCTTTGTATGGAAACAGTCGGGGATGTTTGTCCTGCGGCTGCTGGGCCGCCTGTAACGTCGTCTCTCCGTTCTGTGTGTTCAGGAGAGCGAGGAGCCCGTGGTGGACTGTCAGGTGTTGGACGACGACGTCTCTCCGTGCCGCACAGGCAGCAGCTCGGTGACCTCTGGTGACCTGGCTGACGTCAGCTCTCTGTCGTCCAAGGCCTCCAGCCTGCACCACAGCTCCGGAACGACGGGCAGCGGCACCGGCCCCGCCAGGCCCGACTTCCTAATGCCGCCCAGCAGAGGGTTCAAGTCCATCAGGTACCGCCTGGATCCGGTTCTCCTCCTTTCTGTCCGCCTCACCTGCCTGTACTGTCAGCGTCCCTCACTCCTTCACCTTTCTTCTGACCTTTTAACACCCTGATTTCTAAGTGATTCATTGACCTCCACCTGGTCCAGGTCCAGGTTGTCACAGGCATCAGTCTGGGTTCTCCCATACGTTTAGAGCGTCCCCGCAGATCGATGTCTGTGCAGCCTGACCGACTCCGTTCGTCCCCTCTGTGTGTCTGCAGTCCCAGGAGGGGAGGTGGGCATCCACAGAGGGGTCACAGGGGTCACAGGGCGGGGTCAGTGGTCACTGTGGGCAGAGGCGGCAGCACCTTTGGGTCCCGGGCCTTCGTCCCGCTGACTCCCAGGGGAAGGGCTAGAAGGGGCCGACCCCCGTCCCGCTCCTCCCTGTCCAGGTGAGTCCTACCCGAGGCTCCGCCCACTAGGGATGTCAAAATAATTGACACTAAAAAACTAATTAATCAAAGATGCTCACTTGCGTCTAAATCGATATAAAATTATCTCTTTCACATTTACCCAAATTGTTGCATTTCTTCGACCGCAGCGCTACGATAACAGAGGCACTCAGCCTCCCTGCAGCCGCTCATCAACAACGATCAGCTGCTGGAAGCTTAAACTCTGCTAACATGTCGAATTCAGCCAGAAAAACAGCCTCTTAGCGACAAGAAGGACACAAACGCGTTGTTCGCATGAACCTTCCCTGTAAGGTAAACAGGCTACGAGCTCACGCTACGAGCTAATGCTACGAGCTCACGCTACGAGGAGCTCACGCTACGAGGAGCTCACGCTACGACGAGCTCACGCTACGAGCTAATGCTACGAGCTCACGCTACGACGAGCTCACGCTACGAGCTAATGCTACGAGCTCACGCTACGAGCTAATGCTACGAGCTAACGCTTTGTCACCGATGTTTGAGATCAACATTAAAAAGGTCCGTAAAGATCCTGTATCTGCGACATTGCAGTACTAAACCTCCTTGGCGACCTAAGCTAACGCTAGCTGTTTAAATATTAGCCTCGTGGACATGTATGAGCCAGTGACAGGATTCTGTTGGTCTGAGCTCCACTATCAAGAAGCACTTCTGCTACACGTTGCTGTGGTACGAATCAGCACAGGAAAATGTTAACCAGGCTCAGTCGGCTAATATGTAGCGAAGCAAACTAGTAAAGCTTATATTGCGTCCATCTTATTGGTTTTGCCCTAATAAAAGGAAGTTAAAGTTAAGTTTGTATTGTTAATATCTTCCGATCTGAACCAGAAATAACCCTTTACCTTCAAAAAACGTTGCTGCCATATCGAGTATCGGGTATTTGTCTTAGTTTCGGTGTTATAAATTTTAGCATCGTGACGACTATTAGCCTTCAGCTCCTTTAATCACATCCTTTGCTTTCCCTCTCTTCACTAACACTCTTTAGGTAGCACTTCTCACACAGCTAATTATCAAATGCGTGTCTTTTTTGTTTTTCTGTAAAAAGGAAAAATGAATCAAAGGTTTCAGGTGTCAATAAAACATCCCAAATTATTGTTTTTTTGTGTTTGACATAAAGCAGTTTCTGGATACGAAACCTAAAAGCAAATGTTTTTTTCTTTCTTTTTTTCTTTCTTTTTTTTCTTCTTTTTTTCCCTTTTTTTCCCTTTTTTTCTTCTTTTTTTCTCTTTTTTTTCTTCTTTTTTTTCTCTTTTTTCCCCCTTTTTTTTCTTCTTTTTCCTTTTTTTTCCCAAAAAAAGAAAAAAAAAATAAAAAAAAGAGAAAAAAATAAAAAAATAAATAAAAGCAAATGTTTTTTTTTCTGCATTAAAACCTTTTAATCTGGGAATGTAGAGTTTAAAATACAATAGGAGTCAAGCCTGATTATTGCTGCTTTATTTTTTTTTTGTTTTTGGTCAATCTTCATTTCATGATAATTTACAAACGTTTTCAATTCAATTTTATGTATATAGCACCAATTCATGACACATGTCATCTCAAGGCACTTTACAAAGTCAAATTCAATCCAATTATACAGATTGGTCAAAAAGTTTCCTATCTAAGGAAACCCAGCAGATTGCATCAAGTCTTAATTAGGAAAAATTAATGCAGTTCTTCTGCATGCAGAGCAGGGAATATTAAAATTATCTTTAATGACTCGACACTGTCGAAAATAAAGCGAATATTATAATTTAATACTGACCACCACTATGCCAAGTTCTTCCTTCTGCTTCTTCTCATAATTTAACTTGGAGGCATTTAGGGTGCCACTGGAAAACAATGATTTGAATTAAAAAAATATAACCTCCTCTTGTTTTCTCCACCCTTTGGTATTGAAAAAGGTGCTTTTATTGTGGAGTATTCATTATTGTCTTCAGTGTGGAAAAGAATTTAGGCACCGATTGCGGTTCTGTTGGCCGTTTACCAACGTTCAGGAACTTTGTGGCTTAATTGTCTATAATTATAATTCGGGCTGTGTATAAAAGTCGATACAAAGATTAATATTGATGTTTTTAAAAACTATTTAATATCGATATACCTCTCAACCCCTATCGTGAGCGATGTATCAAGAATCGTATCGAATCGGCTCATCCTAGATGATACTCAGCCCTAATTATAATTGTCCTGCTTTCACCAGCAGAATAATTTGTGCAAGTCTGTCACAGATTTCAGTTGCGTAATATCTTAAAATAAAATAAAAACCTTACTGCAGCTGTTGAGCACAATAAAAAAAAACACAAGCGCATCATGAATTCACACTAAAATGGTGTTTAGAGATGCTCTGCATGCTTACATATGAATCTATCAGGGTTTGTTAGTTTAACAGACATTAGATATAAAGTAATTTAACTGTAAGATTCAAGTCGACCACTGAATCAAATGTTCCTCAGAGGTTTGGAGGGATTTAAATAAAGGGTTACCAGGGATGCTGTAACTGTGTTTGAAAACACGTCTGCTTCTCTCTTAAAGGGGGGGTGGTGTCGGCCCGCCGCAGAGGCCCGGCGCTCACGCCCAGACCCACTCCTCCTCGGAAGACGAGCCCTACGCCTGCATGCTGCCGCCGCGCCTCCCCTTCAGCCCGTTGGACCACGACCCCGACCCCCCCAGCCGCTCGGACTCCCTGCGGTCGTCGCCCGAGGAGGCGAGCTCGGCCGGGAGCAGCTTCGTCGGCCTGCGGGTCGTCGCCAAGTGGTCGTCCAACGGCTACTTCTACTCGGGGCGCATCATGAAGGACGCCGGGGACAGCAGGTTCCGGCTCCGCTTCGACGACGGCTACGAGTGCGAGGTGGCGGGGAAGGATATCCTGCTGTGCGATCCCATCCCGCTGGAGACGGAGGTCACGGCTCTGCTGGAGGACGAGTACTTCAGCATAGGTGAGGAGCCAACTCCCAGTTTTGGTCCGTGAGGCAGACACCCCGTCTACTTTTAAGACTAATCTTAAAACTTTCCTTTTTGACAAAGCTTATAGTTAGAGTGGCTCATGTTTCCCTGAGCTACCTCTATAGTTATGCTGCTATAGGCTTAGGCTGCTGGAGGACATCAGGGTCTATTTCTCTCACTCTGCTGAGTTCTCCTACTGCTCTCCAATTTGCATTGTTTGTTGTCATTTCAGCTTTTAACTTTTTGTTCTCTGTCTTTTTTCTCTTCATAGAAGGTACACCTGGTCTGGTGTTCTGTTAGCTGTGACATCATCAGGGGAGGCAGATCATCCTCTATTACCATCTAACATAGAAAGTACTCCTGGATCAATGTGAGCTTCTGAGCTTTCTGTGTCTCTGCTCTGTCTTCTCTAAGCCCCAGTGGGTCGAGGCAGATGAGCGTTCACACTGAGCCTGGTTCTGGTTCTGCTGGAGGTTCTCCTCCCTGTTAAAGGGGAGTTTTCCTCTCCACTGTCGCTTCATGCATGCTCAGTATGAGGGATTGCTGCAAAGCCACCAACAATGCAGACGACTGTCCACTGTGGCTCTACGCTCTTTCAGGAGGAGTGAATGCTGCTTGGAGAGACTTGATGCAACCTGCTGGGTTTCCTTAGAGAGGAAACTTTCTGACCAACCTGGAGGATCTGATGGAGTCTGACTTTTTAAAGTGCCTTGAGATGATGTGTATTATGAATTGGCGCTATATAAATAAAATAAAACTGAATTGAATTGAAGACGAGGAGCAGCAGCGCCGGCGTTCTGGAGGGGTTGGTGTCTGACTGGGTCGCTTTGTCGTCTGCAGGGGTCGTAAAGGGCCACAAAACGGAGGGCCAGGAGCTGTTCTACAGCGTGGAGAAGGACGGTCAGAGGCAGTGGTACAACCGGACGGCGGTCATCCTGTCTCTGGAGCAGGGAAACAAGCTGAGGGAGCAGCACAGCCTCGGACCCTACGAGCCCACCACGCCCCTGACCAAAGCCTCCGACATCAGTCTGGGTGAGAAAGTCTGTGTTCAGAGCCGAGTCCTCCATCCAGGTGGCCGCTCTCCAGCTGAACTGTAGCAGACGGAGCTGCCATGATGGATGTGGAGAAAGAGACAGGAAATAATGGTGGAAGGTTTACTAAGGACTGGAAGGAAAGCAGTAAAACTTTAGATCCAAATAAGATGGGAGAATAGAAACTAAAAGCAAATATTAAAAACAGTTGGACTACGAAGTTGAACTAATGATGTTTCAGTAAAACAGTTTAACTAGAACAGTCAAAGTCAGTCCTAAACAAATGTGTTTTAATCTTGATTTAAAGGAACTCAGGCTTTCAGCACTTTTACAGTTTTCTGGGAGTTTGTTCCAGATCAGTGGAGCATAGGAACTAAATGCTGCCTCTCCATGTCTGGTTCTGGTTCTAGGTATGCAGAGTAGGCTAGTACTAGCGTTGGTTCCCTAAACAGAGCGGCTTTCCAAAATACACACAGGGTATTCAGACTGTGGTGCTGAATTAATGCTTTATGTACGTTAAGTTTCAGATTTTCTACCGAGCGACACAAACCAGTTCAGGACGGAGGGTCCAGAGCAGCGGTCTGAAACTGCAGTCCATGAGGGCCGGTGTCCTGCAACTTTAAGACGCGTCCCTCGCCCAACAATATAAGGGCTAACCAGCGCCTGCTAGCATGTAGCTAAGCGAGGCGGGCGCGTTGAAGCAGAGACGCGGCCCTTGAGGACTGGAGTGTGAGACCACTGCTCTGGACGGTGAACGTTGATCCTAATTTTATGAGGCTGCTTTTCATAGCGGACAGGTTGTAATCGGAGCAGTTTCGCCGTAGAAGATTAAGCCTGCTGAAGTCTTGCTCTCTCTCGCTCTGTTGCAGCACACAACAAACAGACACGATTGACCGTCTTGAAAGAGAGAGAGGTTCTGTCAGTGACCGCGTCCTCACTGAAGAGTACGGCTGGGTATCATCTAGGATAAGCCGATAAGATACGATTCTCGATACATAGCTCAGCTTGATTTGATTTGCTCTTCTTCGCTGTGAACAGTAATGGTGCTCTGTAATAACGCCCCCTAGGGGTTGGGAGGTATATCGATATTGAAAGCCAGAATATCGATATTAAATCGCTTTTAAAAACATCAATATTAATCTTTCTAGTGTTTTTTATGCACAGCCCTACTGTAGAGTGTTTTCAAAGAAAGCCAGCACGCTCAGATCAGGGCCGACACCCCCCCCCCCCTGTTCTCACAGGACTTCTCAAGGTTGGATCTTTCCTAAATGGGTTGTTCTGTTCCTCAGATAACTTGGTGGAGGGGAAGAGGCGGCGCAGATCAACACCCGGGGGTCCGGACACGCCCAACAAAAGCTCCTCCAGCAGTCCCCGGACCCCCGGCCCCTCCGGAAAGAGGAGGCTGATGTCGTCCGAGGAGAGCAGGCTGCCCTCCAAGAGGGGGCGGCGAGGGGGAGGAGCCAGAGCCGGTACGGGGATCCGCCCACCTGGACCGTGACCGGACCTAAATGGGCCTGGGTGGGGGAGGGGTTATAAGTTTTAAACAGAGAATGGTTTTTAAGATTTTAGCACAAGTGACCCGACTTGTTGATGATTTTAAAACATTTTAAGAAAACTTTTCAGAAAATGGACTTTTAGGAATAATTTTTTTACCGTGTGGGTCGCTGGAGTTTCTTCTTCCTTTTAGAAGGTGTTTTAAAGTCTTTTTTAAAGCATTGATTCCTGATTGTGTGTGAAACCTGCTCTTTGACGCGTGCGTGAGACATTGTGACGCCCCCCCCACCCCCCGCGGTGCGTCCATCCTGCTCCGGCTGCTGCTGCTGACCCGGTAATCAACGACCTGCTGCTGCTGCTGCTCTGGGTTGTGGGTGTCCAGGTGGAGGGACCGTAGCTCACCCGGTGTGTTAGCTCGCAGACTCCCCACTTAGGAAGTGCTTGGTGGCTGAAAAGAGACTCGGAGGCACAACGTTAGATCTCTAGCGTCACTTTTTTTAGGATCCACTCGGGACTTGTGGGTTGTTGAGGAGGTTTGGGGTTTCAGGGTTCCTACTCTCACGTCTGAGATGTTTAGATCTGTTCTGGTCTGCGTTGTCCATCTATTCCATCCAGCCCTCTGTCCTTTTTATCCTCCATATTTAAAGCCTCTTGACATAAATTCATCATAAATGTTCAGTTTTTATACTCTAGACGTGTGGGAACCCCGGGACCTCCCTCCTCCCTTTAATTTCCTCCTGTGACGTGAACGCTGCGTCTCTGGCTCCAGGTCAGCGCGTCGGGATTTGCAACACCTCCGGCAGCGGCACGGACCTCCCGGGCCAATCCTGCGACGTGGCGGAGACCCACGGGCCGCTGCCTCAGAACGCGTCTCTGTTCATGGGCTTCGCCTTCATGCTGACGGCGTCGTCAGAGGTCGACCGCATGACCAACAAGGTCGCCGGCGAGGAGGAGGAGGGTGAGCCAGAATCCACGTCCTGAGCCCAAAGCTCACGTTAAAGAGCATTTACACTGCATGTTCTCGTTTTTTTTTTTTTTTTTTTGCTTTAAAGCAGCAGATGGTTTCTCTGTTTGACTGATGAAGGTTTATTTTACCGGCAGATTACGTTCAGACGGGTCCGTACAACAAACCGTACACAGAGTCGCAGCTGCAGGCTGGAGGAGGCTTCATCCTGCCGGACTTCAACGAGGAGCAGGTCAGAAAAAATTAATGAGGTCAAAGGTTAGGGTCGCTGCTGCTTTCATTTTAAAGGTGTTATTCCAGAGTTCAGAACCAGGTAAACGTGCAACACAAATGGATAAAGTGCTTTCTGCAAAGTGTAAAGAAAAAAAAAATACATTATTCTGCATTTGTCTTTGTTACATTTTATTATTATTCTGCAAAAGGGAACTAAAAGTCAGATTTTCTTGAAATGAATGTATTTGTCCTTGATTTAAGCAGAAAAACAAGACAATCTGCCAATGAAATTTGTATTTTACCCCTAAAATAAAATGGATATATTCACTTGAAATAAAATGGAGATCCTATTTTAAGTCCAAAAATCTTATTTCGTCGGCTGATAATCTTATTTACCTGCTCAAATCAACAACAAATACACTAATTTCAAGAGGATTTGACTTACTTTTAGTTCCCTTTTTGTAGAATAATAAGAAAATGTAACAGAAACACAATAAATGTAGAATAATGTATTTTCTTCTTTACATTGGGCACAAAGCACTTCACCTATTTTTTTCTTGCATGTGCACCTGGTTCTGAACCCTTGAATAACACCTTTAAAATAAAACCAGCATTAAAACTTAATGGATAAAAGAAGAAAACAGAATCCTGAAAGGTTCTGGCAGGTCAGGAGGAAATTATACAGACTAGGGGGGCCGACGTCTCATCCTGCCTCCTCCGTCTTCAGTGCAAGGCGGCGTATCAGAGCCTCCTCATCGCCGACCAGCACTGCCGCACCAGGAAGTACCTGCTGTGTCTCGCCAGCGGCGTGCCGTGCGTCTCCCATATTTGGGTGCGAGACTGCTGCAAAGAGAACAAGCTGCTGAACTACAGGAACTACCTGCTGCCGGCCGGCGTGGGGCCGGACGACGCCATCGTGGAGTGGTGAGACGCCGCCGCGTTGGTTAAGACGGGCCGCCGGTTCTACTCCGGCTGATCTCCCTTCTGCTCCTCCTCCTCCTCCTCCTCAGGCATCCGCGCTCCAGCCCGTTCAAAGCGCTGCGCTTCCTCCTGCTGTCCCAGAAACCGAACGAGCTGTGGGCCCAGCTGGCCACGATGGGCGGCGCCTCGTCCGTACGGCAGGTCCAGACCGACGCGGACGGCTCCGGTACCAGACCCGCACCCTGACGTGATCCCGCGGCTCCTGCCGGGGAAGCTTTGCTGACCGTTTTGGTTCTCCCTCCCGCAGAGGTCCCAGCCGGGAAGTACGACGTGGTGGTGACGGACCCCGCCTGTCCGCCGGCGCTGGAGAAAAGCGTGACGTCGCAGGAAGTGCCGATGGTGTCCGCCGAGTGGCTCATCCAGAGCGTGATCTGCGGGGAGCGTCTGGGTTTCAGCAGCAGGCCTCAGTACCGCCACGACTACTCGCCGTCCCCCCCCTCCTCCTCCTCCTCCTCATAATCCGCCGCCATCCACCAAGCTCTGCGTTCTGTTGCATGCCTCCGCTGTACATAAGTTGTGTTTTTATGGGACAATAAATTGTGACATGTTTCATTTTATCTGATTGGGGTTTATTTTTACACCCATTCTTTTAAATATATTTACGTTTTATACCTTAAGCTGTGTTGGATCTCTAGTTTTAACGCTTGACGGGGTTAATTTTAAATGGTTTATGGTTCTGGATGAAAACCGGTCAGATGAACGGCCCAAATAAAAAAAAAAACAGGTTGGTGGAGGAAGGAAAACATTTAAAAGACGTGTCTGAATGATCTTCAATACCCAAAATTACTACTAAATTAAATACAAACTCATATTTCTAAATTTTAAACAAAACAAAAAAATAATTCATGATTAGATGTGAATTGAAAATTCATTTATTTATGAAATACAGTTTAAATATTAACATCAATCCAAATGACTGTTCTAACGTTACAAAGCAACATGTGGGCCGTTAATAACTTCCTGTGCTGCACCAGTCTCCCTCCTGATTGGCCATTCTAATCTGGTGATTAAGCTTATAATTAAAATGTGTAGAAAATTTAAATGTTTTTTTTGGGTGTTGCCACTGGTGTACAGGCCTCAGGGCCATCACCCTAATCTCTATAAGAGAAACATGAACGTTGGCTCTGATCAGAGGAAACGGGTCAGACGTCGGTACCAGGCGGGCCGGGTTCAGTGCTGCAGAACAACTGAAGAAACACCTGAAGAACTAATTTTAGCTATGTAAATGCAATGTTTTTGCACTTCTTTATGATTTTCTTTACATTGTTTCATTTGTTTTTGCAGGAGCCTTTTATTTAAATCAGGTGTTCAAGAAGAAGAATATTTTAGAAACCATCATTGTTCTGGTTACAGCGACCAGTTTTTATCCTTCCACAGGATTTTCCTGTCATGCTTAATGTGCAACATTCCCTTTAACCCAAGAAATGCATCATGATGGCAACATTTGCCTAGACAAAGTCTGAGTTAAAGCTAATCCAGTCTTGCAGCTTATTTTTAAGTCACAAATGAGCCAAAGCTGACGTACAGACTTGAAATGAGCCCAGAGGAGTTTCTGCTGATTGGATTCTCTGGAGGCGTTCAGCGGACCTCAGCAGTGTTTTTGGTGAAGACGTTTCAGTCCAGGCTGAGATGAAGGAACCCTCACAGCTCCTCTTAAACCCTGGAAACAAAGACTTTTATCAGATAAGCGGAAGTTTGGAGGCGGCAAGCTGCGGCTAGAGTGGCCTTACCCGCCCAGGGTGCCGCCGGCCTGCGTGTAGTACTTGTTGTAGTCCAGACGCAGCAACAGCTGAGCCAGGTCCGAGTTGATCTGATGGTTCCTCACGCTCGACAGGATTTTGAACAGCATGGAGGACTGGCGCCGGAACCCCTGAAAGCTCAGCGTTAGAGCCGGGAACGGGATCTGAGGACGGCAACGGGGGGGGGGGGGTGTCTCACCTTGACCAGCAGGTCGAGCTGCTGAGCCGTTCCTCGTTCGTCCAGCGAAGCCACGCTCTGGCCGACCAGCGAGCAGAAGCTCTGGCACAGCTCCAGGATCTCGTTCAGACAGTGGAACACCTGCGGAGAGGTCGGAGGTCAGACAGGAAGGGACGGGGGTGTCTGCGTAGACATATATAAAGATATATATGTCTATGCATATCTTATATTATGTCTATGGGTGTCTGCGGATCAGGGCGTGGCTCAACGTTGAGGGGCGTGGCTAAACGTTGAGCCACGCCCACGTTGAGCCCCGTTTGACTCCATTTGGGGCGCCCCCTGGTGGCGGAGACCATTCAGCACATTCACAAACAGCAATGCATCACCTATGGCCAGCTTTTTTATTTATTTTTTTATTTGAATACATTTTTTTCCAGACAGACCAACAAATTCCACCGACAAAAAAAAAAAAAAGTGATCAATAAAATTACAACAAAATCACAATGAACACACGTATATTCATCGGTATGAGCACCAACGCTACATTACATATCTATATATGAACTTTAACATAAATAGAAACTACTAATAAAAACAAAAATTATCCCATTTTATAAACCTGCAAGTATAATCTCAGATGTGACCTTGATTAGATAATTTTTCTATATAGATCTCCCTGTATCTCTCTCTCTAAAACAATATTTAAAACAAATGTATAACAATATACAATATATAACAATTTAAGCTTTGGTCTTGTGGAATTTTAATTATTCCATTTACACATATACTTTTTTTGGTTGGTGGAATTGTCTGTCTGAAAAAAAAATCATTCAAATAAAAAATAAATAAAAAAAAAACTGGCCATAGGTGATGCATTGCTGTTTGTGAATGTGCTGAATGGACTCCGCCACCAGGGGGCGCCCCAAATGGAGCGTGGCTCAAAGTCAGGAGTACTGGGGGGGGGGGGGGGGGGGGGACGCTCTACCGGCTTCAGGAGGATGAAGGACTGTGCCAGCAGGTTGCTGAGGAAGTGATCGTGGGCCAATCGGATGCTCTCAAAGTCCCTGGTGGAGTTGATCTGCTGGAGCAGCTGCGTGAACTGGGACTCCAGGACGTCCACCTGGAGACACAGAGGGACACGTTGGTCCTTCACCAGGCCGGTTTTTATGACTTCAGAGCTCAGAGAGAACATCTGCAGCAGCAGAGCGCCGCCGAGCAGCGTCCTACCTGCAGGTAGTACTGCAGGTTGTCGATCAGGAAGGCCATGTGGTTTCGGAGGCGCCACTTCACCGCGTCAGACTGGCTGGACTTCAGGTGCTTCCTCTGCATCTGCAGAGCCCAGCAGTGCTGCAGCTGCGACTGGACCCGCCGCACGCCCAGCAGGTACCTGAACACCACGTTGTACCTGCGGCACACGGGGGAGGAGAGGATGAGCGCCGCGGATGTGAGAGACGACGGCAGGCACGCCGCTCGCCGATACGCACTTCTCCAGGACGGCGGGCGTGAAGAGGATGTGCAGCGGCCACTGGACTTTGTAGGCGAGGCCGAGGGCCGCCCAGCCGGTGGGAGGGACTTCCCGGGGCGACGAGTCCTGGGGAGGGGTGGCTCCTTCTCTGGGGCCCGACGCCTCTGAAGACGTGGAACAAATAATTATCTTCTGGTGGATAGAACCCCGTTAATCTGAGCAGAACCAGAGCGCATAAAACAGGCCAATCCCACCTGGGTGAACTGAAGGTGTTACCCTAAATAAGGTGAAAGAACGCTATCATTAACAGAAAGCTTTAGACTTCAGGAAAGGAGCCTGTGAGTTTAAAGAGGAACCCACTGATCAGCGATATAATCGCGCTCACACCAGGTCCGACTACCGAGGCCGTGCGGCGCTGCGGAAAACTCTTGATTTCTCCCCAAGCTTCTGAATTTCATGAGCCAAACAGGAAAAGTCAGAAGTTCTGGGGAATTTCAGGCCAACATCGTCTTCTCTAAGGCAGATCATCCACTATTACATCTAACATAGAAAGTACTCCTGGATCAATGTGAGCTTCTGAGCTTTCTGTGTCTCTGCTCTGTCTTCTCTAAGCCCCAGTGGGTCGAGGCAGATGAGCGTTCACACTGAGCCTGGTTCTGGTTCTGCTGGAGGTTCTCCTCCCTGTTAAAGGGGAGTTTTCCTCTCCACTGTCGCTTCATGCATGCTCAGTATGAGGGATTGCTGCAAAGCCATCAACAATGCAGACGACTGTCCACTGTGGCTCTACGCTCTTTCAGGAGGAGTGAATGCTGCTTGGAGAGACTTGATGCAACCTGCTGGGTTTCCTTAGAGAGGAAACTTTCTGACCAACCTGGAGGATCTGATGGAATCTGACTTTAAAGAGCCTTGAGATGATGTGTTTCATGAATTGGTGCTATATAAATAAAATTGAATTGAACCCACGACTGACAAAAACCGGCACCAGAGGATTTTTAAGCGCTGGGATAACGAGTTTCCCCTGGAAAAGGAAAACCATCGCTGTCTGTGATCGTTTATGAGGGGCAGCAGCAGAAAGGACCCGTTTTCTGAGCTCGGCCACCCAGACAGAAACCCGTGGGTTCCAGGGAAGCTCAGGCTGGTGAACGTTTCCAAACCACAACATCATCTAATGCAGATCCATCACCACATCTCAGAGAGTCCACTGAAACCCTAACCCTAACCCTCATGACGTATGGCCTTCACCAGGAGCTACTTGCTCTGGAGGAACTACTTGTTCTGTGCTAGCCTCATTTCCTCTCCGCCCAGGATCCGGTGTTTGAACTGAAGGCGTGAGCAGACCTTTGCCGTCTTTGCCCTGGTGGTCCACGGTGAGGTGCAGCAGAGGCAGCAGGTTGTCGTCGTCCAGAAGAACCTTGTGGGCGGCCTGCTGGAAGGCCACGTTAACGTCTGCAGGCAGAGAGCACAAACACCTGAAAACCGCAGCAACGAGCAACACCTGACGGCCAGAAGGCAGGTGGATCACGTCGTTACGGGACGGCGGCGTGAAGGTTTGTGTTTCAGCTACAAACACATGAGAGACGGACCGTGGACCTTTGTGCTCAGCCACCTTCAGCATAGCATGGCTGAGTCATTTAAAACAATTAAATACTATAAAAAAACATTTTCAGAAAGCCTCGCATCACCAACATTTTCATCATTTCAGACAAAAATGAGCCGTTGATCAAGCAGCTGTCTAATAAATAACTGATTCCACCATTAAAGTGAGGTTAAAAGGTATCGTTAAGCATTTATCTATACTACTCTTAACGATACTCCTTATCGATACAGTATTTTATCGATACTTTTTTAATCAAACAAAAGGGTAAAAAACAAAAACAAATCATGATCACTGACTGGTTTATTTTTTTAAAAAAGATTTGGAACAAAAGCAAACAAAATAAAAGGTACAAAATAAATATCTTTTATAGAAATAGAGCAATAAAAGCATTATCTAAATAAATTTATGAATAAAAAAAGGCTAAAACACTATCTTGAATAAAAAGTGTTGTAGGAGAGAATGTCAATGCTGACAAGACAGAAAATGATTAAAAACACTCTAAATATGCTCAAAAACTCTAAATAATTAAGTATTAAAGAATATTTTACCTGAATCCAAACTACATTTATATTTTATATTATCAGTTTTAACCAAACTACAGCAGAGGCACTACAGTGGATGAGCTGAATAAAGGAGAGGCTGTGTGAATCAGTTACAGGGAGGATCTATTTAAGTGCAACCGTCTCATGAGAAGAAGAAAGAAAAATACTATAACCCGCTAAAGATTATGATCTTTATGAAAAGATCGATTGCTCGTCACTTTTGAATAAAATAGTCCCTAGAGCGCTCTGTAAAGTTGCTAAGTAGTTGCCAATATTGTTGATGAAGGTCAGCGAGGCGAACATGTGAGAGCAGAACGTTAGCTCCGCCCATCAGTCGCCTCGCCGTGTTTAAGGTGGAGAAGATCAACAGAACGATGTTTGGGTTGGAATCTCCCTGAAAAACTGAACGTGACCTTAAAAACATCGTTAGGAGGACAATAAGGATGAAGCTTGTTGGTCCATGAGGAACGGCCCATGTGGCCCCGGGGCCGCTTTGATACTCGTGTCGGTTCTCCTTCAGTCACACAGGATCCAGCATGTAGATTAGGGCCGGACGATAAATCAGTAACAATAAATGTCGATCGATAGACGTACATCAATGATAGAAAAAATGGTTAAATAAAAAGTTCAACAGAAAAACAGTTTTCCTTCCTTTTGCATTCTAGCCATGTAGGTTAATATTACATCATTACATCCAACAAACCAATCACAACGCAGATCCAGGAACCAAGCTCCGCCCCCTTCAGAGAGTTCAGAGAGCACGCGTTATTTTTTATTTTATAAAAACTTGCAGTTTTGGTAAAAAGTTGGTTGAATAAATGGTTGAGTTTGAATTCAGTGTTTGTGTGTCTGTATCTAAAAATAAGTCATTAAGCAACAGCATAAAATGGTCAGGGCTGCACTTAAAATATAGGTTTAGAATTTGTTGATAATTATCGATCAACGTGATTTCTATTTTATCGATATGCTTTTTTCTATATCGTCCAGCCCTAATGTAGCCAAACGTGAGCAAGGGCTGCCTCAGTGAATGGTCCAGAAGAAATTAAGAAATAAAAAAAGAGATTAAAAAGTAGGAGGAGAAAATACATAAAAACAAGAGGAGGTACTCACCGTGCTCAGTGACGGCCGTTGGAGGCGCCTTCAGCATGTGTTGAGCGAGGTCAATAAAGACCTGGTAGAGCTCCCCGCGACCCAACAAGTAGAAGTCCTTAATGATCTGGAGGAGACGCAGACGTCAACGGCGCTTTTTTTTTTTTTTTTTTTAAAAGCTCTAAGCTGCAGGAACAAAGCGGATGGTCACAAACCTTCAGCTGTCCCAGCAGGTCCGCCTCCTCCACCATCAGCGTCCACAGATGCTGCACAACAGGGAGAGGTCATGCGGAGCAGCTCACAGTTCAGTTTATTTCACGCGGCTGCACTGACCTCAGCCACCGTGCTCCGGATCCCGTCGATCAGGTTCTCAAAGTCCACCAGGCTGAAGAGAGGCTGCTGCTTGAGTCGGTGCAGCTCGGCGGCGAAGGCGTCCTCCTGGTGCTTCAGAATGGAGCCTGAAACAGAACCAGGCGCGATCAGGACGGGGAGCTGCGGTGGCGACGCCTGCCGCAGATGTTCGTGACGCTACCGGCTCTGGACGGGCTGTGGTTGTGGTTCTCGAACATCTGAACGGACTCGCCCACAAACAGGATCTTCTCGGCCACCCGGACGGGGATGTAGGACGGCAGCATCTCCGTGCGCAGAGAGAACTGCTGAAGAGACGGCGCCAGCATGTTCTCCTCCTCAATCAGCCTCTGCAACAGCCCAGAGTTAACGAGCCGCCACGCCAACGCGCTCCCACGCCTCCTGGATGCAGCGCCTCACCAAGTCCTGAAGCTCTCGCAGCTGCTTCCCGCTCAGACCTCCCAGACCCAGGTCCTCCTCCTCCTCGTCCTGGTTGGCAGCCGGGCCTCCGGCGCCGGGGCCCTGCTTTATGAAAAACTCCTCGCTTTGGTCCAGCAGCAGGCCGTGCAGCATCCACGCCGCCAGCTGCTTGTACATCACGCCGTGACACACGGCCAGGATCCTGCAGGGAAACACAACGAGGAGGAGGAGGAGGAGGAGGAGGAGGGCGTTTACTGAAGACCTCAGAGTCACCGAAGCCGGAAACAAAAACTAGGAAACTCAGACTCAGACTTAACTTTCCAGAATGAAAATAACTCAGACTCACTTCTCCAGAGCCATGCGTACCGGAGGAAGCCCCCCACAGCTGTGCTTGTACACCGTCTCCAAGATCTGACAGCCGTGGATCTAAAGCAGCACGACGACTCTGTTAATCAGCCGCGGCTCAGCGACACGTAACAGTGCAGATGAACGCAGGTCAGCAGGTGTTTGAGGGTGAAAACAGTGACGGACAATTCAGAGCAGAGCAAACGCTCCAAGTGAGTTTCTGAAAAGGGTAAATAGTCCAGGTGTGGGGGGGGATGGGGGGGGGGGGGGGTCTGGACTACAGCTGCACAACATATCGCATCACAGCCGCCATCACAGTGTGACGGTTCACAATCACAAAGCCTTTCTTGGTCAAAAATGCAATGTTTTACGTCACATTCCGGAAGATTTTCTCGATAAACTCCTCATTAAAAACTCCCTACCTTCTGGGATTTTATGGTCTCCACCACCACGACCACAGAGGGGAACAGCAGCTGAAACTTCATCAGACAAGCGCAGCGTTAGACGAACGGCTCGCGTCGCTGTAAAAAAAAATCTAAGTTTAAATAACAGTTTATCACCTGGTCCAGCTTGTAATTCACATGGGAAATGGTCAGGTGTGGATCCCCAAGGAACTGAAAGACAACACAAGTTAGAATGAGCCTCTGGCCGCCAGCTTGCTCAGCCGGTGCCGCTGGCCGCGTGGAGACGTTACTTCCTGTTCGAGGTCCAGCAGGGCCTGTCGGTACGGCTGCAGCATGGAGTCCAGCCCCGTGCAAAACGCCCGCAGGTAGATCCCATGGAGCCCCGTCTGGGTCGGCTGGCTGCTGTGATGCTCCTGAAAAAAAAAAAAGAAAAGCACCGCATGCAAACCCATGTGACCAACTTCCATTTTATTATTATAGTCAATAAAAGCTAAAAAGAAATGAACAGAAGCGCTTCCAATGCGTTCAGCAGAATAATAACTCCAACACACAGAACTGACGGAGAATAACCTGAATAATTTGTCCTGGAAGTGACTTTAGGGGCTGCTGGACTCACCTGCTGGTGAACGTGGCCGGTGTGCTGCTCTATGAACTCTGTGAAGCGAATGTAATCTGAGCCCAGTTTGCAGAGCCGGTTCAGGACGCTGGTCTCACTCGGGTGAAGGAAGGGAAGATCCTGGGACACCTGGGAGGGACAAAATAAATAAATAAATCACACATTCGATGTTCAACTGAGAAAAACCAGGAGGGCTTCTAGAAAAATTAAGACCCTCGTCTTTTAAAAAGGATTCCTGACGCGCTGTGGCAGAAAAACAGCAACGCTTTAAAAAGAAGTCAAACAGCAACATGTTTCCATCCAGTTTAAAAGAAGCGGTAAATAATAGCGCCTCTCAGCAACTGAGATAACAGGAACCATTTCTTCTTTTGAAGAAATTAAAATAAATGTGATCATTGAACAGAAAATTAAAGATTGAAACAGCTTTTAAAAACTAAATCCATCAAATGGCTTTAAAAATGAAAAAAAAAAAAAAACAGCCAATAAATGCAAAGGCATTAAACTGATTTTTTTAAATAAGATATTTACAAATAAATGATAAAATAAAGAAATAAATATCTGATTTCTAATCCTGGCAAAACTAATCTCATCTGCAATATAGTCACAATAAAAAAAAAAACAGTTTCCAAATGACAGATGTCTGCAATTTTTGGCTACGTAACAATTAATGGATCAGACGCGTCCCTTAGGTGTTGGTAAAATGTTTAAAGGGGGTTTGCTCCACATGGAAGGGAAGAGAGCTGCAGCAGTGAGTCTCTTTGGCAATATAGTTTACATCGTTAAGAACCGAAGTTTTAAACACTGATCTCTCTGGATTATTCTCTGGATATCCGATTGGCCGTTGATAGTACACATTGCTATGAGGTCACCAGCCACCACATTGGTACTCCCTCTTCACGACCAGTCGGAATGTAAACAATACGTGCGCTACAGCATCGAACAACGATGGTTTTCTCATTCTCAGGGGGGCTTAAGACCTTTAAAATAAAGATAAATTCATCACTTTGACTCAAGCTATATTACACTTCATTGGCTAGGCCTATATATTTAGATCTATGACTTGAATAGGGCTAGGAAGGCTAAAGCTTATACTGGCATAATTAAATCAGGATTCAGTATATATATATATATATATATATATATATATATATATATATATATATATATATATATATATATATATATATATACACACACACACACACACATATGTGTCGGACACATACAGCGACACACACTTGCTGTTTCATAGCATCAGTAGATTACTGTAATTTGTGGTAAAAAATTGGCACATCATTGCATATTCAGTATGAAGTCTATAAATCATGCAATATAGCATATTATACAAATCCATCTCAACAAAATTAGTGTGTTAATGGAGCATAATAATACATAATAGTACACAGGCGCACACACACACACACTATCTGATGATGTGCCAAAAGTGCTAAATTGATGAGGTACATGTAATAATACATGTATTGATTACATTGTTATGGTAATTACACCTATAATTTCAAGATTTTACATCAAGATTGAATTACAAGTACATGTCTGTTAATGCTATAGTATTTTTCTATTTGCAAATTGTGCATGCATGATGCCATATACTTGTATGCTGTGTCTGTGCATTAGCCTTTAAATCTGACATAGATTTACAATAGAGCTAAACTAATAAACCAATTTAATCACTCCACAGAGCTTCAGTTTCTACACTAGCAAAAATCACATAAATTTGCAAAATGACAGGCAACATCAAATTCACATTTTGCTTTCTGCTCATAGTAACAACAAGAAATGCAGTATTATACTTCAATGTCCAAAAACTCACATGGAAACTCCCAATAATAGGAGAGCACTCATGGTTAATATATGTTCTCTTTGTAGAAAATGCAAATGCTATGACAAGGTTCACGTACTGCCACACACACTCAAGTGTACATGTACAGTATATCTATACATTACACACACACACACACACACACACACACACACACACACACACACACATTTCTGCCTTTAATAATATTGCAAGTAACTACAAACGTCGGCATGTTTATGGCGTGACTCCGTGAGAGTAGGGAGTATCAGGATGTCGGCCAACGACTTCAGGTTTTCGGCCAATCGGAAATCCAGAGAATAAATAGAGATCAGTGGTTTTAAAATGAATAAAACAGCTAGCTAGCTAGCTAGCTAGCTAGCAACAAACGCCCAGTTTGCAGCGCCTTTACCTGCAGGCCTGTCCGTTTGTTCCATGTGAAAATGCTTCCGGGGTATCCGCTCAGCGCCAGCAGCAGCTCGTGGATCATATTTTTATTCAGACGATCGAAGCCGATCGTCTTTTAGCATTCATTCACGGAGAAAAACAGATACGCCATCAAACACCGAGGACAGCAGGTGCCGTTCCAAACGAGCTATCGCCGCCTGAGTTTGTATCCGCTGCGCCGGAAACCGCCGCCGGATGAAAGCTAGTTACTATGGTTGCCAACACAGACGCCTCATTGGACGCAGGTTTGTACGTCAACGTCACCGCCATATTGCATGTGGCAGAAAGTAGTGAACGTCTATGTTCCCTGTATATATGTTTTAAGTATTTACATAGAAAGATATAGATGGAGCTTTTATATACTTGTAAAGAAATATATATAGATTAATTGATAGAGATTGGCAGAACAGAGAGTTATTGATCGATGTTTTTAGATATAGATGTGCATATATAGATTTTGAAGTATTATAAATAAACAGGTGTGTGTATATATACCTATATATAGCTATAACTATAACTATATATATATATATATATATATATATATATATATATATATATATATATATATATATATATATATATATATATATATATATATGTGTGTGTGTGTGTGTGTGTGTGTGTGTGTGTGTGTTATGAATATAACAATACATTTGTTAAATCTAAACATTGTGGTCTTCATTATTTCATAAAACCATATGAACTATTTAAGATCTGGTATAGACACAGATTGGAACAGACATTTTGGGGGAGTATTAAAGAGATAAAATTCCTAATATGCGAAAAAAGTCATAGGAGAATAAAGTAAAAAAAAAAAAAGACAAAAGTTGTGATATTCTGAGAAAAACTTCATATTATGAGAATTAAGGGGGAACATTTCCAGATTAGTGGGAGATCTTTTAATTATTTTTATTATTTAGAAGAATAAAGTCAGGAGAATAAAGCCAAAGGGATACGAAATTAAAACTCGTAATATTACAAAAATAAAAATATTACGAATATAAAGTATATTCTGAGATTAAAGTCCCTCTGATACTGTTTAAGTGTCTGAGTCCAACAGCAGATTTGCCACATTCAACATGGCGCACGCTCTGACTCTGACAGACCCCGCCCAACGAGGCGTCTACGTATATAATTTCTATGGTTACCAACGGTAGCCGAAAGTTCAGCTAGCCTAGCCTGCGTTGATTGTGTCTTTAGTTTTTAATAAAATGCCTCAAATATCATATTGTATGATTTTAAGTTGTTGTAAATCTTTTTTTAAAAAGCAACTGTTATGTTTTTTTTTATCTTGCGGTATCTTAAAACCCGGTATCTTACGTTTGAGTTGTTGGGAATTGTAGTTTTTCCTGCTGAGTCGCAACTCTTACGTCACAATTCGACCATGTAGCTAGCTAGCAGCACATCGCAACAGAAGCAGCGCAGTATGTGAAAGTTTTTCGACTTAAAACGAGGAGACGTTGAGTCCAAAACTATGAAGACCTTGCTGTTGATTGTGCAGAAGATAAACGAGGCGTCGTAGTCCTCGGTGGGCCTTCCGGTTTAGCTAATGTTTCTCGACTTGTTCGCTTCAACTTATCGTCAGCAGGTGAGAGCCACTCGGTAATGTGGACACATTTGTTACCCGTCAGTTAAATGTTCCAGTCAGGTGAGCTAATAGCAGCAGAACACGAGGCAGCCGACCGCTTAAACTGTCCTTACGCGTTTCTCAGGGTTGGAAATGCTGATCTAAGTCAGCCTAACTTGGCTGCTGCTGTGGTTCTGGACGGAAGTTTTTTGGGAATCACTGTTCCTGTGTCCAGCAGGGATGGCGGGGGAGAGATGTGGAGATGACGTCTCGGAGTACCTGAGCCAGAACCCCCAGCTGGCCCGGTGGGTCGACTCGTTCCGCGGCTACTGTGAGAGCAACAAGCAGTGGTCCGCTCGGAGGGAGTTCATCCTCAGGAACATGGAGGCTTTCCCCGCGGTGAAGCCCGGGATGTCCGGCGACAGCGGCGGTCTGGACAGGCTGCTGTCTCTGTCCATGGCCTGGGCCAACCACGTCTTCCTGGGCTGCAGGTGGGCCACACTGGATGCTTTACATGGTTCAAACATTGGGCAGACTCAAACAGAACTACAAGGCAGTTTGCATTGTGTTCCTGCGTTTGTTTTGGTTTGTTTGGGTCAACTCTGGGTAGCCTGGTTTCTTCCCATGGTCCAAAGACATGTTTTAGGTTCATTGAGGTTTTTAGCTCAGATGTCCGTCCTGTGCATGTGTCTCTGTGTCGGCCATTTATTGAAAGAAAGCAACTTGTCCAATTCAATTTCAATTCAATTCAGTTTTATTTATATAGCGCCAATTCATGACACATGTCATCTCAAGGCTCTTTCCAAAGTCAGATTCCATCAGATCCTCCAGGTTGGTCAGAAAGTTTCCTCTCTAAGGAAACCCAGCAGGTTGCATCAAGTCTCTCCAAGCAGCATTCACTCCTCCTGAAAGAGCGTAGAGCCACAGTGGACAGTCGTCTGCATTGTTGATGGCTTTGCAGCAATCCCTCATACTGAGCATGCATGAAGCGACAGTGGAGAGGAAAACTCCCCTTTAACAGGGAGGAGAACCTCCAGCAGAACCAGAACCAGGCTCAGTGTGAACGCTCATCTGCCTCGACCCACTGGGGCTTAGAGAAGACAGAGCAGAGACACAGAAAGCTCAGAAGCTCACATTGATCCAGGAGTACTTTCTATGTGAGATGGTAATAGTGGATGATCTGCCTCCCCTGATGATGTCACAGCTAACAGAACGCCAGACCAGGTGTACCTTCTATGAAGAGAAAAATGACAGAGAACAAAAAGTTAAAAGCTGAAATGACAACAGTCATGCAAAACTGGATAACAGTAGAAATCAGTAGAGTGAGAAAAATAGACCCTGATGTCCTCCAGCAGCCTAAGCCTATAGCAGCATAACTATAAAGGTAGCTCAGGGTAACATGAGCCACTCTAATTAGAAGCTTTGTCAAAAAGGAAGGTTTTAAGCTTAGTCTTAAAAGTAGACGGGGTGTCTGCCTCACGGACCAAAACTGGGAGTTGGTTCCACAGGAGAGGAGCCTGATAGCTAAAGGATCTGCCTCCCATTCTACTTTTAGAGACTCTAGGAACCACCAGCAGACCTGCAGTCTGAGAGCGAAGTGCTCTGTTAGGAACATACCAGTCCACAGACTTCTTCCACAGCTTGGAAAAGTCTGCAGTTTGACGGCGTTATTGTTGAGGATAAGAATGGAAGAAGAAAAGAGTTGCCTGTCGTCTGGGTCATGGCAGCAACTCAGTAAATCAGAAACTTACGGGTGCCTTCGATTTAAGACCGTTTGTGGTTGAGAATAAAATGGAATATACCCAGATTTTATTCCTGATCCAGTTGTGTAATCATGTAATCATCTCTCCCTCTATCTATCATCCATCCATCTGGTCTTTCATCCCTCCGTTTATTCCGTCATTTAATTTAAGGCTGTATAATATCAGGAAAATATGTATTGGCAACGCTTTTGTGATTATAATGAAACTTTCTCTTCCTTTATCACTGCGCTGCTGTCGCTCTTTGTGCTCTGTAGCGTCTCAGCCACTTTAAACACGCCTCACCTTTGGGCATCAACGGCACTAAAAGTCTATCCAGCAGGTCAAATATATGGTTGGGAAGCAACATTCAGCATTTTGAATATAGAGTCGTCCCAAATTTTGCATCCAAGCTGCTGATTGGGATTGCAGTTTTGCATGCAGTGATATTGGGACGACAGTATAAAGGTATATTAAAACTAGGGATGCGCGATATATCGGCACTAACGTTGGTATCGGCCAATGTTAGTCATTTTTTGTAGCATATCGCCTCGCTCCGTTAAGTAAAACTGATATTTTCATATCGGTGCGTCGCTAATTAAAGCTGCCATCACTACATCAGAGCCATAAACACACAGAATGAGCTACAGAGAGTTTTAAAGCACAGGAAGCTTGGTGTCTCTCAGACTTGCAGGTGATGCTTTATGATTATTTATTTATTTTTTACTTTGCTTAAGTTCAGTTATTAGTTTTTAGTTTTTTAAGAAAAGGTGTCTGCAGACCCGGGAACAGAGCAGAAGCCCCGTTCTCCCTTCTTCTCCAGGATCTGACGTGTGACTGCACCTCAGACCTCTGCTGACTTTGTTCTCCTCGTCGTCTCAGTTATCCGCAGGCCGTCATGGACAAGGTCAAGGAGATGGGCGAGGGGATCGCCGTCCAGGACCCTCCCGTTCACAGAACGACGAAAGACGGACTCACGGCCAGAGGAAAGCGGAGCGCCACAGACGGTGATGCAACGCGTCCTTTCGTCACTTTCAAGCGTGTAAAGGGTTAGAGTTCACAGGGCTGTTGAGGCTTAGTTTGGCTTCAAATGATCGATTTAACTCATCATTTTAAAACACAGTGCAGTTGTTGGATGGATTAAGGGATGTTTAAAAAGCCTTGACATGAATTCAGCTTTTATTAAACCGTAAATGAAGGAAAAAATCCTCCATTTTATTCCAGTGGTCCTTCCTCCCAGCTGCAGTCAGACATAATAATCTCTGCTGCTCCCAACAGAACCAATAACTGTACATCCCAGGTTCTGATCCAATCATTAACCGCCTACGCTGTCCCCGCCTTAGCTAGAGATGCTATGATGCAGACCGTTTTCCTCTGTTTTCCACTCTGCTGTATTCATTTCCTCTGGTGTTTCCTTCTTTATTTTCTCCTCTTGGTGTTTCTTTAGAGCTCATTTTAGATCAGACCAGTTTCTTCTTCTTTCTCGTTGCTAATAGTTGTGCGCAACTGTCCGCGTGTTTGTCGCCGTCACGCCCGAACTGCGAGACCTTAAAGGAATTCTGATTCTTAAACTTTCTCACATTCAGTCTGCTTACGGGCTGGAAGCTCTCCGTCTTTGATCCGACAGACGGACAAAGGTTGGAGCGAGGTGAAAGGACGAGCCGTAAGGTTCGCACTTAAAGATTAGGATGCAGCGTTTTCTGTTTCTCCCCCACCGTCTGCAGCTCGTTAAAGCTAAACTCTGCCGCAGGGTTTCGCCTTAATCACCTTTTCCCAGCCGCGCCGAAGCTTCGGCTCTTTGTTCCTCGTTGAACGCCGCTTCCTCCCCGTCAACAATGTTCTGTCGTCTTTCACAGAGGGAGACGCCGACGGCTGCGTGAAGCGAGCCAAGACTGCGGCTAACGAGGCCGCCGGCCGGCCGTGGAGCGCGGCTCAGAAGTGCGGGCCGCCTCCTCAGGCCCCAGCGGAGCACCAGCCCTTCTTCAACCGCCTCTACAAGGCCGTGGCGTGGAAGCTGGTGTCGGCGGGGGGCTTCGGCCCCAACCTGGACCACTTTGAGATCCTGCGCAGCTGCGTGGAGTCGTGCAAGCAGACCCTGGCGTGCGTGTTTGTGGCGCTGAAGGACATCGCGGGGCTCCCCGCGGGCCGCACGCAGAAGGACGGCCACGTGTGCGAGATCCGCTGTCAGACGGTCTACATGGGCACGGGGTACGGGCGGGACGAGGCCGCCGCCAAGGCCATGGCGTCCAAGGAGGCGCTGAAGGTCTTTCAGGGGCGGAAGGTGACGGTGAAGATCTGCAGGCGGAGGTACAAAGGGAGGGACGTGGAGGACCTGATGCTGCTGGACGACCTGCCGCGGACTCAGGGCTTCCCTCCCGCGCTCAGCTACCCGTTTCAGGGCGAGCAGCCGGAGGACGGCTCCTCCTAGAGAACATGGCGGCCGCTCCGGACCCCAGCGCCGGCGTTAAACACTGATGTGTTTCAGAACAAATAGGAACACATTCTTCCAGGAAAGCTGCCCTAAATCTCACACAAACGGCGCCGTGACTCACGAGAACCAGTCTCACTGTTTTAGAGTTGAATCCAAATGACCCCTGCCAGTTTAAAGGCCCTTTAAATTACAACGCTGTTTATTTTCTTCTGCTTACCTCAGTTTTTACCTCCTAGGAGGAATCACAAAGATCTTTTTCATCCGTTAATTTATTACAGACCGACGTTAAGGTGATTTTAGAGCAACAGATTTATAGGCTTAACTTGTTTTAATAAGCCAAGCAGAAAAGAAATTGCCACCTTAACTATTGTTTCTAAACGTTTTGAGCTGTTTTAGTGGTCGACCTGATGGAAAACGTCAACGCCAAGCATTCATTAGGATTTCTCTTTAATACAAAAGTTACAAATGCTTCTCCTTCCTTTCTAATGGTTCCCTGTTAGTTTTAGGGTCGTTTCCTTTAACAGGTTGTTGCTCCATTTTGTCATCTGCACTTTAATTATTTTTCATCAGCACTGGACCTCTGTGAAGTTGATTTTTCTTCTTTGTTTTAATAAAAAAAAAAAACAAGTTTAAGCTGCAGAACGTTTGTGTTGAAATGATTAAAATGAGGCGAGTTCGGCTCTCCGCTCGGGTTTTCCTACAGTAGCTGTTACTGTACACTGAATAATTCAACCGTGTGGCTTTTCTTTGAGTTCAGAGGGAAAGGTGTGATTGAAAAAGTCCTGAAGGTTTGTGCTGTGCAGCGCGGCGAGCCGTGCGCAGTTTGTGCAGGAGAGATGCGCCAGAGGCTGCTGTGAAGTTTGCTCTGTAGCTTTCTGTTCCCGCTTGCTTCAGGGACCGTGTTTACACCTGTGCTCCTGTTTCTATATATTTTTAAATAAAGATTAACCAACAAGAGTGCCTTGAATGCAATTTTATTGAATGTATAACTAAAGGAATCTTTGCAAAAATAATATAATTAGAAGAATGTTTACACATTTAAACTTATTTTAACCTCCTCACTCTATAGATCCCATAGATATAAGATGATTAGAACATTTTACCTTTTAAAATCAATAGTTTCACCCCATTATTTGTAAATGGATTGGTGCTTTTCATGTTTGCATGCCAGCATAATTCATATCAATCATAATTGGTGCGTATCATTATGCAGCACTGAGGATATTAATAACTAATGTCAATAATAACAGCACTGAGAACCGTCTTTTTCACTTTTAACTGTTTATATCTGGACATTGCCACATTTAAACCGTTCCACAGCTTCGTACCGACACAACATCTTGTTGCTCTGAATTCAGACACTTTGTCATAAAGTGTTTTCTCTTTAAGCAAAGGGTTCTGGGTGTTTTCAGTAAGAATTTATTTTGGGCGTTAAACAAGATATTTGGCTGTGTTGGTAAATTTGAACAGTTCAGATGTCATGAATGTTGTGTTCTTGTGAGCCAAACAATCAACCTTACTGGTCTTATCGCTCATTTATTGCAACATATTTAAAGACTGTAGTGAAGTTTTCTAATTATTGCCTCTTATCCGCACAATGACCCACCGTAAGGTAAAACTAGGGAACAGGAAATATTCTAAAGGCTCTTGCTCTCCTGAGAGCAACACGGGTGTTTTGTATTAAAACGAGAAAAAAGTAAAGTTTTGGTTCCATCTGACCAAATCTGAAGAACCTGATTCTGCTTTAAACTGAACCAGAACTTTCTCCCTGATCCGTCTGCTGGGTTCTTTGGTCTTCATGACGCTAAAGGTAATCCGTTGCACTGGATTTTATTTGAAGACGTCAGATTAAAGGATTAAGGATTGAATTTTCTGATTTTTATTAGTTAAAAAAAAGAAGAAAAGTTGGGAAAACTTGGTTGGTGTTGGTCTCAGGCCAACATAAAAGGGGACAAAAGGAGAGAGCAAAGCTAGCGGCTTATCAAACCAGAAAAGAAAACGCTGAGAAAATGAGCTTTTCTTCAATGCACATAGAAAGAAATTAGGTTTTAAAAACTCAGATTACAGTGAAGCATTTTTTTTTTGCAGTCAGCCTTCAGAGTAAGGATTTACTAAATTGTTTGATTAGGAAAACATCAGATCGGCTTCTTATATTAACTAATATAACATTTAGCTGGTATTTGGTTCAGACGATTGAATATTTTGTGAAAAGTTTTCACAGAAATATTTAATGAATGAAGATTTTTTTTAAAAAGCGTTGGCTTTTGAAGCCTCCATCTTGCAGAAAATGTTCTACACATTGTATGTGTGAATGTTGGTAACATCCAGATGGAAGTAACATAAGACAATCTGTATTTAATGGATAACTAATAAAATATCTAAAGTTATTAATGATAACAGTAACATTGGTCCTACCTCACTACCACTGGTAGCCAGTTCTACACGGGAAAACCAACAAATATCAGTTCTTTTGGTGAGAGAAAACTCCTAAAGCACATAGGACGCTAAACTGTTTTAAAGATTTAAGGTAATACGTTTTATTATTTATGAATGAATGTTTCCTGACTCAACAAAAAAAGAAAACTGTTAAGATACAGTTTTCATTAATTCTCTGTATTAAAAATGAGAAATCTGACAACCTAAATGCATTTGGTTTACTTTAAAGTCTCCTATGAGAGATGAATCTATTGGTAATATTTGCCTTTATTCAGTAAAATCCTTCAACCCTTTGTTTTGACTGTAGGATGCTCTGGATACTGCCTGATCAAATTATCACCGCCGGCAGCTAAATCCTCTCCAAAGCCACCATCTGGAGCAGCTCCCATCCACACAGGACCGTTACATCCGGGTCTTTACCTGCCGTTGTTTTTTATTTTAAAAGCCAGTCAGTTCTCAGCTCGTTTACATTGCTTTTCAGCTGGTTTCTGGTGGTTATGCAACAAAATGAGCGAAATTAAGCAGAAAGATTTATGATTTCCATGTTGAGATTTTCTTTCCACCTTATGATATTGCTGCGTTGCATCGTCACATAAACACAGTGTTGTCGTTTAGTCAGGAGCTCAGTCGCCCGGTTTATCCCGTGCTCTGCTTTTATATTTGGAGCGCATCGTTGAATGAGGCCACTAATTGCCTCTTGTTAGAGCTAACGTGACATTTCGTTCACCTCAGAACCATGACTCAGCTCCTCATTAAACACGATTCTAGATGTTAGCATCAAAAGCCGCAGCCAGTAATCTTGTGGCATTTATGCATGATATCCTCCTCCGGCAGAACGGCTGTTTATATAAGCAGGACGGCTTCTGGCCTCATCAGCACAGCTGACCGAACTCAAGCCGCACACGCACGCTTCGTCTTTCACCCGTCACTGTGGACACAATGTGATCTGCTTCTCACTTCCTACGTTGTTATCTTGATCTACATTTGTACTTCAAAGAGTAGCTCCTTATTACATTCCTAATGGCTCGTATTATCTGCAGCCTGACAGCAGATTTGCACCATCTTGCCATCGGCTGCAGACCTCTGTGTCAGACCAGTGCGAAGATGTAAAATGGAAGGACAAACATACGTGGATTCCAGCATCTTTTACTGATAAAACCCTAAAAAGAGTGGTATTCAGCCCCCTTTCCTCTGCCAGTGCCACCAATTGCCTTCAAAAGATGCCTAACCAGTGAGCGTGTGAATATGGAAGAGTGGTACGCAGAAAGGTGCTGTTATAAGAACTCCTGGGAACCCACCATCCAGGGGAGGCAGATCATCCTCTATTACCATCTAACATAGAAAGTACTGCTGCATCAATGTGAGCTTCTGTGCTTTCTGTGTCTCTGCTCTGTCTTCTCTAAGCCCCAGTGGGTCGAGGCAGATGAGCGTTCACACTGAGCCTGGTTCTGGTTCTGCTGGAGGTTCTCCTCCCTGTTAAAGGGGAGTTTTCCTCTCCACTGTCGCTTCATGCATGCTCAGTATGAGGGATTGCTGCAAAGCCATCAACAATGCAGACGACTGTCCACTGTGGCTCTACGCTCTTTCAGGAGGAGTGAATGCTGCTTGGAGAGACTTGATGCAACCTGCTGGGTTTCCTTAGAGAGGAAACTTTAGAGCCCCGATTATCACATACATAAGCATCTTATAGAACCAAGTGTGTACGGTCCTGCAAGGGGGGGGGGGGGGTGTACCGTATGACATCAGTGTTCCACGCATGACATTGGTGGAGAATATCATAGGGCTGGACGATATAGAAAAAAGCATATCGATAAAATAGAAATCATATTGATTGATATTGATAATTATCAACAATTTCAAAACATATATCTTAAGTGCAGCCCTGGCAATTTTATGCTGTTGCTTAATGACTTATTTTTAGATACAGAACAACAAACACTGAATTCAAACTCAACCCTTTATTCAACCAACTTTTTACCAAAGCTGCAAGTTTTTAAAAAAGAAAAAAGAACACGTGCTCTCTGAACTCTCTGAAGGGGGCGGAGCTTTTCCTGGGTTTGCACTGTGATTGGCTGGGAGGATATAATGACTGTAATATTAACCTACATGGCTAGAATGCAAAAGGAAGGAAAACTTTTATTCTATTGAACTTTTTATTTAACCTTTTTCCTATCATCGATATACGTCTATTGATCGATATATATTGGTATTGATTTATTGTCCAGCCCTAGAATATCATACTATATTCTGGAAATGATTAGGCTGACCCTGTTCATTAATCAGTCCATTTTGTCCAATCTAAGCATGCCACCCTCTGAGTCCTCAGTGTCCGTGGGTTATCTGGTGTCTCGTTAACTGCTTTGTGCAGCTCCTGCATCTCTAATCTTATAATCCTTAACAAGGTGATTCAGTTGGCTCTGTCTGTCAGTGTTTTAACCTGCTTCTCTCCTAGACATAGCTGTTGGCTGAGCTGAAAACTGGCTCAGAGTTTATCAGCTTAGCTAGAAAGTCCTCCTAGATCAGTGCTTCTGGGCTCTTTTAGTGTGTCTCTGCTCTGTCTTCTCTAAGCCCCAGTGGGTCGAGGCAGATGGCCGTTCACACTGAGCCTGGTTCTGGTTCTGCTGGAGGTTCTCCTCCCTGTTAAAGGGGAGTTTTCCTCGCTTCATGCATGCTCAGTATGAGGGATTGCTGCAAAGCCATCAACAATGCCAGCAACTGTCCACTGTGGCTCATCCAGGAGGAGTGAATGCTGCAGGTCAACGACTTGATGCAACCTGCTGGGTTTCCTTAAAAAGAAAACTTTTAATCAAACTGGATGATTCCGTAGAATCCACTTTGTAAAGAGGTGACGTGTTGTGAATCGGCGCTGCATAAGTAAACCGATCTGATTTTAATGAAAATGTAGAAAAGTAGAAAGATGGCAGGCGATGAAGTGGATCTGTGGATGAACCACTAGAGGGCACCAGTGTTAAAAAATACGAACTCCCGCTTCTCTGTGTTTATTAATTAGACTTTTTTTGTTTTACTGGCAGGTTCTACCAAACGTTTGACCTGTTCAAAATATAAAAAATTACATTTTACATTCTGAATGAAAGGTTAAATCGTATGCAACACCTTTCTGTCAGAAAGGGTAACTGCTGCAGGTCAGGAAATGTTGTGTAATTTCAGTTAGGTATTCTTATATTGATTCATGTCAATTTAACCCTTAATGTATAACTTATTAAACAGCAGTGCAACCTGAAGACAGGTTAACGGTATTTATGTCTGTTTTTAATCAGCTCTGAGGACAAAACTGATGTTTCCTGTGGACATCATGTTTTTTCTACATTATATATTGACAACAAACTGAAACGCTGTCACTGAAAAAGGATGAAGGAGCGCTTCTCCCAGTCCTTCCTCCCAGCTGCTGTTAGACTTTATAATCTCTGCTGCTCACAACAGACTCAATAACTGTTGACATCATGCTAATGGCTGCACGGGTTCTGAACCGATCATGAATCATTTACAGTCTTGCAGAAGCTAATTTCCATTTTCACACACTTTAGCCTCTCTTCTTGTCTTCTTGTGCAATCATACATATTTCACAGTTTTACGTCACTCTGTAGATTGGCTGCTGTCTTTTGTTTATTGCATTTTTTATGAATATGCTGTATTATCTATTAATAATTGCACAATATTTTTTCCCTTTTGATAAGTTTATTCGCTTCTGTTTTACAGCTTAACGTTAAATTAGCTTTTTTAAATTCATATTACTTAATCTAGTATCCTCCTGTCTGCGTGTTTTTGCCACTGTCACGCCTGAATTTACCCCATTGTGGAACAATGGAGATATTTCTATTCTATTTCTGATAGGCTTGAGCTTTGGTGGTTCTGGTTTTGGAGCAGTTTTCTTTAAACTGTGTATGACAGTTTTGGTACAATGACAGAACTTGACCACAGCTGAATCTTCACATTTATTCCAGCAAAATCTGGAAACATGAGGCTTCTAATCTCCCGTCGTCTCTCCCAACTCTCCAGATTTGTGGATGGTGCTTAAAAGTCGGGTCAGAAGAGAGGTTAAATATCCAGGTTGATGCCAGAAGTTTATTGATGGCTACAAAAACCATGTGTGATGCGGGCATAATTTATACTTAACCCACTACGCGTTTATTTCAATCCTTCATGGATTAGAGAAAATCCACAATAAATCCAACGTTGTGCAGAAAACTGTTGTTTTTAAAGATCCTTCGGTTCCGGCAACTCATTAGAAGTCCCAAATTTGATTGATATTCATGCATTTGGAGGAAGCATGTAGACTTCTATCTGGAACTATAAATAACACACTTTTCCGTTCATGTAAGGAAACGAGGTTTCACTGCATGGATTAATCAAGCCTAAAGTAGGAAAATGTTTGTTTATATTGATTGAGAAAATTCAATTGAATTTTATTTATATAGCGCCAATTCATGAAACATGTCATCTCAAGGCTCTTTCCAAAGTCAGATTCCATCAAATCCTCCAGGTTGGTCAGAAAGTTTCCTCTCTAAGGAAACCCAGCAGGTTGCATCAAGTCTCTCCAAGCAGCATTCACTCCTCCTGAAAGAGCGTAGAGCCACAGTGGACAGTCGTCTGCATTGTTGATGGCTTTGCAGCAATCCCTCATACTGAGCATGCATGAAGCGACAGTGGAGAGGAAAACTCCCCTTTAACAGGGAGGAGAACCTCCAGCAGAACCAGAACCAGGCTCAGTGTGTGAACGCTCATCTGCCTCGACCCACTGGGGCTTAGAGAAGACAGAGCAGAGACAAAAAAAAAAAAAAAACACGACTAAACCACATGTTTGACTTAAGATAGATAGAATAAAATTTTACAGCCTGACTTGATATCAGCTGACAGACTGTGGAGAAACAACATCGAAGCAATAAAACAGAATGACTTTTGTCTCAAAAGCTGAAACTAAGCCTGAAACTCGCAAGTTTCAGGCTTGGAGAAGCAAAATGGTGAGTCTTCAGGACCGCCAGAACTGAAATGAGGCCATAATTCAAAAGGTCACATGTTGGACAGAAATGAAGGCGCACGCAGGTCTTTTATGATCCTGACGAAATAAACTTTTAACTTCTACTTTATGAACCTGCTGATTTCACTCACAGATGTTCTGAACGACATCGACAGCAAGTCTCGACATGAGCAACGTAGTTCTTAAGGAAAGTCTTTAGAGGTGAGCAGCAGTTCCTCTGAACCCGACGTGTCCGCTGCTTGAATCCAATAAACCTTATTGGTATTTAATATGTATGCTGTGGATGAGTCAGCTCCTTTGAAGAATCGCATACAGCTTGAAATTTTGTTCTACAATGAAATTAATCAGTGCTCAAGTGTGCTTCAGACATTACATTTATTTCTCTAATCCCCCCCATTTTAGCCCGTTCGTTATTTCTTTTTATGTTTATGCATTGAAAGTCCCCAAGATAAAATGGTCCACGTAGCAGCATTTTTTATATTAATTCCATTTATTTGCCCATCTGTTGTGCTCACTGCCCCTCCTGTCTCAGCATCTCCTAATTCACAAAGTAAATAGCACGAAATACATGTCAGCACAAACAACTTCAACAGTTTGAAAAATTAGCGCACCCTTCGTGCCAAATTGCATTTTCCCACACTTCATAGTGTTAATCGTTATAAACTTAACACACAGAGAACCTGATATTGGAGCCAGAAATTGTGTGGATCTTAAAATATTTACTAACAAAACCTTTTGACAGGCAGACAAGGCAGGAAGATCTGTGAAATCAGTTGGTGTTGATGGTGAAATCCTACTAACAGGCCCCAGGTGGTGAGAATAGACCAGTGTCCTGCAACCTTTAGTCCAAAGAGCCATTTTTCCTACAGTTCACTTGAATTAAACTTGTTCAGAGCCGCAAATGTTGCCTGGCCTTTTGAAAAAAGACACGTTCTAATTTGTGATAAAGATCTACTGTAGGAAATATGTTGACATCGTTAAAGAAACGCCCTTTTATGTGTATTTTGAGGTTTAAAAAAAGAGGATGGATGGGATGTTGATGTTTGTGGATAATAATGTAAAAAAATCTTAGTTTCCAACATAATGAAAAAATATTGATTTAAAATTAAATACTACTGGCACTTTTAGCATCATTCTGTTGTGAAAATTAAAAGCAATTATGCCAAGAAAACCTGCATTTATTATCATTATTACATTTAAATACCATAATAAAAATATGATTTGTAGTTATTAAGAGCCACTGTGGAAGGTCCAAAGAGCCACTTGCGGCTCCAGAGCCACAGGTTGCTGACCTCTGGGTCAGGGAAACTCACATCCGCCCCACTGACCATCACCACTGGAACGCCTCAGGGTTGTGTCCTCAGCCCTCCTCTCTTCACCCTCTTCACATACGGCCGCTTCGCTATCCACCCCACAAACATAAAAAACAAATGTTGTGTATATACCAATATATACCTGTATATATTGTTTGTGTACATCCTGAGCCGGTGTCTGCCTAACAGAAATATGTCACCAGGGTAACACGCGGTGACAATAAAATATTCTTGATTCTTGAACATGGCTGTGAAGTTGGCGGGATGAGGTCCACAAGCGGACACAGTGGTTCTCCAAGAACAACCTGACCCTGAAGGGTACTAATAGACTACAGGAGGTCCAGGAGGACTGAACACCTCCTCTCTACATACAGGGGGAGGTGGTGGAGCGCGTGGACAGCATCAGGTTCCAGGGTATCCACATCTCCTCTGACCTCTCCTGGACTGTGAACACCTCCCACCTGGTGAAGAAGGCCCAACAACGGCTCTTCTTCCTCAGGAACCTGAAAAGGTCTGGACTGCATAACTGTGTGGTACGGGAGCTGCACAGTCCAGGAGAGGAAGGACGTCGCACAGCTGGTGAGGACAGCGCAGGGCATTGTGGGATGCCGTCTGCTGGATCTGGACTCAATTTATGCAGGATGAGTCCAAGGAAGGGCCAGACGCATCTCCGCTGATCCCACCCACCAAGGCAATGCGCTGTTAGCGTCTCTCCCATCAGGTAAACGCTTCAGAAACTGGGCTTTCCATTAAGCTGTAAACAACTTTTAAAGAGCTACAATGGAATACAGGTCGGTCCTCTTGGCTGCAGTCACACTTTCTAATCTCTGCTGCTCCCAACAGACAAATTAGCTGTTTACTTCATGCTAATCGTTGCCGTTAATTGTTTACACTGTTCCCAAATGCTAAGGTAACTTGGACACACCTTAGCTGAGATGCTGCTGCACTATTATACATATTGTATTATCGTACGTTATGTAAATATTGCATATTCTATTATGGTGTGTTATGTATATAGGGTGGAGTTTTTTTCCACTGTAAAATAGTTTTTTTACTCTGGTATTTACTCTTATCGTCTAGGCCGGTTTGCTCTAGGCCCAGCCCACTGGGGATGGGTTAAATGCAGAGAACAAATTTCATTGGAATGTTCGTTGCAATGACAATAAAGATGATTGTTATTATAACCGCCGTCAATGTCACGTACTTCTGCGTTAAGTGGCGGAAATATGTCCGAAAGCAAAACTGTCGGGGCTCCCGATGCAGCCTTTCTATTCAAAACATTGAAAGAGCTCAAAATTATTATTAACTTTTCAACCATAATTGGGCACTTGGAAGACAAACTCATATCATACTATGTTGTTTACGAGAAGTATTTCTTCTTCTGTGGTTTTTATAGAGAAATTTGATAACTGCAAATGTCAGAATGGTTCTATTCTGAATAAAGTCAGGTACATATAAATCTACATTATGATCAGACTAGTTGATTGTGTGCCCATAATCGGTACAATCCGATAATTTAATTTTTTTTAATCCGAATACATTTCAACCAGATCATGATATTTTGTGCCTGTAAACATAGCTACTTACACTGTCTCTCACTTGCATATGTGAATTAGCACTTTTCAGGGACTGTCTATTTAGACAAGTCGCACAATTCTGCAATTAAATTTATTGCACGGTAGACTGCTATCTGATTTATGACTAGAAAATTAGCTGCTAAGGACTATATGCATGCTTAAGTGTTGTTGTCCAGTGTAATCAACTAATAAATAAAAAAAGAAAAAGCTTGGAAAGATCATGTGGATTGTGTCTGCATGTTCACATAATCCCAATAAAGATGATTGATTCTTAAAAACGTGATCATGGCGAAAACTAGAGACGAATGCTGGACATCTACTCACTCAAAGCTCTCAATAATCTGGCAACTGCCTGATTTATTGCCTGCTGAAGTCTGGTATATATAAGCAGCTGAACAGGTGAAGGAGATGATCTTGATGGAGCTCTTCAAGCACCAAAAGAGAGTTACAGAATTATTTCCTAACATTTTCAAGAGTTAATTTATACATTTATACACAGGTTTTTGTCTCTGTGCATGCACTTATATTTCACTCCACCCGTATAATGGCAAAAAAACCCATTTATATTCAAGAATCAGGCATTTTTGTTCTACTTTCTATAAATATGGAGGATTTCTTTTACATTTATATTGCACATTAACTGTATGTCACAAGCAACATTGGTCTGTAGGGTCCAACTTTTGACTTGGAGAGCTCTGCGTGGACAGACAATAGTCCACATCTCTGATTGACCCATGTACAAAACTGAGAACTAAAGGAGACAGAGCTTTCTCTTCTGTGGCCCCAAGACTCTGGACCTTGGTGATCAGCAGACTCTGTGGTTTCCCTCAAAGGTCGTCTAGAAACATATAGTTTTAAATCTGCTTCTGTTTAATTTTACCTTCAGGTGTGAAGCACTTTGTAATTTCTATCTTGAAAGGAGCTATATAAATAAGATTTTACTTACTGACACATTTTAAGAATCTGACACTTTTTTTCTTTATGTAGATCAATATGGATGACGTTTTCCCCAAAGTGCATGCAGCTCTGGACATTACCAATCAAACATTTTCCCCTGTATTTAATTATATTTAGTAGGGCTGAACGATTTTGGAAAATAATCTAATTGTGATTTTTTTATCTTAATATTGCGATTTAATGCGATTGTTTTTTTTTTAGTTTAATTTATCATGTCTTTTTAAATATATACAAACAACAAATCAATCTGTTTCATTGCTGTGCAGATCAGGTGCTAAAAGAGCCGCTGCGTCTCAACTTGCAGCAGAAATGATTGCGTTCTGACTACGATACATTTCAACCAAAACTGTGATTTGATTTTGACATTTCTCTGCATTAACTACAAGCAACAAAAATGGCCTCTAGATAAAGATGTCTGTAAACAAGGAATATTTAAAACAAGAACTTTTAATGTTTTTATTAATCAGAATATTACTCAAGATAACAGCTTTTAATTGATTTGGGCATCAATCCTTGTTGAACATAAAGTGCAACCAACAAACAAGTCCATGTATTAAACTGATTGACCAGAACTTAATGCTGTGGTGAGATTGCTGAACGTTTCTGGTAAAACAGTATGATTATATAATCTCTAAAACAAGTAATAAAATTAGATTATCTCACTGCTGCAGCTCTCTTCCATGTGGAGGAAAACCCACTTGGAGATGCTACGTTGGTGTACGTTGTAGGTCCTGATGGGTGATGGTTGTCTTAAATACGTGGATTTAATTTTTACTGTAGCTGTCTGTCATAAACAACGTTGGTCTTGAAAAACCCGACATCTTTCATTTAATTTACATAGACATTGTTGATTTTTCATGCAAATGTGTTCATTTATATTTCATCCTAACTGTCGACGACGGGATGAGATATGTTTTACCATAATTTACAAAAATACAGCAGATTAGTTCATTTAATGCATGCCTTTATATTTCACTGTAACTGTGTTGTTAGCAGCACCAGATTTTGAGGGGGAAAAAACACTTTCTATTTTAGTTTTGGTATATAAGGGTTATTTCTTTGCCTAGTATTTCACATTAGCAGCCTGTGCTGGTCTTAAGACAATCTGACATATTTTGTCCTTCTTTGGATAAATATGGGGGATTTGTTTAGCTGAGCATTTGAATATTGGTTTGCACAGAGAGATTTTATTTGTTTGGTAACAAAGACTAAGGTACAAATCATTTTCTGTAAGAGCTTAGGAAATTAGAAGGACCGCCGGACTTGATCTTAAAACAAAATTGTGTCATGCAACTGGTCAGGAAAGCCAACCTTTGTGGATCTATGTTGAGGAGATTTAACCGGACCAGCAAACCTAGGATGTCATAACTATTTAACATGACAGGCACAAAGTAAAAATCAAAAGCAGATCAAGCGTGTTTACAGGTGTTCACACGCTATAAATCAGGCTCCCTGCCGGAAGCGTCGTCTGCCGTTGATGAATCGAGCATTTTGCAGCCGACATCCTTCTCAGAGAGCGCTCTCTATTCCAGACTGCGTCGTTTGTCTCCTGCTTTGTGTCTCCATCAATCACTCTCTCAATCATCGCGCGCCTCTTTCTCTCCGTCAGCCTCTTCCTGCTTCTGTCAACATCGCCATCTGTCATTCTGTCGAATTATCAAACACAGACAAACGTCCTTCCCGATAGGCAATCGCCGCAGGTCGGTGGGGCCCCCGACGTGGGTGGGGAGAAACACTCTTGTCCACGTTTACAATCTCCATCGGAATCAGCGGTAATTCCCCGGAGAATCAATAACAAATCCTTGCTGTCGGGAAAAAGTATTGCTGCTCAGGAAATAAGATAAACACTCTTTTCCCCAGCCAGCCACAAAGAAACTTCTCTACAGTCGAGCTGTTTGCCTGTGCTTTCAGCTTTGTTCATTCAGCCCTGGAGCTAAATTTAGAACATGAAGATATGCAGATTAATGTTTTTCACACCCTGCATTACCTTTTTCTAAACGAGAAAACTGATAAATATCAAAACATGTGGTTTTTGCTTTCCAAACCAATGCCAAGAAACTAATAAACTCTTTTTTCTGTACCTTC
Source organism: Fundulus diaphanus (assembly GCA_037039145.1). NCBI lineage: Eukaryota > Metazoa > Chordata > Actinopteri > Cyprinodontiformes > Fundulidae > Fundulus > Fundulus diaphanus. Next base: position 4,924,085 of record CM073122.1, read on the forward strand.
TTTAGCCGTGCCAAGACAAAGCTGAAACAGGAAGACTTACAGTGTTCTAATGTTTGCCATTTTAGCATTGCAGAAAAATGATTTCAGGAACATTTTTTCAGGAATGACATCTCTGTGTTTTCAAATATGCCTCCTTGCCACATTTTGCAGCATACGATGGGATCAAATTTTTCTGTAGAAATTCATTTGTTACGAGACCAGAAAGGCGAGCATGTTCACGAGGAGCTGCCCTGAGACGCCTGCAGGATGCTTGTGATTAAATTAGATGTCCACAGATGGTGGTTTCAAGCCCTGACATGATTTACTCCCATCAGGATTGTCTTGATGACCTTAAAGTGTGTGTGTGGGGCGGGGGGGGGGGGGGGGGGGGGGGGGGACGTGACAAAGCTGGAACACCGGTTTTCAGCTCTTTAATTGGGAAAAAATGCTTGGTTTGGACAAAAGATAGATGTCGGTGTTGTAAGTGATCAGGAATTTGCATTCACTAAATCAGGCGTCTTGTCCATACACATTGAAGAACCTATTCTGGTTTTATTCTGTTTTTATTCGATTAGAAAGAAATGCTGTGCAGATTCAGCAGCAATTTGTCGTTTAAGAGAAGAATTTCCAACATCTTAGACTAAACGTTGCCGAGGAGGCTGACAATTGCGATCCATCAAGAGTTTGGTCTCTTTTCTTAAAAATTGGTGCCGTCAACCTTTTTCTACGCAGGTAGTCCGTGTGTCGCTGAGGAGACATCTCAACCACAGCAGCATAACAATATCCAGAGGCTTCAGGATACCGAGGACAAACCTGACCCACCAGTCGTGCCCCGCTGGTGGGGATCTTTTTACACTCGTCAGACTCTGCCTCCTCCACGAAGGACATGGTCTTCGGACTGAGCAGAAACGGAACGTGCTCCGTCTACAGTGTGACAGCATCTTCAGCCCAGGTCCATGGTTCTGTTTTCCCATTCTAGTCAGTTGTTCCACCCAGAGAAGCTGCAGGACTCATGGCCACCTGGTAGCTGTAGAGTGTCCAATCGCACCCATCTAGTGCCTGGAAGCAGCATCTGCAATAGACTTAGACTTATATCACTCCGGTGCTGAAATAACTCCCCATGTAATGCCCTCCCAGAGACCCTGAGGGCTCCACAAACTGTGGAGGTGTTCAAAAAGCACCTGAAGACATTTTCATTTCAAACGGCCTTTTAATACTTATGGTTTCAATTTTGCTTTTATGGTCTTTTATTGTGTTTTTTGTTTTTATTATACTTTGTGAACTGTTTTTAAAAACCCTATTGTAGCACTTTGAGATTTTATTTGAAATGTAAAGTGCCTTATATATAAAATGTATTATTATTATTATTATTACTCAGAAAACTTTATTGTCATTTTGTATGTACAGAGTGCATAGAGAACGTTATTTCTTTGCATGCAGCTAAAGACAGAGTAATGAGATTGCAGGTGGAATAAGGCAACATTACAATATGAAGTGCAGCAGTGATCAAAATGTAACAATGCAGGACAAAAACAGAGTGCAAAACAATGTGCAGAATAGTGTTCAGCCATTCTTTATGTGCAAAAATAATGGTGCCAAAAGGCATTTGTATGGAAAAGTACGGTGCAGTGCAAAATAATATGTGCAAAAATGCAGTAAATGTTGAGTTATGTGCTATTCAAATGGATAATAAAAGTTCATCAACGTTGGTAGTGCCAAAATATTGATGCAAATAGAGGTCCTCAACATGGCCGGTTCATGCGATGTTTCATCATTCTTCTTCAGATGAGACCAATAATAGCTGGTATCAATAAATCTCACACAAGCTGTGAATTCCTGAGTAATGAAGGCCATAAGCCTGACGCTCTTCTTTTCCCCTCTGTAATCTACTTGATGGTAAAAAACCCAACAACAAACAGGATCCTCTCCGTTAGGTTCAACCGTTTACTTCAAAAGTATAAACAATAAAGGCACGAAATATCCACCAAAAATAGAATAATTAAAGAAGATTAGAAGAAATGTGAACGAGGTCAAAAAGCTGTGTGGCAGTAGCTACTCCCAAAATAACTCGCTAATGAGCAATTAAATATGCACATTTGCTAAAGAGCTTTCGTGTAGTTGCTAATATTACATATCCTTACACATGAGAACCGTCTACCTTCTCGTACATATATTTGATCTCATGAATAATACCTTTAATCTTAACTTAAACTGAATTTAGCGCCTTCTCCTTTACAGAAAATTAGTTATTGTCTCAACTGCTAATGTCCAGATTGTGACGCCGATAATTAGCAAACCCAGACGGCCTGGCCTTGTCGACTGTTTTTAATATTTCCTTTTAGTTTCATTTTTTTCAACATTTTATTCCAACTTGCTTTCATTCTGTTTTTAGTTTTCCTAAGTTTTAATCATGTAAAGCACTTTGCGTTGTCTTGGTACTGAAATGTGCAAAGGTGATGGAAGCCCATGGCGGTGGCTTCCTGATGCGTGTCTGGGTGGGGATCAGCAGACCTTCAGGAGCCGAGGCTCAGCCGCCAGGCCCCAGGAAGCTGCATCGATCTCTCCAGACAGGAATGGGTTTGGCTGTTATCGTCGTTCTGAGTCCCACTCCTCTCCTGGGACAGATTTGCAGCAGGAGATCGTACCAGGGACAACTTCACCCCTAAGATCATAGGGCTGCTCAAACCTCTGCGATTCCTATAGGGGTAAAATCATGATGCACGAACATCTGATAAGGCCGTTCCAGTCCGGAGCACAAAAGCTTTTCTTTTTTTTCTGACCATGCAATCTGTGAAAGAATTCTCAGAGGAATTAGCAGAAAAGCCTCTCTGTCTGCTGAAAGTATTGCTTTTCAGGAAATAAGATAAACGGTCAAATTTACAGCCTGGCCACAGAGGAGCATGACGGTAAAGCATTTCTTCTCATGCAGGGGATGTTTGTTTCTTAAAACTGAGTATGTTACCTCTAATATCTTACCTAGGGTGGAGTTATTTACAGATTTACATCGTGTCCTCGTCTAACTTTGCAGCTCAGAGGTACGTGAAGAAAGTGCCGTCTCATTGGCTCAGTGTGCGGACAAATTTAATGAAAGGACGTCGCTGAAATGTTCTTGGAACAGTTCATCCGTCTAATGCTTCATTAGACAGAGTTATTGGCACATAAAGAAAGACGATTTTCTGAACACCAAAAGCTTTTAATGAGTCACAGTGGCTCATAGAAAACAGGCTGCTAGTTAAATGTGTTGAGTACAGCCATGTTTGGGGGCGAAAATGGCAAGAATCCATGGAAGTAAAACGTTTTAATCATTCAGCTGATTTTGCTACATTTTGACTTGACTTTGAAGATCAGATCTGTAGAAACTGAAGACAGACGAAGCACTTTTACATGAACGTTTAGACATGTCTAAATAAGGGTGAACGATCGAATTAGCGATGGCTGAATGCGCCTCAGCCGCTTCAGCTTCGGGGCTTTTCGGTTGACCGGGACATCGTCAGCGTCTCGTTTTCAGGCATTAGAACGCTGCACTGCTGTTCTTGGAAGCAGCTCAGTTTCTGTCTGCTGTCAGAACTCTAAATGTTTCTAAAAATAGAGCAGAACCAAAGGAAAAGCAGCAATTCTTCAGACTGTTTCTTTTGAGTTTGTCAATCATCCAATCGAGGGTGGAGACGTGCACCACAAAGGTAGCCAAGCTGTTCAAACACGTTGATCACTGGTTCAGATAGAAACTAATCTAAAGGGAGGAAAACCTTTACCCCGTAAAATTAACGTGTCCCAGTTGCAAAATGGAAAAACAACTGAGAGATTCCACAGCTAGTGACACATTTCTCAGGGGTGTCCAACCTTTTCGGCACGTGAGTCAAAACTGTCAAGTCAAAAGTAGTCGAGGGCTAAAAATGAATAAAAATGCTAAACAAGTAACCAAAAAAATCATGTTGGGATTTTTTTTTTTTTTACCTGTTATACAAAATATGATCATTTTAATTTAACAAATTAGTCAGGTTTCCTGAAGGAAAAGGATGTTAAATCATTGTAGATCCAAAGTAAAAAATGTTTTTTGCTCATTTGCTTTATTGAAAAACGGTCACCCACTTTACACATTATGTTAGACTCAATGAAAAAAAACTTTTTTAGGTCTACCAGTATGAGGATTTGGGCCAGTATTTTTATGCACAAATTTTTATGCACAAACGGTTGCATTTCACTTAAAGTCCTCAGATAGATGTGGTCCTGTTTACTATGAGATGTAAAAAGTGTGGTTATTAAAAAATCTATACATTGTGTTGTACCCAACATTTTCAGCTATAATAGTTTTACATAAATACAAAAAACACAAAAAAATCAGTCCAGGAGCCGGAAATGGCCCCTGGACTGCACTTTGGGTAATTCAATGGGATTGAATGAGAAGGTCTAATTTTCAGTAGTATACTAGTCACAGTGTAATCGTAAGGGAGTAGAAAGACTTTTAGTATTCCTTTGGGTCACTTCCTAAGGGAGGGAGGTGTTAGAGCCAGTGGCCTTCGTTTGTGTTCTCTCTTTTCTGGTGGTATTCAAATTCAGGTGCGGTTGCTGCTTCCTGCCAGCTGGCTACGCTATGGGATCCTGATGCAGACCATCTTTTTCCTCCTGCATCAATTCCTGTTGAAGTTCTCCTCTTCTTCCGATTGGATGCTCTTCTTGTTTGCTCCACCAATCCTGAAAGAGACCTTTTTATTTAAACCACAGACATACAGTATATACGTAGATGCCTCATTGGGCGCAGGTTTGTATGTCAACGTCACCACCATATTGCACGTGGCAGAGCGTAGTGAACGTCTATGATCCCTGTGTATATGTTTTAAGTATTTAGATAGAAAGATAGAGATGGATCTTATATATACTTGTTAAGAAATATATAGAGATTAATTGATAGAGATTGGCAGCCAGATTGGCTTTTGATCCATGTTTTCATCGATGTGCATATACAGATTTTGAAGTATTATAAATAAACAGGTGTTTATATCTAAGTATATGTTGACATTATAGATGCATAGCCTTGAGATGACGTGTATTATGAATTGACGCTATATAAATCAAATTTAATTGAATTGAAAGTCTTAGACCTTTGCTCTTGTTTCTGATTTGTTGTGAATTAACCTGATCAGCAGCTTTGACTTGTGCAATGATGTGTATTCGGAATGTTTTGGTGGTCCGGCCGTCACAGGTGTGTGCTACCGACTGACTAACTGATGGCATCTCCACAGCAAAGGTCAGAAAGGGTCCAAAATACCTCCAAAGGTCTCCTTAACTCTGCCAATTCTTCGGCAGAAAGGGCCCAGATTTGGAAATCTATAAAAATATTAAATATCATTAGTCTGATGTTTAGGTGAGCTGAAAGCGATATTCCTGCACGATGAATCATTTCAGATAACGTCCCGCTCTGCCGGGACCAATTTCCGATTCAGGAAGGAATATGAAGGTCCCCCCTTTGTGTGCTGGAGTTCCCGTCCAGCCAGCAATGATTTATTAACGAGTCTAATTTCTTCCGGGACAGAGAAACAAACAGGAAGAGGACGGTGTTGACTTTAGGAGCCGTTAAGGCTCCAGCTGAGCAGAAACGTTGGGCAGACGGTGCATTATTGATGAGAGGCAGCAGAGAACACGGAGCCAACGCGGCGAAGGTGGGCATGAACAAATCTGACAGCAATCTGACAGCAAATAACCATCGTCGAGTTTAATGTTTTTGTGTCAAGTTGGTCTGAGCGTCGAGCTGATGGATTTCTTTTTATTAGTTACTGCATAACACCTGTGAAACCTGCTGGAGGAGGATGATCTCCAGACATCCGGCCTGCAGCAGCTTTCTGTGCTGAATTAAAGGCGATGAAGGCTCCAGCTGTCCTCTTCCTAACCGCAGTCATTCCCTCCAACGCGCTGAATATTACCTTCTGGACCGGATCCTGGCTGGTGCTGACCAGTCGGGTCTGGCTTCTGTTTCTCCTCCTGCTTGCTGAGACCTGACCACGGGGTCTTGGTGGGATCCAGATCCCAACGTCCGTGTAGGGCAGGGGTCTGCAGCCTGTGGCTCTTTACACCTTCAGCTTTGGCTCTTAAAGAATTAGACCAAAAATGCGGTGGGGAAAAAATTGGTCAGTGTTTCTAAATGTAAAGGTTATTTAAAATTGCTGGCTTTAGGATGCATTTAGTTCTGCAATATATGCATAACATTTCTAGAAAGAAAGAAACTAATGGTGTATAGAATATTACACTATAGATAAATTAAGTATATTTTTTATCAATAGGTTGCAAACGACTTGCTTTTTCATCATTTTGATGCCATTTGTTATAAAAATCAAATGTCCAATTGAAGAAAATGCATTAAACCTAAACATAAAAATACTGTTGGTTAAATAATTAAAACTGTTGATCTTTAGTTTAAAAAAAAATAAACAAATTTCCTATAGTATACTATAAAAATAAGCTCTTGTTTCAAAGAGACGTGTAACTTTTGTGGCTCTAAACTAAATTTGTTTAGCTGGACCGAGGGCAGAAATGGCTCTGCGGGTTGTAAAGGTTGCTGACCCTTGGCGTAGGTTCTAAGCCGACGCCTAAAGCCCCTGGAGTGTTTGTAAACCAGAATCTTATGGTTGACGGCCATTTTCCGGGGTGAGATGGTAAACAGGAAATGTCCAGTCGCTGCTGTTGCAGTTAAAAGCCGATCTATTCTCACTTTTGCTCGCTTATAAAACGAAAGATGATACAAACGGCTAGCTGTGTGGTGACAGCGTTTCCACACAGCGGCCAACCGATTTGCCTTTTCTAGTGAAAAACACATCATTTCCTGTCTTATGTAAACTTTACACATATTGGCTTCTATAATCCGTGTTCTGGCTTCAGTCACTTCAGATCGTCACCAAAATGTTCCTTGTTTGTCGAAAGATGGAAGAAAGTTTAGTTTTTCCTCTTGCTGTTCTTTTCTTCTGCCATTTTATCTTCTTTCTCATTTTCTCCATCTTTCTCTGCTTTTGATTTAATAAAAATGTAACTTTATTGATCTCACAATGGAGGAATTCACTTCTGCATTTAACCCAGGGAGCAGCCTGGGGTTAAGGGTCTTGCTCAGGGACCCAGTGTGGCAGTCTGTGGGAGTTGAACTCAGAACCCCAGGGACCCAAGCCGCTTTCCGAAGCATGACGGGCAAAAGTTAGAGTGGCTCATGTTACCCTGAGCTAGCTCTATAGTTATGCTGCTATAGGCTTAGGCTGCTGGAGGACATCAGGGTCTATTTCTCTCACTCTGCTGAGTTCTCCTACTGCTCTCCAATTTGCATTGTTTGTTGTTATTTCAGCTTTTAACTTTTTGTTCTCTGTCATTGTTCTCTTCATAGAAGGTACACCTAGTCTGGTGTTCTGTTAGCTGTGACATCATCAGGGGAGACAGATCATCCTCTATTACCATCTAACATAGAAAGTACTCCTGGATCAATGTGAGCTTCTGTGCTTTCTGTGTCTCTGCTCTGTCTTCTCTAAGCCCCAGTGGGTCGAGGCAGATGAGCGTTCACACTGAGCCTGGTTCTGGTTCTGCTGGAGGTTCTCCTCCCTGTTAAAGGGGAGTTTTCCTCTCCACTGTCGCTTCATGCATGCTCAGTATGTTTTCTGACCAACATGGAGGATCTGATGGAGTCTGACTTTGGAAAGAGCCTTGAGATGACATGTTTCTTGAATTGGGGCTAGATAAATAAAATTGAATTGAATTGTATTGAAAAGATTGATTCTCTAGGTGTTAAACTCTTCATGGAGACGGAGCCTAAAACAGCAGCAGCTGTGATTATGCTGTAAATACAGCTATAGATGCTGTGAGTAATGTTGGGAAAGTTACAGATATCTACAGACAGTCTACAAAAACACCTCCCAGGTACAATAAAACCAGTTGCTGTACGAGTAAAAAGTTACTGTCCAGCTTTGGGATATTTGAACACGACAAATCAGAGATCATCTGTTCTGCTACACCTCGATCTTCTCTGCTGATCCTTGTCTTCGCCTTCATTGCCTGTAAGTTTGTTGCGTTTGGATTTAATGAACCTCCACTCTCTGAAACATGCGGCTCCTGTCTGCGTTTCGCTCCTGCTTCAAACACCCCAGACCTGACATTCAATTTTATTTAGCGTTATCAGAGGAAAGGGGTGCTGAACATCACTCTTTTCAGATTTTTATTCCATTTTCTGGTCCTGGAGCCACATGGAGCTCCTTTGGCCCCCCACAGTGGCTCTTCATTACCTAGAGTCTAATCTGACTGTCGCTTTTTATATAAAGTTATTATTATTATTATTATTATTATTATTATTATTATTATTATTATTATTATTATCATAGGAGAAGAGCAATATTGAAAAATATAATAGTTAATAGTGAAAAAAAACAAAAATAAGGTCAGTTCTAGTGGTTTGTTTGTTTGCTAATTTATGATTTTTTTTGTTCTTAAACCTGAAATTAGGAACAAAAAGTGATTATTTAATTTATTATTTATTGGTTTTATATTGCAGGTGTATTTTATTTTATTATGAAGGTTTTGCAGCTTTAGCCAAATGTTTTTTTTTGTGGTATTAAGAATTATTGTCTAAATGCCAAAAAGAGCCCAACAGATTTTATTTTCACAACCGGAGCCATACTGTTTCACCATAGTGCTGCACTTCATTTATATATGCAAGAAGCTTTATTATAATCTATGCAGGGAATATTTCATGTTAAATGGACATTGAAACAAGGTAGAATAGAAAAAAAGGAGAAAAGGTGAAAGAGGAGAGGAGAGGGAGATGAGAGAAGCTACATCCTCAGTCTGCTTCTTCATCTACAAAGAGAGACGTAAAAAGAAGAGCAGAACCAGCTGATAAAGTATTACAGGTACAAACAAGCAACACCTTGATACCATGACTGAAGGATATACAGTATTAATTAATATGACATGTATAAAGTGACAGCTGAAGATAATAATAGGGGTTTTCTGTATGGAGCCAAATGTTATTTAACAGGAGCGAGGGGGAAAACTCTTTTTTGGGTCGTAAAGGTCGCTGACTAAGAAAACCCCATAACTGTTGGTTTTATCAGAAATTTCATTATGGCAACACAATGACAATAAAATTTTCTTGATTCTCGATCAGATTAATTTTTGCTTGTGGTTGGAAAACAACAAAATGTGGAGAACAGCGATACTTTATGGTAGTTTTCTGCAAAAGGCACTGCGGGTCCATTTTATGTGAAGCATTGCACTTTGTTGTGCCACTGAGAGAAATCCAGTTAGGAGCGCTGCCAAGAACCGATGGTTTGATGCTCGTTTTCTGCTCCTCCGTGTGAAAAATCAGCGGCTGTCCAGGAGCTTTGGAGCCAACGCTATAAATAGAGCTCGGGGTTTTGGAGTCGGGGTGTGGCTTGGCTCATTCAGAGCTTTGGGGAGCAGAGCCAGGTGAGCGGGAGTGGAACAGCTGCAGCTCGGTGTTCATCGGAGTCCCTCTGAAGAAGCTGGACGGCCTGCAGCCACATGGAGGTCCCTGGAGCACAGCACCCTGAGCTCTTCAACCCATCCTTTTCAGAGCAAACGATCCGATAAGACGCACTTTTAGTTTGTGCAACTCAGACTTGATACAAGCTTCTCATAGTGAAATGGAAACCAGACTCTTTTTTCAATATAAGGGAATAGAAAAGGAATTAAAAAGAAGATAGTAGGATTATTTATCTGTAATGCAGATTATCCTGCCAGAGCAGCAGTGTGCAAAAGTCTTAGCCCATCCCTTGTTTCTTGCAAGCACTTCTTGTGTCTTTTTATCAGACTTTTAGAAGTTTCCTTTGGCCCTTTTGGTTTCTTTTTCACACACTTTCAGAGCAATAGCAGATGGTGTCAGAGAGGAAACTCCAGTGTCGTCCGCTTTTAACGTCACACTGCAAAGCACAAGTTTGAAGCGGGATCTTTGGGCTGTTTACTGGTTTCCAATTCTTTAGCTGGATTCATAAAATTAGCGTTGATGATACAGTTCAGCAGAAAATGTGATTTTAGTCTCAGAAAGGCCAGTCAGAATTGATTCATATCTCACATTATGGTTTCCATTAAAGGAAATTTAATGAAACCAATACAAAAAAGTGCAAAGATAGAAGACAGAGAAATATGTTTAATGACAAAATAAATACAAAAAGTCCTTTTTTTTTCTTTAATATTCCAGATTAAAAGGGACTTTATTCTATTTAATTTGACCCCAAATACAAACGACAGAGAACCTGGTATCACTAGAACCCTGCCGCTAGTCTATGGTCCTTCTGTCATCAGGGACATAAATCACATAAGCTATGCATCAGCTGCATATTTAACATATGTTGTACTGTAACCCTGAATGACATGTAGAAAGGGGAAACATAGAGTCCTGGGGCTGAAGGTCTTGCTCAAGGAGCCAGTCAGTGGGATTTGAACCGGGGACCACTACTCCCCACCTAAAACGCTCCTCCATTGAACCTCCAACCTTTTGGGGAACTTTAAGTCACGAGCACCACAGAAACAAAGAAGTGGTTAAAATGAATTAACAAATGAATGCCTTTAAACACGGAACATTACATGATTATTTTTGAATATTTTACAACTTTTCAACATCAGAAAACGTCTTGCGAATATGTGAAAATAATTTCTTTGTGGAAATGTACTCGTCTGTGGCCACCAATTTATTTTCTGAATTCTACGATGGTCTTTATATGATTTTAAATTTGTTTTTGTCACTAAAATAAAGTCATAAGACCTCAAAGAACGGCTTCCTTTGAGTCCCCTGGTGCCTAAAAACCAGCGAGCTGTAAACTTGCAGCTGAAGGGCGAAACTTCTCTCAGCTCAGGCTATTGTTGTGTTTTATCCTCTTGGAAAAGATGCAAGGACAGGAAAAATTAAAATAAAAAGAGGGAAAAACTCAAATGAAGCCCAAAAATCAGACCTTAAATATACCGTACCCCTTAACCGGTGACCCATCCGAACGCATTTTTAACTTCAAAGCCATGCAGCTCCTACCGTAGACTTCTATTTTAAAAACTCTTCTTTTAAAGATGGTCAAGTAGGCCCTCCTCCTTTCATTAACATCTCTTTTGACCATCTGTGTTGATCCATAGAGCTGATGTTACTCACCATAACTCATTTCTCCAAATTCTCCCTCCTCCTGTTTTAGGTGTGTTGCTCGGACGCTCATGGCGACATGTGGAGATTACAGGGACAGGGATTACAGGGACCTCTAAATAAAAGCCCGGAATACCAGTTGCCTTAAAAAGTCCCTCACTGAGCTAATAAATAACTGTATAAATTATTCCAAGAACAAATATGGCTGATTCGGTGATGGCCTCAGAGAAGATTCGAGAAAAGGCTCTGTGGCACAGCAGGGGAGGGAGGGATCGTTCCACATGGAGCATAAATCTATCCACACTGTGCATTCAAACCCAAACCTGCACAGGTCTGCAAATATTTTAAACTCAAACGTTGGTAAATATGGAGCCAAATCTCCGAGATCAGTCTTTTCAGTTCGCCTCCAACCACACAGGGAGCAAAGTGCTCTGGTCAGATGAGAGCTGGTCTACAGGCAAAACGTCGGGAGGCTTTTCTTTATTTGGGACCAAGCTGATTGGAAGATGGATGAGAATAAATAGAAGGTAATCCTTGAGAAAAACTCATTAGATGCCTACGAAAGACTTGAGACTGGGACAGAGGATCAGTCCAGACTCAAATGCAGTTAATTATCTGCGGCAAGGCTTTGAAATTTCTACCCCCTCTATGTGTTTGAGTTTGAACTATTTTGAAAAGGAAAAACATTTTCAGCCTCATTTAAAAAAAATGCAGGTAGAAACGCATTGAAAAAAGACTTAGTACCTGCAATGGCATCCCACAGAGATTTAAAAAGCACTGACCCGGAGGAGCAGAGCACATGTACCTAATTAACCACAGATCAAATGTAGATTGTTTTTTTTTTCCCCGGTGTTTTATTTAAGGCTTTTTCAAACACATGTTGCCGTCAGCAGCCTGCAGCTTCCCCCCTGGGGGGACATGAAGGGGGGCTCGGTTGTTTCTGGCGCAGTGACAGCCAGACTGAGATGTGCCACTCACTCTCTGGCTCCTATCTGCTGCCTCTGAGCCACAACTGGGTTTAATTTTAAACCTTCATCTGTCATTTGATTTGATTTTCTAATCGTCCCCCCTGAGGAGGTCCTCTGCCACCTCCTGCGCATCGCTGCTCCAACTCTGACCCCGGTACCAGGTCCTTCAGATTATCCAGAACAGTTTGCCACACATGGGGATTCTTTTAAGAACACAGCCACTCCGCTGCTTTACAAAACAACAGGATTCACTGTTTATTATCATGAGACACGCACAAGACATTCAGCTGAAACGAAACAGATTCATAACACAGCAGATGGAGGTTATATGGGTTTCCATAATATTGCTGGTTGGACATTACAGTGCGTCTATGGTCCCTCAGGTGAGTTTATTGAGGCTGAAGTGGATCTGAATATTTACAGAAAATCTTTATAATATTCTCATCCTCGTGAGATCCTTAGAGAGACGTTTTCTGTAAAATAATGTGAAATGTTTTACTCCTTGAAACAAAATCCCTACAGTTCTTTGAGGTGGACAGTCTCTCCAGCCGCGCCTGAGCCGTGCAATTAAAAATAAATACATCTGAGCCTAATTACAAAGGGATGCGGTGAGAGATTTCACCCCCTCGTTTTTCCTCCTCTCTTCTCAAAGCTACATTCAGATCCGAAGAGGCTCATAAGCACTTCAGCAGGAAGAAGTTGCAGAAAGCTCCCCGGGGACAGTCGCACATCTTCCCGATTCGTGCGCCTTTCCTCACCGCGCACTGCTCTCCAACATCACACTGAATTGGGAGGCAAAACAAAAAAACACGTTCTAGAAAACAATAACTAAGTATAAAAGGTTTGATACATTTTAACATATTTATATATTTTTTTGCGTCTACCGTTGGGACTTGACCAAATTTCTTTTCCCACGACGGAAGACGTTTAGCCTGCAGCTTTTCAAGAACTTCTTGGAGAGCTCCGAGCTGCGAGGAGACACAAAGTCCAGTTGCAACGTGGTTAGAATTACCGTCACACAAGAGAACAAAAGTTATTATTTTACACATAAAGAATTGCAAGAGGTCGCGGGATAAACGTAAACGCATGCGTCTTTACATTTAGTTTGACTCAAATTAAGAGTTTAAGCGCATTTCTTTAACGACATTAAAGTTCCAAGTGGAAAAAAAAGCTTAAGTCTTGTTGGGAACTCCGTCTCTCTGCGTACAGACGGGAGGACTCACCAGCTGCTTCTCGCTGGTCAGGTTTGGTCCTTTCGGGTAGAAGTCCCGCAGCGCTCTGGGGCTCAGCTCCTCCTCGGACTCCGCGTCCAGCAGCCCCTGCGCTCCGGCGGCGCCGGCTGAGAGCAGCAGCAGCGCGCAGAGGAGCGCTCCGCTGAGCAACCCGGAGCTCTGCATGGTCCCGATGTGCGGCAACATGTGTCCCTCAACCGATTTCAAATAGTTCTCAGCTCCTGCGCCACAAACACCTTTTTATGTGAGACGCGCCTTCTGCTTGCTCCACCTTATTCTTTGATTTTTTTTAAACCCACCCCTCTTTTTGTCATGCGTAACAGCCGCCTTGGGTGAGTCATCCCGTAAAAGTTGCTGGGCAAAATATGCTCCAAGAAGTCAACAATAACAGCGACTCCGCTTGGGGTCTTTGAGCAGCTTGTAAACAATAAGACTGTTTATTCTTCGTTTGACCAGATTATCTGATTAGACTTAATTTGTGCTTGGAAACACGTTGCAGTACAAGCATCTAAAAAAACTAAAAACCTCACCAGTGACACGTTTTGGTCCCTCGTCACATCCGATGAGACTCTGTATCCTCTGCACATCATTAAAGCCTCCAGATAGTCTTCTATTTCCAGAGAAAAACTATCTGAGGTGTCCTGCCTTTAAACTTTCTGTGACTCAGTCAAGCTGTTGTCGTGTAAACGATCACAAAACACCCAGATTTGAGTTTAAAAGTCAGAACGTTTCTTTGTTGAATCCCCTTTTCAATTGGCCACTCTCTGGCAGGCGAGAATATTTCTCAAGCTTGAAATTAGTTTTTGGTTTGAACACCTCAGCGCCGCTGAAAAGTGGCTGAAAGAACAGATCTCTGAATATCAGCTGCAATCACGCCGCTATTGAGCGAAGGCGCCTGACAATAGGATTATTCATCTTGCCGAGAACAAACAGAGGCGGACAGGTTGCACTTTTCTAAAAACCTTGGATCAGACCGCTGTTACCGATCTGTCATCATGGCTGTCAGAGGTCAGGGCCAACCATAAGACGGAGAAAGCTCTGGTAAAAGTTGAAAATCATCTGCAAAGCAACTCTGATCAGAAAAAACTGGGCTGTGTTGCTATAACTGGTTCGAGTCTTACTTGTTGACTTTGCAGGGCTGTGATCTCTTCCCACTCCTCTTCTCTCTGCACATAAATAACTGCATCTCAGCAGGTTTGGCTCATCCACAAAACAGCAAAGGTCCAAACTACAACGACAGCGTGTCCCGTGAGGTGGCTGATGGAACGAGGTGCAGACAAGAGCTGGGCACCCCCATGTTAAGGTGTACAATATATTTTCAATTCAATTTTATTCATATAGCGCCAATTCATGACACATGTCATCTCAAGGAACTTTCCAAAGTCCAATTTAATCAAATCCTCCAGGTTGGTCAGAAAGTTTCGTCTCTAAGGAAACCCAGCAGGTTGCACCAAGTCTCTCCAAGCAGCATTCACTCCTCCTGAAAGAGCGTAGAGCCACAGTGGACAGTCGTCTGCATTGTTGATGGCTTTGCAGCAATCCCTCATACTGAGCATGCATGAAGCGACAGTGGAGAGGAAAACTCCCCTTTAACAGGGAGGAGAACCTCCAGCAGAACCAGAACCAGGCTCAGTGTGAACGCTCATCTGCCTCGACCCACTGGGGCTTAGAGAAGACAGAGCAGAGACACAGAAAGCACAGAAGCTCACATTGATCCAGGAGTACTTTCTATGTTATATACTTTGATGAATGAAACTCAACACTTAAAGGCAATAACTGGCAGGGAACAAGAAGGAGGTCAGAAAACGGAGGGAATCACAAAAGAAGATCCGACAACTAGGAACGGGAACAGGCGGTTTGAATCGAGGGGGAAGAACCAGGAGAAAGGCAGGAGGGCAGGTGAAAGCAATCAACTAATAAAGAGTGACGGTGAAAGCAATGGCTGTGTAGAGGAAAAGGGATAAAGAAGACAAAGGCTGCATCCAAAACGGTGTAATTGGTGAAGACTCTTCAGCCAAAGTGAAAGTGGGTCAATGTTCGCCATGAAATTAGTGCGTTCCATTTATCCCCGGAAGTCAGGATTCACGACCTCCAGGTCAGAAAGTTTAACTGGAACGGCCCCTTAGTTGGTATTACGAGTCAGAAAGTCGGTGCAACAGGATGGTGCCCGACATCCATGATGGCTGCTACTTACTTGGACTGTTTACAGCAGCTCTCTATTATTCATGTAACATTTAGTCAGTCGTACAGGTGCTACCTTTCAGTGTTCATCAGATGAAATGTTTCAGCTCTGTTTAATTGCACAAAACACCGCTTAGAACAGCGTTGTTGTCATTATCGTTTTAACATTACAAGCATCCATGTTTTTTTTCCTACTGTCCGAAAACCAGAACGCAAATCTGCAACTCGTGAGTTCCGACCTCCGAGGCAGAACTCCAAATAGTGCAAGGAAGGAGGTAGAAAACTGAGCCTGTATGCTTCCTATCATAGTTCCTTCAGCATAGGAACCATGCGAGGCCCCTTACCGGCGCTGAGGAGCCATAAAGAATCCTACAATCCTTTGTGTGACGTGACGTATAAGGACAGCCCACCTCACAACGAATATTTATATTCTTGACTCGCATCATCCATGTTTGTTTCTGTCACGTGATGACATCAGAGTTAAAGGCTGTCCGAAATCGGCACAGAGGTCCGAAGCTCCTTTCCTCCCCAGCATAGAGGGGAGGATGCAGTTGATGCTAGGAGTTATGATTAGAACATTTCAGATGCAGCCAAGGCGAAAACGAATAAAATACAGGAAGAAATCTGACAAAAAGGAACCAACAGAAACCACGAACCAAATCCTGAAGTAATGGTAAACAAACGCAGGATCCTGACAACATGTGGGTCTGCAGAGAGGCTCATCAGGCCTGAGCTTCCCTCCATCCAGGATATGTACGTGGTGTGGGGTAAAAAAAAAGGCAGCTAACATCTCTGCAGACCCCACACATCCTGCACACAACCTGTGATTAAAAAGTCAATTTTTACACATTTTTGACAACCTCCTTCCAAAATAAAAAGACTAACGAAGATTCCCAGGAACGGCGAAGGTACGTTACAACATCTGTTCCATATTTCCAACGGTTACCGCTCTGTAACAATCCCATTTTGAACAGCTTTGATGTCATAAAATAACATTGATGTATAGTTTTGTAACAGATACATTTGCTTCTAGCATCTCCAGTTGCCCAGCCTATATTTCAAATTATACTACTCCACACCTTTCTACTAACTTCATTTTTTAAATCCCTTTGACAAGTCAATCTTAGGCCTTCGCGTAAACTATCTTGATGCTACGTTCCTATAAATCTGTGATGTTGACTGCAGATTACTACATTTGTTCAGCCAATCCTGTAAAACTGTAGATCTGCCTTCCTGAATCCGATTTAAGATAAAAACTGAACCCACATTACTCCTAATCTATTTCCAAAAATTGCCCTTGTCAACCAAGTTAGATGTTTCAGCCGCCACAGGGACAGTTTCTGTCTTTCCCTCAGTACTCAGGTTGATATCAGGTTCATTTGTTAAACATATTATCCATTCAGATCTACCAGGAAAACATATATATTTACCTTTTTGTAAATTATACTTAAAATGTCTTCATTGAGCGCAAAGTAGAACTGAAGAGATTTTCCTTGATTGAAGCTGATTCTGATCCAACTGAAAAGGTTTTTAATAACAGCAGAATAATGCAAATCTTTGAGCTATAAGCCATAACTTTAGAGTTCTCCATGGCTGAATTTTAGACCACATTCTTAGTCATTTATACGTGCTACCACACGGAGATGTGGCAGGATTATGTGGGTAATACACAGCTTTACATTGCTCTGTCTCATGACAAAGGGACATTGCAAGCGCATCTCAATAAAAGAGAGAGATAATCAAAAAGTAAATTTATTTCAGTGAATTACTTGAAAATGCTCACCTATGTATGTATAGGAAGCATGCCCTGTTTGAACCTTTATGAAGACTCTGTGGTGCCTTGTTAAGAGGAAGCAGAGCAACACCAGAGCCACTTAGACATAGACAGATCATTGTTGCGTAGCCACTCAACAATAATGAAGTGTGAAGGCTAAGGAAGTGGTAAGTCCATATACAGTGCATAACTTTTCTATATGCAGCATTAAATCCTCTTTTAAGGAACTCCACCTGAATTTATTTTTTGTCTGGTTAAGAAGACCAATGCAGAAGACCTCCTGCATAGTTCTGGGACCAAAGAAAACTCACCCATCATCAGTCATTGATGACTTTAGACCTGTTGCCCTGACATCCCACATCATGAATGTCCCGGAGAAACTCCTGTTGGCCCACCTGAGTAAACCAGCAGCTATCAGGACCCCCTGCAGTTTGCTTACTGCCATGGAGTTGGAGTTGAAGATATCATGAAACACCTGCTTCTACAAACCCACTGTCATCTAGACAAAGCAGACATCACTGTGAGGATCATGTTCTTTGATTTCTCCAGTACATTTAACTCAATTCAGCCTGATCCGCTTTGTCAGAAACTCCAAAAGACTCAGGCGGTGGCCTCAACTATGACCAGGATCAATGACTACCTGACAAACGGACCACAGTTTGTGAGACTAACGGACTGTGTATCTAACCAGGTGGTCAGCAGCTCAGGAGCACCACAGGGCACTGTACTCTCACCTTTCATTTTCACTCTGTACACGAACCAAAGACGGACTCCTGGCATCTGCAGAAATACTCCGATGACTCTGCAGTCATAGGATGCATCAGAGATGGACAGGAAGCTGAGTCCAGGGAGCTGGTGGACCACGTTGTGACATGGTGTGGAGACAATCATCCCATTCTGAATGTGGATCAAACAAAGGAGATGATTGTAGATTTCAGGAGAAGCAGGAATTGGACCAACACCATTACCATCCTGGGAGAAGAAGTGGAGGTGGTGGAGGAGTATAAATACCTCGGTGTTCACCTGGACAACAAACTGGGCTGGAGACGCAACTATGAAGCCGTCTATATGAAGGGACAGAGCAGACTGGACTTCCTGAGGAAGCTTAGGTCCTTCAGGGTTTGCTGCAAGATGCTACAGATCTTCTTTAATTCTGTTGTGGAGAGTCTGATCTCCTCCTAAGATCATCTGTTGGGGTAGCAGCATCAGAGCAACTGATTTAAAAGCTCAACAAGCTGATTAAGAAGGCCGTCTCTGTTCTGGGGACCCTTCTAGAACCTCTGGAGATGACTTTGCACAGAAGGATTCTTCATAAAATGTAGAACATTATGAAAAACCATGAGCATCCTCTTCATCAGATCTGCTGTAAGAAAGTGCTACAGGAGATCTGTCCTGCCTGCAACCATCAGCATCCGCAACAACTCTTTATAGGAACCCATAACACGAGTTACACCAGCATTTCATTTTCTCTTGAGATTAATAAAGTGTTTTGAAAATGCTTTTCACCCAATGTATTATGAGTTAAAAGACGGAATTTCATACTAACAAGTGATTAATTAATTGATTAATCTAATTTTTTAGTAGGAATAAGCAGCATAATGGGGCAACCCGGGACGACTCTCTCTGCCAACGGCACAAGTAGGCGTGGCCCCTTTGCTAAGCAGCAGCTCCTCCAGCGCCGTGCACAACAAGGTATGTAAACAGGACTGCATGGTGTGCATTTAAGTATACGAAAATACAATTACTCGAGACGTAGCCATTTATGTGAAAGAAAACGAAGAAAAGTCTATCAATGAACCATTGTTTCCTCCAGAGGATTGTGCACAAGCTTGAGGGCTGTTTTTAGTCTCGTGTACAGTATGTCGAGGGTTTCTCGTTATGAGAAAAACAGCTGGGGGCGGGGCTTACAGTTCAAACTAAACTGTTCTCCTCATTCACAGTTTGAATTTGTGCAGGATCAGGTATAGTTTCTTCAAATTGATCATATGCAATATTGATGAAATGAACTCTGGATCTTCATTAGCTGTAATAATAATAGAGTTGCAAACTGCGGTGTTCCCCAAGGCTCCATGTTAAGCCTACTGCTCCTTCGGGATGTCATCAGGT
This sequence comes from Fundulus diaphanus, assembly GCA_037039145.1. Taxonomy (NCBI): domain Eukaryota; kingdom Metazoa; phylum Chordata; class Actinopteri; order Cyprinodontiformes; family Fundulidae; genus Fundulus; species Fundulus diaphanus. Next base: position 4,943,435 of record CM073122.1, read on the forward strand.
GGCATAACCCAGTTTTACACACAGTTAGGTACATGATATACAGCTTATGAGTATTTTAAGACTCTGGTGTTGGCATGTGGAGGCTGTTTATTAATCCTAAACGCCAGGGCAAAATTCTAGATGCAACATTTATTTATCATAGCCTGTGAATATGGAGCAGCTTCCTGGAGACTGAGGGGGGCTGTGATAATAAAGACTAAGAAAACTCCAGATCTGTCTTTTAGCTTTGATTGAATTCGTGTTTCTTAATTTCATTTTGTCCCTGTTTTAGTATTTTACTCTGTGGTTTCATCCTACAACCAGTGCTTCTTTGTTAGCCTGAATCTTAATTTCATAAGATGAGAAATTTGTCCAGAATTACTCAGATATTTGCTAATAATCCCAAGAGACAACCTAGCCCCACTTAACTAACTCATAAATTCAATATTAAAGAATAGATTAACCATAAAATGGAAGCTATTGGAAGATAACATTATAAAATGTAAAATTTAAAACTAGAATTAGACCCTCTCTTTAAGCACTCACGGCTTGCCCTGATCTGTAATATTGCAAAGGCTGCATGTTGACACAAGCTGTCCTCGGCTTGGTGCTGTTGCTCCAGTTGTGTCCTTCATCCTGCGCTCGAGCTATTCCAGCACCAAATCCGGCACTGATCGCTGGATTTGTGGCTGACGGAGATGGAGAAGCAGGAAGCTTTGATTGTGCTCCAAGCTGCATGACTCATGTCTCCCTCCCTACGCCGGCTTTAATGAGTGAGACGCCAATTTAACGTTTCATTCAGGACACCCGGGCTATTTCATTCACAAACATGACTTCATTAGCTTTTTGTGCAATACATCCCTTGCACTCAAAGGCTCAGATCTGTAGGAGACACTTCCGCACTCTTGTTTGCCTCTCTGCACCGCCGAGGTCATTAGATGATTTGACGTCGACTTTCTACTGACTTTCTGATCATTTACAATAAACAATTAGAAAACAACTTTGATTCTTCTAACTGAGCCCTCTGTATGAAAACAAATACAGTCTGGTTGGGAGTAAATGAAGCTGTATTCATGCAATGGAAATCGTTTATAAAAAAAATGAGATTTGGTTTATTTAGGGTTTCAAATGGCAACAAGAGTAATCTCAGTGTTAACTAAACGGCACATTTCTGGTCCGATGTGGTCAGAGGAAAAACCTGTTCACCGTCACTGATCTTTATTGTTCAGGAAGACATATAAGTAACTGACTAGCCATCATCAATGTGACTGTCTATGAAGACAGGACAGTGGGTGTTTTTCTGCTCTGGAGCAGAAAGGTGCGTGTTAACACGATGTCAGGATGATAAGTCACCAGCAGAGCCGTTAGAGTCTAGGAAGAGACTCTAACGGCTTCATTTGGCGGGTAGCTGGTTCGATTCCCCTGCTCCGACCGTCTCAGTCGTGGCGTCATTGGGAAAGAGGGCCGGTGGCGCCGGTGTATGGCAGCCTCACTTCTGTCAGTCTGCTCCACGGCAGCTGTGGCTGCTAACATAGCTCACCACCATCAGGGTGTGAATGGGTGACTGTAGTGTGAAGCGCTTTGGGGTCGGCAGACTTGATAAAGCGCTATAAGAGTACAAGCTATTTACCATTATTCCCAAGAGCGGAGACCCCAGCAGTTCACCCCAAGGTCAGACCGTACCATTCACCGCTTAAAGGTGCAAGCTCTCTGTTTCTTTGTCAGAGAAATGAAAGGAAAAAAACAAGCGCTCCAATCTCAGACTCTACAGACTTTGGTTATTGAGAGCTCTGTTATAGTCCATGACAAGACAATTACAAAGTTAAGGGAGAATGCCTCTTCTTGCTAAAGAGAACGTAGAATCAGGATTTAGTTTTGTAAAGTTGCATTTGAATGAACCACAAGACGTCTGGAACAATGTCCTTTGAAAAGACGAGGCCCAAATGGAGATGTTTGGCTATAATTCAGAGAAAACCCGACCCCCTCATGCCCACTGCCAACTGTGGTGTTAGAAGGCTGATGATTTGGGCTTCTTTCACAGACACAGGGCCTGGGCACCTTGCAGTCATCAAGTCAGCCACGAACATAAGTTTATACTCAAATGTTGTAGAGTCAGACGTAAGGGAGATCAACAGGGGTTCTTAGAACTGTCCTGGAAGCCGCTGGTTAATCATCTGGAACTTCACAGGACCTTACTTCGTACTTTTTTAAACTTTCCTGATACTAACAGGATGCATTCCTTGTTTTTAATAACCAGTGTGTTTTGGGGAACCAACCAGTAATCTCAATTAAGGGAACCTATTAGTTTCCATGAAACGACCAAGAAAGCCTCCAATAGGCTCTAGAAAATGTTTTTTTTAAAGTTCCAGGAAAGAAGGTGTCATAATTTTTCTTAGATGAACCCAGAATGCACAACACGCACACAGAGCTTATTTCTGAGAGTTTATTGAATGAAGGATGAGTAGTGGAGGAAGGAAACCAGAGAGGCTGTACCGGACTGGAACTGGGGGTGTAGATGGGAGCAGGAGCTGGAGGACTGGAGAGACTTCTTGGAGATGCAGGGCAGCTGTAGTTCCAGAGGTGCAGAGAGACTTCTTGGGAGTGCAGGGCTGCTGGAGTACAGGGGTAGCAGGAGATCCTGGCGACAAAGCAGAAAGCAAACTAGAACCACGGGGGCAGCAGGAGATCCAGCAGTTAGCAGAGAGCAACAGGCTGACAGACGTGGAGTGAGTGGAGACTGATGATGAACCGGCGGGGAAGAGAAGACTGAGGGAGGCTTTTGTAGGGAGGCTGGCAGGTGGAGTGAGTTCTGACTGATTAGTGCCTAACAGGTGTGACTGATTGCTGAGGGACTGGAGGAGGAACTGGAAAATAACAGGGAACAAAGTCAGACCAAAACTAAACCATGACAGAAGGTCTGGGTTACATAGTGATAATTAACCTTTTGTAACCTTTAAACACTTTTTTAGCTCCTTAATACATATTGTTGTGTACTTGGAGTCTCTGGGAGTTCAGAAAAGTTCAATGTGGTCTATCCAGGAGCTGTGTAGATATTGTTATATTCTTTTTGTGCTATATTTTTCAAGCCTTTCAGTTTTCTCTGTTCTCTATTATGTTTTTTAACAATTATTTCACCGTATTTGGGGTAAAAGACAGACTGTTGGGGAAAAAATAACGAGGAATTCAGATTAAAGCATTAGAGGTCCACTTTATTTAGGCCACACCTGAATGATTTAAATGTTAAAAGGAAGAACTTAAAAGCCTAATATGCCCCCTTTTAGACCTGAAATATAGACTTTTTATGACATTTGAAGGGTGGTGGGGGGACACCCCAATCTGTGCATAGAAAAAAACATTATTAAACTCCCACATTTAAATGACCTCTTTATTGCATTCGCTAGTCCATGTTTTTAACATCTTTTAATCTTGAATTTTAAACAGGTATTTCCTAGCATGGGTTCCACTGTTCATATCGCTGTGCTTCTCCTGATTGAGGGAGTGTTTTAGTAATTAAAAAAAAATGGTATGGTCTCCTGGAAATGTCAGTGCTGTCCTGTAATTTATTCATTTGTGTGTTAATGTTGTTAATAAAGAGGTTCAACAGATTTCAGTAAAGGTCCCAGCTACTCTGGCTTGAAAGGTTGAAATGTTTCCAGACAATGTAACTAATGGCCAAGCTGACAATTGGCAAAATGAAACAAATATCATTATCAGGATACATTAAATTTGTAAGTAAAGCCCACATGTAGCTAAATATCTGGGAAAAGAATAGTTCTTTTATGCTTTTTGACCTTTCATTTACACCAAAACTCTGTTTTACATCACTAAAAACGATAATTTCTGAAAACTCCAAATGGAAATGTCTAAAAACTCTGTTTTTGTGTCTGCATGTGTACATAACAGAGTTTCAGGGTCACAGTCTGCACAGTCTGACGTCAAATGATGAGAGAAGTGTAGATTTTTATGTTGGTGCTGATTGACTGTTTACGTGTCTAATCAATGTTAAACTAGACAAATTCAATTACATTTTATTTATATAGCGCCAATTCATGAAACATGTCATCTCAAGGCTCTTTCCAAAGTCAGACTCCATCAGATCCTCCAGGTTGGTCAGAAAGTTTCCTCTCTAAGGAAACCCAGCAGGTTGCATCAAGTCTCTCCAAGCAGCATTCACTCCTCCTGAAAGAGCGTAGAGCCACAGTGGACAGTCGTCTGCATTGTTGATGGCTTTGCAGCAATCCCTCATACTGAGCATGCATGAAGCGACAGTGGAGAGGAAAACTCCCCTTTAACAGGGAGGAGAACCTCCAGCAGAACCAGAACCAGGCTCAGGGTGAACGCTCATCTGCCTCGACCCACTGGGGCTTAGAGAAGACAGAGCAGAGACACAGAAAGCTCAGAAGCTCACATTGATCCAGGAGTACTTTCTATGTTAGATGGTAATTGCAAATTCACTTGTATGAAATCAACTGGCAACCAGACAGCATTTCTTGTCTTTACATATTGAGACTTCAGAGAAAAACCATGGAATGTTATAAATGGTACGATTGGTTCAGACGCTTTTTGCTTGCTTGTTTCACTCAAAAGCTCCAATACATTGAAGTACAAAGGAGAAAGAGCGCCTTGAGATCGGCTGTTTTACAGGCACTACACCATTCACCATTATGGGGAGTGTTGGCCTAGTGGTTAGAGCAGCGCGCTGCACTCAGTGAAGGATGCAAGTACCCGGTTCGATCCCCACTGCCTGCACTCTGGGTCCCTGAGCAAGACCCTTAACCCCAGATTGCTCCCCGGGCGCCGCACATGGCAGCCCACTGCTTCCTAAGGGTGATGGGTTAAATGCAGAGAACAAATTTCGTTGTGATGTATGTTTCAATGACAATAAAGATGATATTACTATTATTACTTATGGTAAAGGGTTCTTATTGCGGTGCTGCCCCCTGTGTGTTTGGCATGTTTAAAACACGGCCAGTGGTGTATTTTTGTGGGTCCGTGTTGATGAAAACATCCCATGTGTACAATATTATTTTTAAAACCAAAGTGTGAGAGATATTCATTTTTTAAAGACCTGGTTTTGTATGTATATGGCCTTATCCAGAGTGTGTAAAATATTCATGTGTGGACGAATCAGAACCTCAGACAGCTTAATGGAGAACAGACAAAATACCTTGTTTTTAGGACTGAAAATGTGAGATAAGAGAGTAGAAATCATTTGTATTCTCAGTATTTCCTTATTTATTTCTGTTCATTTAGGCCTTGCCATGTTAATTCAAGCATTCTTGTTCACTTTCATACTTTATTCTTATATTCTGTTGTTTGTGCTTTTAGTATAATTTCTATTGACCTCTTCCCCCTCTTTCCTTTTGTGTCAGCTCAGCTCCATTTTTTTAAATTAGTCTCTCTCCCTCAGCTTCTCTGCTTTCCTTCTGCCACAGCTGTATTTCTGCACCCCTGCCTCTATTTTTAAAGCTCATGTCTCTTCTCTTGATTGTTTTGTTTTTCTGTTGGACTTCTTTGTACCCCGTTACCTTCTCTGTGCGGGACTATTACATCTCTTATGTCCTGCTGGTTTAAATTCCTGTGCTTCACACCATGTTCTCCTTCCGCTGCCGTTTGCAAGTTTGCTTTTTAGTTTTTAATAAACCTTCTCTCCACTTACCCTACGCTCCTGTCTGTACCGGTGTTCTAATTATGACACGCTCAGCAATACTAAATGAGGTTGAAGACTTCACGCTTAAACTTGGTTTCATCATGGACTCAGAGTTGAGTTTGAGCAACCAATTAAGATCTCTATGCAAATAAACTAATACCACTTATGAAGTTTAGCCAAAAATAAAATGTTCTTTTGTCTATAAAGCACACAGAAAAAGGCTGCATGCTTTTATTTTTCATTAGATGTGATTATCTATGCAGGTCTGTACATGGTGCAGTCAGACCAACACCAGGGAAACGGATCATATCACACTAATCCTTAAATCTCTCCATGGCTCCATTTAAATCCTCGTCCTGGGCTTCAAGGTACTCAGCTGCCTTGGACCTAAATACTTTTGAGAGTTGCTGGTCAGAGATGAATATCAGAGACCTGTTCATATCATCAGGGACCAGCTGACTCAGTTTCCGCAGGACCTGACCTAAACAAGATGAGCCCGCATTTAGCTTCTGTGAAAGAAACTGTTGGTTCCTTTAAATACGGACCGAAAATGTTACTATTTACTGCAGCTTTACCAAAGAATGTTTTATTTTATCCTGTGTGCTAAAAAACCTCCCAACACCCCCTGTTTGATCTCTGGTGACATCAGCATCAACTTCTCTCAGATCAGAAAAATAACAGCTTTGTTTTTGACCTCTTGAAAAGGTCATCCTACCAAGAGCTAAAAAAAGAGTTGGTTGCTTTCAGTTTGCCTGCTGTTGGTTGTTTTAAACAATTAGGAAGGAAACAAAGAGCTCATGTTACCCTGAGCTACCTCTGCAGTTATGCTGCTATAGGCTTAGGCTGCTGGAGGACATCAGGGTCTATTTCTCTCACTCTGCTGAGTTCTCCTACTGCTCTCCAATTTGCATTGTTTGATGTTATTTCAGCTTTTAACTTTTTGTTCTCTGTCATTTTTCTCTTCATAGAAGGTACACCTGGTCTGGTGTTCTGTTAGCTGTGACATCATCAGCGGAGGCAGATCATCCTCTATTACCATCTAACATAGAAATTACTCCTGGATCAATGTGAGCTTCTGTGCTTTCTGTGTCTCTGCTCTGTCTTCTCTAAGCCCCAGTGGGTCAAGGCAGATGAGCGTTCACACTGAGCCTGGTTCTGGTTCTGCTGGAGGTTCTCCTCCCTGTTAAAGGGGAGTTTTCCTCTCCACTGTCGCTTCATGCATGCTCAGTATGAGGGATTGCTGCAAAGCCATCAACAATGCAGACGACTGTCCACTGTGGCTCTACGCTCTTTCAGGAGGAGTGAATGCTGCTTGGAGAGACTTGATGCAACCTGCTGGGTTTCCTTAGAGAGGAAACTTTCTGACCAACCTGGAGGATCTGATGGAGTCTGACTTTAGAAAGAGCCTTGAGATGACTTGTGTCGTGAACCGGCTCTATATAAATAAAATTTTATTGAATTGAATTGTAATCATTTCAGCTGAAGCTTGTCGTCAGCTGAAACATAATTATCCAATGGGAGGGTCGTACCTATTTGCTTAGATAAATCCAGGTGGTGACTTTTTGTTTTTTGGCCAGGCAGTAAATATCGTAAACTTAGAAGGATCTGATGGAGTCTGACTTTGGAAAGTTCCTTGAGATGACATCTTTTATGAATTGGCGCTATATAAATGAAATTGAATTGAATTGAAAAGGAGCAGAATTTACCAAAAAAAAGAGACGACTGATAAAATCAATTATCCTGTTTTCTTTTTTAGGAAAACAACTTTAATTTAACATGAGGTCTTTGCATTGTTGAAGATTATCCTTGACATCTTTCTTTTTTGATTCCCTAGAATAAGTTTGGTTAGTTAAAATTACAGGCTTTATATAAGAAGAGAAAAATGAGGATTAGAAGTTAGTGAGGCAGAGTTTTTTTTATCATTGAAGCATGAGCTCCAGGATTAATTTCACACCGATTTGACTCCTGCCAAGTCCTCTTGTTAGCAACTACTGTCTCCTTTGGTCCAGAGAACACCTCGGATGGAAATGCGAGGAGGGAAGCGAGGAACGACGAGGTGACGCCAGAGCATCACGTCTCAGCCGTCCTGAACATATATCCCACTGACGCTCACATGTCGACCCAGCACCAGACTGCGATTGGTCATCGACTGTTAACGCGGTGACTCATCACTAATTGCTGCATCTCGAGTCCCACGAGTCGTTTGTGCAGGAATAAGACCATGATTAATGAGCATCATTACAGCGCCGGTGTCATGTCGCTGTAACACAAACTTCACCAGCAGCCGTCACAACTAATTTCATGACTGAGTGACTCATCAGTGTAACTGCCAATCCACAGACATGTTTTCAAGACTTTGTCCTCAATTTACATCCAAATTTTGTGCTATTTTTTTCTAATCACAGTAGATTATTCAGGTAATGTCTTCAAAAAAAGACCAAGAATACCTTGTATACAGTTGTTGGAAAAACCTTGGACGCTTCTGCTGCTCTGTTTCGCCTTCCTGATTGTTGGGATGCGTTTTAACACGGACCGCGGAACGGGTAGGGCCAGTAGGGCCGCGGCCCTACCTACTTTTGATGATCAAACATGTAAAATAATATATATAAATAAAATTAAAATATTCAATAGCTATTTTTTTCAAATGCACAGTAGTCTATGGCAGCAGCATCATTCTCCAATGAGAAAGCGATAAATCATCCCATCTAAAAATGTATTGGCTGATTGTGTCATGTGATGTAAACAAAAGTTTTCCCACCTCTGCGCTGCTTATGACCGCTACTTCGTTAGCTTCGTTAGCTTAGTTAACTGTGTCCACTGCAAGTGCTGAGAGGTGTTTCTCGTCCCTCCGTCGTATCAAGACCTATCTGAGATCAACAATGACCCAGAAAAGACTAAATAGCTTGATGTGCGCCCACACACACACACACACACACAGGGATCTTTTGACCACAGTGGATGCTTTGAGGATAGCCAGGGACTTCTCCAGCATAATGACAGACGGAGACACTTTTTCGGGAATATTTAGAGCAGGGGTGAGTTTGACTTTTCTTTTTAAAGTATTTTTATTCTGTAAATATTGTGTTAGCTGTAATATAATGATTGTAAGTGGAAATAAATCCGGGGCGTGTGTGCTGGAACGTCAGAAAAAAAGTTAAATAAAAATTCGGTGCCGATTTTAATTATAACATGGCAGACACATTTATCATGCTCAGGGACCACAGCCTATGAGAAAGCAATAAATTCTGGTGTCTAAAAATGGATTGGCTTGTCTTGTGTCATGTGACGCAAATCAGTTGCGTGATCAAGGGGATGCTGGTGTTTTATGCACAGACATGAATACGTAGACGCCGCGTCCTCGGTTGAGAGGCGTGCCGACAGAGCGGCCATCTTAGGTCAGACCAAGCTGCAGTCATACAGAATACAAGTCAATTCAGGAAAATGTACTTTATGTTTTCAGACACTCTGAATCCGGTGAATTCTCACCCGATTTCCAGATAAATCAGATGACTGAAGACGTCACCCCTTTAGGGGCTACATGGGACCAATTGATTGAATTAAATTATTGTCTAACTTAATAAATAATTTCGATTTTTTATTTAAAGTAAGCAAACTTCCAGAGCTACGTCCCAGGAAGCCCGACTTTTACTCCGCTTATGGGTGCGCAAATAAAAGGACACTAGGAACCAGATCCTGCGTAATTACCTTCCATAAGGAAGATTTTATGATAGATAATCCTCATACTTTACAGTTACAGTTTTTCCGGCATATACACAATATGTGCTAATGGGTAGCAGGGATGGAAGTAGAGAAAAGTACATTAAACACCAAAAACTAACAAAATGGTCCTAAATTACTGGATAGACATGATTTATGGGGGGGGGGGGGTAAAATATTATACAGTTTTTGCTATGATTTTGTAATGTATTTGATTCTAAGATGCGTTAGGTTTATTGTTGATTTTGTTCCCCCCCAGATTGCGGTTTGTAATATATAAATTTTAAATGCTGTTATGGGCACCTCTGCTCTCACTTGTCTGTATATAGTTTTGCTCCTATGTAGATCACTGCTGTTGTCTGTAGATCGGTGTCTGTGTATATATATATATATATATATATATATATATATATATATATATATATATATATATATATATATATAGGAAGAAAGAGAGAGAGATATGTGTGTATAATTTGTGTGTATATTAGATTAATATGTAACTGCAAAATATGTAAGTGCGTGTACATTTTTCATCCAGTTTGACTTCAGTTTAAATAGTTTTGGTTCTGAATAAATATGTGTAATCTGTCTGAAAGGTCACGATCATTGTGAACATATGATTAAAATGAGATCTGAGCTGCCTCCTATTCATTTTGACAGCAGAAGTCTGATCTGTGGTCTGACCCAAGATGGCCGCCCTGTAGGCACGTCGGCCTGGCGGCCGACAGCATACAATGGGGCGTCTACGTATATGATGTCTATGGTTTTATGTGTATGCGGGGGCGTGCGTATGTGATGGGTAGTGGTATTGTGAGTATTGCCTGATGGGCCCGACCAATTTGAAATGCGTTCCGCGGTCCATGCGTTTTAATACAGGTCATTGGTTCTTATTGCTGTGAAAGTTGTTATTTTATGTTTCCAGAAGCCACAGTTTCACTTTCACAGGAAGCGCGCTGGCAGTGAGCCCGATCTATGGACCATATCTATGGAGTGAATTTTGTCCCAATATTGCTGCAAGCAAAGAACATGTTTTGTAAATGGAAACTTGAAGAAGAAAAAAATGCAACCCTGAAGTTAAACTTTGCAAAACTTCTTAAAAAAGGATTTTGAGAGAAATGTTGCTGTTTTCTCAGATTTAGTTTTTTCAAAATAAAAAATAATTTTTCAGATTTAATTTTTTCAGATTTAGTTTTTTCAAATTTTATTTTTTCAAATTTTTTTTTTTTTACAGATTTTATATTTTCGAATTCTTCCCCCCCCCCCCCCCCAAAAAAATTCTCATTTTCAGACTGAGGTTTACGAATTGCATTCTTTTCAAATTGCGTTTTACAGATCACATTCTCTTCACTTCTCGCTCTTGAAGCTCATTGACCAATAAAAATGTTGCTAATGTCTCTGCTGACCAATAGAAATTAGTCTTTGCTCCTCACTCAGAGGAAGGCCCGCCCCCAGAAGTGAAGAGAACGGCATTTGTAAAACTCAATCTGAAAAAGAGAAATTTGAAAATATAAAATTTGAAAATATAAAATCTGTAAAACATTATTTTAAAAAAACAAAATGAAAAAATTAAATATGAAAAAATCTTTTTAAACATTATTTTTGATAAAAGTTTTTTTTTAAATGTCCATTTACAGAAAATGTTCTTTGCTTCATATCCACTCCATACTAATCCAGGTCAGGAAGTGGACCCAAAGTACTCGAAAGTAAGGATTTCTGGGTTTCTAGCTGAAATAATGTCTAAGAAAAAGAAAATAGTTATAATGGATTATAGAAAAAAAATCCCGTCTGTCCGTCCCTGCACCCAAAAAACATTAGACTGTTTGTTAGACGGCAGAAGTCGAACTCTGCTTCAGAAAGTCCGAGGTTTCTCATCAGTCCTGGCATCAAACTCCAGGATATCACATGGAATACAGTGAGAGGCAGGGCCGCTGGAAGTAATTTTGAACAGGGGGTGCTGTGAAAATTTGTTGGGTTTTTTTTGGACAAAAGACCTATGAGCCTATAGGCCTATTTAAAATACATTAAATAAAAATAAATACATTAAGATTCACTACCTTATTGTCATATACAATTCAGTGCACGTAATCAGGGTCTTTAACATACAAGCATCTGTTTTTAGGTGAATATATGCGTTATTAATTAAACTTCACATTAACACTATAACAACGGCAATCTGAAAAGCCAGCATTCATGAAGGGGCTGTCTTTCTTAAATTTGTCTCTAGGTATGTCTGGGTTATTTCTTTTTCCTTGCCATCAAGATCTTTGCCAACTGGCACCAGAAAATTGTTTTATTGGGATTTCTTCGTCTGGAAACGGATGCAAACAACACCTTACGGGCGCAGCCATGATGAACTGGTTGAACTCGCACAGCTGACAATACGCCGATCTGATTGGCTGAGCAGCAAAACTCGAATCACGTGACCTCTTGGACCAGAGCACAACAGTTTATATTTTCTATCGGCAATAACTTATTAATGTGCAAGTGAAAACGTGGGAACATTGGTGTTTTGAGATCACTGCTATGTGTAGCAACTGATCCCAGTGCAAGAAAGTTGCTCCCTGACAGTTCATACGAAAAGTCATCCTAAGATTCTGGTCCACGGCCTATTACTAGTCTGCTGCCGCGAGCAGGATACCTCTTTACTTGGCGACCACTAGCTTGCTTGACGTTGCCATGACAACGTAACTTTTGCGAAGTTGTGTTGATTAGGCCTCAAAATAATTAAAGTAAAACCCAAATAATTTTGGGTTTTAATTACTTTGTAAAGTGCCTTGAGATGACATGCTTCATGAATTGGCGCTATATAAATAAAATTTTGTTGAATTTAATTGAAATACACTTAATAGTAAAATAAAAAAGTCAAAATCATATACCAAAATATTGATAAGAAATTTATTAATTGTGCAAAGTATTTTTAACATCTCCCTCTCACCACTAGGGGGTGCTGTAGCACCCCCAGCACCCCCACTTCCCGTGGCCATGGTGAGAGGTGCAGAAATGCTTGTATTTTAAAGCTTTATCATGTATGTATCTCGTTAAATTACTGTTTCACACAGAACTGTACAGCATCAATTAGCGAGCATTGTTTGAGTGGTGAAAAAGCTGAGAAATGTTTTGTTATAGTCTTTTTAGCTGGCAGTAGTTAACCTCCTCACTCAGCACAATGAGAGGAAGCAAGTTGGATTTTTTACATAAAACTGGAAAAACGTCAACTTGGCAGCGGTGTCGCTGCTGCCTGCGAACGAGACCGAGAACCTTTGTAGTGTAGATCCTGAAGACCACCTTTGACGCTGCAGTGGCATCAGCAATCTTCTTTGGAGAAGTTGGTTGGCGAAGCAGTTTATAGGAAGCTGAGAGGAAGCGCTTAGATTAGCAACTCGTTTGAAGACTCAGCGGTGTTTCTAAATGTAGCCGCTAACGATGTTTCATATATGGACGTCACTGTCACTTCATGGGGTGCATTCACTTTCTTTAATTACATGATGTGCTAAGATGTGAAAAACATTGTGTCTGTGTGATTTGAAAGGTAATCTCTGTTTTTTTATGCCATGTTAATCCTGGCACTGGGGTTGGTTTTTTCCTTCACTCAGTACACCTATTTCAGCTCCACCCCACCTGCAATCAACCTTCACCTGGTTCCACCTCCTTATAAACCACCGTCAAACAAACCACCAGCGCCAGATCGTCTCATGGCTACAACCTGAGTACCTTCCAGTACCTTTTGGATGACCTGTTTCTCGCCTGTACCTGGATTACCGAGCCTGCCTGACCCTTTTGTACCTCCGAGCCCGCACGTTAACGAACCCTGGATTGGACCTGGACCTGCCTTTGGATTTCCCCTTTTGGAACGCTGTGTGGACCCCATGTACTGGAGATTACCCCCGGATCTTCTCTGGATCACACCAGGGGAGTCCCCAGCGGATCATCAGCCATGCTGATCACTAACCCGTTGTCTCTATCACAGGAGGTTACCGGCTTGTGAGTGAGCTGCGCGTTACCAGCAGCACACTCAGTTGCTAAATAAAGAGCCTGTTAACTTTCCACTGACCTGTTCTGAGTTGATTCTTGGGTCCGTTTCCTCGCTCCTTAATTAATCCCAGTGCTTTGATTGTTAGATCAAATTTGGCAGATTAAAGAGATTCAGGAGGTTTTAACATCACAAGGCGTCGTCGTGACTTGTTGGTGTCCTGCAGCCCTCTGCAAGAACTTGACAAATTTCTCTTGCAAAGCAAAAAGGTTTTGGGTGTCGAGCCTGAGGTGTTGATGAGGTGCTAAATTAGGACCAGATTAACATTTCTTTTCTGTACGGTCTAACTAATTTATTTTAACTTTCACATCATAGAAAAATCATATAATATTTTATATCATTGTTCTTCTTTTTTTTAAGAAACTGTAAAGACAAAGAGTATTAACAGCTTTATAACATGAAAGTGCCCCAACAAAGCCATGTAAATGTGGTTTGCAGAGTTTTAAAATAGATTTGTTTTTAGGATTAGGAAGGGGCTCATGAATTGGCCTTGGTCACATCTGGATGAGTCTTCCTGCCTAATCCTTCAAACTGAGATCACTCTGACCCCGTTGTTTGGCGTATGTAAGATAATGACTACCTCTGACTACACCTGAGACCCCATTAGATTCCAAACCATGTAAAGTTTGGGCAGTTTTATCAGGTATAATCATGTTCTGTCCCCGATTACATGCACCACTCCCTGAAGATATGTTCTGTTAATCCCGCAGACGGCCCGCAGACGTCCATCAGCAGTGAATCCAGGTATGACGGGTGTTTAAACTCAACAGGAGGCAGCTTTTCTGTTCACGCGGCGCTCATAATAATTATCAACACGGAGCAGTTTTTATCTGAGCTCCAGCTGCAGCTGCACCAGCTCATTCAGAGCCACCAGAATACACAGGCACTGGAGCGAAACGCGCAGGCCATCCGAAAATAAAATATTAATTTGCACATGTTGCCACCTTTTTTTTAATGTCCTCCCTTTTAACTTCTTTATTTGCTCTCCACCAGCTTTGCAGAACCCCCGTCCGGACGGCCCCAGGAGGACGTTTCACACATTGGAACAGCTGCAGAAGACCTCCTGCCTCCAGAAGTCCTCTGATATGAGTCTTTATTTTTTATACGGTGTCATTACAGTCACATTGTTTGACATGTTTTGGTGCATTAATGTACCGAGAGGAAGGGTATCTGTTGCAAACCTGCGTGGGTGGAGGAAGCTAATTATTGCATAACCTGTCACTCCTCACCAATAAAGCACAAGTTCTTTAAAGGCTGCCAGGCGCGATGGGGACTCGGGATGTTTCTGTCGCTCCGCAGAGCGTTGCAAGCCTGTTAAAGGGATGATGAAGCAGCTTTGATCCTCCTTCTCCGGGATTAATATTTCAACTTTTAAGACCAGACAGGAAGGCATTTTAAAGAGCCGAATATCAGAGAGGAGAAATAATAGACATTGTATGAACAATAAACTCTTTTTTTTGAGGAAAAGTGCTGAACTCCACCCATTCCTTTTGAAGCCAGGGGACAAAGGCGCAGCATTGCTTGATGGGTAAATAACATTCACAGGCTGAATTTCGCTCTGTCAGCCATGCATCCTTTAGATTCGCTCTTGTGCGTCATTGTGAGGTAATTAAGGGTTGTGGGTTTGAGACCTTTTTGCTTCTGTCTGCCTACACGGCGTACATTTGTCCTTAAATAATGCACGCCGTTCGTCCTTGTGTAATTGCAGTGCGCGGAGGAAACTGTGGTGACATTTTTTTTTTCCCCAGCAATGAGAGGAATTATTTTTTTTCTCTCATCCCTCCTGCTTCCCTGCATAAAACATGTGTGTCCAGAAAATACCAAAAATACACCCGCCTGCATCCTGCAGTCACAAACAAACCTACAGGAGGCAAGGCACATGTGCTTTGAGGCTGTTCTTAACAGAGTGGGAGTTCTTCGCTTTCATAACAAGTGGCTGTTAACATTTACAGGAAATGTGAGGCTGCAGCAACATTTCGGCTTCTAACTTAAGAGGCTGAATCGTCAAATGGTGCAGATGTTGAAGCAACTTGGCACTGGCAGCATTTAATGATAAGTGGAGGTTATTTTGTACGAGCCTTCAGGAAATGCCTTTTTATTTAAATTCTGTGTGATGGCACAAAAGTTAGTAGAAGGGAAAGCAAAGTTTGAAACTAATCTGCTGGTTTCCTTTGAAAAGCTTAGGGTCACTTTTGTTGTGAACTGACACAGTTGTGTAAAAAAATTAATTTAAACTAAAACCAAAACTCCAACATAAATTATCAATCGCTTTAATACATTTACTGTCCAAAGAGGGCCTGAGATTCATCCTCTGTTTTCTACTTAGTTTTTAAAGCCCTCTGATCATGATGCTGCCAGTTTTTAAGGCAAGGATGCTGAAAGGCCGTCGGTATCAGACTAATTAGGTATTTTACTAATTCAGTTTCTTTTTTATTATTTATCAGAAATTACTTCCAGAGTCCATTAGATGGTGCTTCTGTTAATGATTCATATGATTTACTAAAACATTTCCCTTTGGAAAAACCCACCCTAATTACTGCGTTGCTCCTGTGAGAATCCACAGATAAACATATTGATCACGATCCGTTGTAAGACGACCTATTAGGAGCCAAAAAATACCAGAGGCACAGCTTTACCCCAGAGCATGGCTTAGATTAAACAGGAGACAGATCCAGCATTCAATGTGCAGTTCAATGACAGACATACTGTAATATTTAATAATTATTCCTATAATACTTTATTTTGTTGGAGTTGCTGACATGAATGACTCGGCTCGGGTTAATCAGTTCAATCTGTGTCCTGCTACAAAACAATCCAATGAATCCTGAAATCTTTGCGTCCGAGCCACACACACCGCCTCAACTGGGAATTAAATCAATTCCAATCTGCCGTTCCTGAGATTGTCACTGATAAAAAGTCATCGGCTGCCAGTCTAAGGAGAGAAAAAGAAATCGATACCTGCAGAAATATTTCAGGCTCTTCGGAGCCATAACTGGCAACTGGAGGCGACACGGACGGTCAGCTGGATGAGACAAGCCTGCAGGAGTTCTTCACCCAAAGCGGTGCTAACGTGGGAAAGACGGCCATAATTAAGAGGAAGCAATTATAAAACCTTTTACAAGATAATGTACAAACCATCTCACAACCAGACATTTCTCATAACTGTGTAAACGAGCGCTGTCTGACCCAGCAGAGGTTTCATAGAGCATTTTTATTTCTAGCAAAAAGAGAAATGGTGAGAAATATTTGCCATCATGATGCCAGTTTTAACATTTCACTGTTGAAGTGCATTAATTGGAGTCATTTGGAGCTTTTTAAGTGAAGTCCAGTGACAACCGTAAGATGTCCTGATAGCCTGAAGAAAACCAGCAGGACTGTTGATGGCACACATTTTAATTTGCAAGTTCACAAATTAATTTTCATTCAATAGTTGACCAGTAAGAGAACAGAGACAGCGTTTTATGTTAGATAACATTAGCCCTTCCAGCTAATTCATCATCTGCAGACCAAACTAAAGAAATTAACTGAATAAACCTTTAAAAATGCTAAAACAAAAAACTGTTCCTTTAAAAACAATCTACAAAGAAAACTATTCCTCACACTTGTCATGGTTTTTAAGTGTTTGGCCCACATGCAGACACAGACGGAAGCAGAAGCAGTTTTAAGATGTTTATTTTAAGGCTCAATAACGGGAAAGCACACAGCGTGTGTGACAGGTGAGGTCTGAACGTCAGAGCTGGAACGACTGCGGAAAGAAAGGGGATAATCTTACTGAGGATCGAACCAGGGGAAAATGTGCCAGAAGCTGAGCCGCTTACCGTTTGATTGGCAAGACCTATCCGGGGGGAATGAGTGATGAGGAACTCTGTGACCGTAGTTCACTGATGGAAACAGATGGCTGAGTGACTGGAGGGCTGACAGATGGAATGCTGGCGAGGGGTCCGGACAGCACCACTGAAACGGCAGGCAGGAGGAGCAGCTGGAAGAACCAGAGTGTTGTAGGTGAACCAGGTGAATCCAGGAAGGGGGGTCTCACGCCCGGCTTGGTAACATCAAGGGAGTATGAGTGGAGATGCCAGAGAAAAATCTGAGCGGCGGGGATTCTGAAGGCTGGTTCATTGAGCACGACGCCAAGACAGGTGAGTAAATCCAAACACGACAAGACTGGAGAATAACAGGAGACAGAATTAGTCCAAAAACAGGGTTTCCAAAAACTCACAGGTACGAGGCACGGGAGACAGATCAGAGGCCTAGGCATACCACGACGGGGTAACACTCTGGCGTCTTCCAGCTGTCTCTGAACTCCTTATAAAGCCCGAGATGAAAGCTCCTTGATGAGCAGCAGGTGTGGGCCACGCCCACCAGTCAACTGCAACCACCTGTGAAGCAGAGTTAGAGAGCACGGAAACACAGAGAACCCTGACAACACTGACTTGTGAGAACTTACATTTCTAACAAAACACTGAAAATGTTCGACTTAAACCATGAGCTGCAATAAAAATAATTCACTTGTCTTCATCAGGGAGCTTCAGCAACTTAGTAATTATTAATATGAACTTGTGTCAGTGTTTGCATGATGAAAAAAATGAAAATAAAAAGGTAATGTGAAAAAAAACCCATAATTTTTCCTCTGGTTTAAATTTCCAGGTCTGTGTTAATTTCACGCCTGTTAGGGGAAACTTTCCAGTTCAGCAGCCGAGTTGTTGGTGTCTCGGTTCACAAAGCAGATAATTACTGAGAAAATGACGTCTGATGCAAGTCAGACACCCGCCAGTTAATTTGGAAAAAAATAATTTCATTCTTGGATAAGATTAAAGGGTGGAAACAAAGAAAGGAGGAGGAACAGAGACAGAACAAACTTCATATGTGAAGCAGGTGAAGGAAAATGATGCATTTACAATAAGAAATCAGCAAAAATGTGGCGTTTATTTACCCATCCTGACTCTGATACCCCCGAATAAAGTTCTCAGCAACCAAACGCGTTTGAAGGTCTCCTAAATTTAATTTTAATCTAAGCCCAAACTTGGTTGAAAACTTTTTTTATGGTGCTGTGATTTGAATCCAATCAACACGGGATGTAATTCTTCTAAAAGTTTGCAGTTTCAGCCAAAGTTTAACGTTAAATTTTATGGGAGATGAGCTGCAGCTTTGATCGTAACCTTTTCAAACACTCCCAGCAATCGTTTGGGTTTATTTCCAGCAGGTTGGCCAGGTGATAAAAACAGTTTTTTATTGTATCCATGCAGCAACAAACCATAAGAAGCTGTCTGAGGAAACTGCTCAGAAAAAAATAATAATAACACCTGGGGTCCATTTACAAAGAGACTGATTCACAGTCCAATTCAGACAAAAATATTTGCAGCAGACACAAACATTTATTTGAAAAAAAAGGAAATACGCTGCTTCATAGGAATTTTTTAGGAGTGAGATTACCCAATTTAGAAAAACATAATTCATTCGTCACATCACCCACTTCATAGTGAATTTAAGCTGCTGCCATCGGTGAGGAGATCCAGACGACCTGAATCAGGAACAAACAGATGGAAAAACGTTTTTACCAGCCAGGCCATAATTCAGATACATTTTAATGGTGATCTGGTCTCTTTTAATTGATAATTGTACATGAATGTTTATTGATGTTATTGTTGCTAAATTCATTATGTGATTGTTTCTGTGTGCCTGGGTATAGTCTATGTTTTCCTGTCCCACGTTGCTGGATGGATGGATGGATGGATGGATGGATGGATGGATGGATGGATGGATGGAGGGTTGAATGGATGGATGGATGGATGGATGGATGGATGGATGGATGGATGGATGGATGGAAAGATGGATGGATGGATGGATGGATGGATGGATGGATGGAGGGTTGAATGGATGGATGGATGGATGGATGGATGGATGGATGGATGGATGGATGGATGGATGGAGGGAGGGATGGATGGATGGATGGATGGATGGAGGGAGGGATGGATGGATGGATGGATGGATGGATGGATGGATGGATGGATGGATGGATGGATGGATGGATGGATGGATGGATGGATGGAGGGAGGGATGGTTTGGGGGGTATTTGATCTCCTCCTTGTTGTGACATCTGCATGAAATGGTTTGTTTGTTGTGGTAATGAGTTGCGCACACAGATGAGGACAGAGTGAGCTGCATGTTTATCTGATCCTTTGTGCCCAGAATGATGAACAGCAGGTGTTCCCACAGCTAGAGGATAATTATCAAAATGTCAGCTGTGTCGCAGCCGAATCCCAGAGTCAGCTTCCCCCCCCCCCCGTCTGATGAAAAGAGGACTTTACCTCATTGGTGAGAAAAGTTATAGAATCTGCCAGAGCGAAGAGCCCGGGTTACATTTAAGACGAACTCATTTTGTGCTTCTTTTACGACTAAAAATGCAGCTTGTCAGACTTTAATCTCAATCTGGGAAACTCATAAAACGTGCTGACTCTAACTTCTGGGTTGTAAAAGTGGGAATAGGGCTGGTGCTATTGGCTTTATTCTCCTCCTAAATGTTTGTCTGACGGTTGTTTCTGCTGCTGATTTTTCATTCGCCTCAGACGAGGAAAAGGTTTCGGCTCACCTGGAACTCCGGAGGAGAAACTAACATTTCCTCGGCTGGACGCTGAAAATGTCAGGGCAGCTGGAAGAAATACGTGAAGGGCAGCGTGACACAGATGCACTCATCCTAGATTTGTTCCCCTTAAATTATTAACTGAATTACTCAGTGCTTGTTCTGTGAAAAGGACTAGTTTCCAGCGAGCACTAAAAGATCATCTTCCAGCGAATTACACTTAGACTTAGACTTAGACAACTTTATTTGTCATTTTGTATGCACAGAGTGCGTACAGAACGAAATTTCGAAATTTGGGGGGATTCTATGTGATGGACCAACATAAAGTATGACATAAGGGTCAAGTGTAAAGAAAATGATTGATGCTCTGTACATATCTTTTCAAAGTAAAAGTCTGTAAAGGAGGGAATGCTTTTGTTTTCAGCCTCCCTGAGTTAAAACGTTATTCAAGCACCTTTTGCAGGCCCCTCATGCCTCTAAGTCCAGTAAGTCCACAATGAAGCCAGGTTAATACCAGCATGGACAGAAAAATAAATAAAAAATCTGCCCCAAAGCTGTCAAGCATGGTGCTGGCAGCATCATTCTGTGGCTCTGCTGTCTGGCTCAAAGTGAGCTGAAGGATAAACACGGAGAGGACAACCTGAAAGCTGATGGTAAAGTGGGAATCTTCTGAGAAATAATTAAGGAAGGAAACAATCTGAAGAGCCTCTGTCTTGCCACATCTAAACCAATTCATTAAAATTTTATCAAAAACATCTTAGACCAGGGGGTCAGCAACCTTTACAACCCGAGGAGACGTTCTTGCCTTTGGTTCAGCTAATAAGAATTTGGCTAAGTGAGCCTCCAAAACCTAATTACCAGTTTTTACAACATTTACTGCAAGAAATATGTTTAGATTTTTAAATAAAAGAGAAAAAAATATCTTTTATAAGCTTATTAAATAAAGAAAAGCATTGGATTCTTACATACACTGCAAAAAGGGAACTAATAGTAAGTAAATTTTTCTTGAAATTAGTGTATTTATCCTTGATTTGAGCAGTAAGTTTAAATCATCTCCCAGTGGAATAGATTTTTGTACTTAATAAGAACAACTCATCTCCATCATCTAATTTCAAGTGCAGATATCTAATTATCTCATTTTAAGGGTCAAAATACACATTCCATTGGCAGATAACCTTATTTATTGCTAAGCCACAGGTTGCAGACCCCCATCTTAGACCATTAAAAACCATTATAGCTTTATTACAGGTACCTTTTTTTCTTCACATCTATGAACCGTTGTATTTGGATGTTAAAGCTGCAATCAGCATCTTCAGTTTTGGAGAAAAACACGATGGCAGACTGCTGCAGGGTTCTGAAATCGTCCATTTATTCACCACAAGTCATTAAAAGCGTCTTTTACACCAGCACATAACACCCAAATAAGATGCTGTTCAACAAGCATCCAAAACCAATTACAGGTCCTAAATAATTAATCCCTGAGAGCAGCTGTTATTAGAGCTGGTGTAATGAGGACATCGGTCACTGTGCCGGACCTGAGGAACGTGTTTCTGCCTGACGGTCAAAGCAGAGCAACGCCGCGGTCAGGGCAGCGCCTTCAGGCCCAAAGGTCAGCGGCGAGCTGCTCTAATATCCTGTCGCTGTCTGACAAAGCGTCATTCATGTCAGGTCATGTCTCCTGGGGCGACGGGAGAGCGGAAACAGGTGGAGGGTCCAAACGCAAACTGTGGTTTTAACACACATCCGTCATTATTCAACCGGCAGGAAGTGATGATTAATTCTTCTCTTCGTGTGAAAAAAAACACACACACCACAGCTTTGACATTAAAAAATGTCGATAAAAGCTTTAAGACGTTCTTCAAAAACACTTCCTTTGCCTTTAATAGAATGGATGTTGGCATAGTTACCTGTACCTTCCCAGGGTGTATGGAGGTCTCCTTTTGCTGCCTATTTGTCTGCATTACTGAATAAAAAAGCTGCATTCGGGGACTAAGCGGTGAACTGCGGCTGTAGGAGTGGGTCACCTGAGCTTTTAATGACTCAATGCAGAGTTATGTCTGTTTTTAGACCAGAGCTGCCTTACACATCCCCAGCAGTCAGTGTCAGGGTTTTATTTCAATCTTGCACAGAGATAAAACCAAAACTTTGCCCCCTTTTCTATATTTCTGTACAATTACACTTGCAATTAAGTAAGTAAAATGTATTTATAAAGTGTCTTTCACAGACCTGTGACAAAGTGGGTGAGAACACCATATGCCTCAGTTCATATATTTTTGGTAGAATTCTTGTTGGCTTTATTTAGCCATATTGTAATTAGTCTATAGTTTGCAAATGTATACTATCCCGGGTTTGTTTATGTTTTGCATTTCTACAGATTATTTACTATAACATCTTGGTTTAAATCAATTCAGTTCCAGCTTGTATTTATTGTTTGTTCATTTAACTTGTGCATTTTAATTGGGTGAACTTACCTTACTACTTATCTGTGTTTCAGGGGGAAGTGTTACAGTTATGGCTTCCTGTTGGAGCTAATGTCACAGGAAGGTCCCAGGTGAAGAGGGGGAAGGGACAGCTACTTGACTTTGAGGTGGTCTAATTTGGGTTTTGGAGTGGGTCGTTCAATTTAACATTGTTGTGGCCATTCTTTAAAGAGATTTTGCTGAGGCTCATTGAAGAAAAATCATGTTGAGTTCAAGTAGAAACTTAGTTAGGGGTGCCTGTTGATGGAAGAGTCCATTGGAGGCCATTTTGTTTGCCTGGAAATAAATTATTTAAGCAGAGAAATTGAAAGGTTCAGGAGGAGCAGAGAACCAGGTCAGTGTAGCTGAGTGCGCGTGACGTTAATTGTCAAGGCCAGGCAAGGCAAATGTATCTGTAACGCACATTTCAGTACAAAGACAATGCAAAGTGATTGACATGATTAAAATATAGGAAAATAAAACAGAATAAAAGCAAGTAGGAATAAAATGTAGAAACAAAATAGAACATGGGAAAATAGAAACTAAAAGCAAACAATAAAAACAGTTGGACTGCAAACTTAATCCTAAACAAATGTGTTTTTAATCTTGATTTAAAGGAACTCAGACTTTCAGCACTTTTACAGTTTTCTGGAAGTTTGTTCCAGATCAGTGGAGCATAGGAACTAAATGCTGCTTCTCCATGTCTGGTTCTGGTTCTGGTTCTGCAGAGCAGGCTGGAGCCAGAAGACCTGAGTGGTCTGGAGGGTTTATGCTCTGATAACAAGTCTGTGATGTATTTAGGTGCTAATTCAGGGATTTATAGACTAACAGAAGGATTTTAAAGTCTATTCTCTGAGATACAGGGAGCCAGTGGAAGGACTTCAGAACCGGGTCCATGTTCTCTACGTTCTTAGTCTTAGTGAGGACTTCAGAACCGGGTCCATGTTCTCTACGTTCTTAGTCTTAGTGAGGACTTCAGAACCGGGTCCATGTTCTCTACGTTCTTAGTCTTAGTGAGGACTTCAGAACCGGGTCCATGTTCTCTACGTTCTTAGTCTTAGTGAGGACGCGGGCAGCAGCGTTCTGGATCAGCTGCAGCTGTCTGATCCACTTTTTAGGCAGACCTGTGAAAACACCGTTGCAGTGATCAGTTCTACTAAAGATAAACATGGATTAGTTTTTCCAGATCCTGCTGAGACATCAGTCCTTTAATCCTGGAAATGTTCTTCAGGTGGTAGAAGGTCCACTTTGTAATTGTCTTTAGATGGAGGTTCAGGTCTGAGTCCAACAAAATGTTTTTCAGTTTTAAAAAAAATCATCCACAGAGTCATGAAAGGGAAGTTGCAGGGTCCAGAAGTTTAGGGCCCACAATCAGAAAGGCCCTGGCTGCTGCATAACACACAGACACAACAAGACATGATCTTTCCGGATTTTTAAAACAGTTGACAACATTGGACAACATTAACGCTCCCTGAGGGGCTTAAGCGTGCAAATAGTCCTTAGCAGTTAATCAACTCATTCTCAAGTCAAAACGTCAGACAGCAGTTTACAATACTGTGCAAATTAGTTGCAGAATTGTGATATTTGCATTGATGCATTGACAGACAGTCCCTGAGAAATGGAAGTGAATCTACAATAGCAGGTTAGCAATTAATCCTGTTGGTTTTAAATACACTGCTTACCCCTGCGATAACAAACCTGTTTTATTCTTAGTTTAATTTGTTGGCGGACTCATTAGTTTTGTTGATAATAACCTTAAATCTACCACTCGGGTCGCACATAAACAGTAGTATGTTTGTAACACAGATTATTAACTGGGCTGATGGTTTGCTGGATTTCAGGAGGGGGCGACAACCCTCACAGCTTTAGGAAATAATCTGTTAAATTAAATGTTTCTGAATCATTTACCTGATGGAAGTTAGACAAAAGGGCATTGCCTGGGTGGGTGGGATCTGTGGCGATACGTCTGACACTCTTTGTGGGTAGGACAGCATTAGTTCAGAAGTGAATATAAGACAGCACAGATGATGTGTAACTTTCTAGATCAACATCCTCTTTAAAAAGTTCCCGGTCTGTGTGTTCGAAGCAGTCCTGCAAAGCTGAGCAAGCCTCTGCACCCAAACCTGAATGGTTTTGATCACAGATCTGGTTCTACAGATCGGTGGGTTGTATGTAAGGTTCAGGTCCACAGAGACGTGATCTGATGATCCAAAGTAAGGAGCTGCTGCAGCCTTATCTGCTCCTGGGATGTTGCAGTAGACGTGGTCGAATATTTTATTGTCTCTGGTCGGAAACTTAATGAATTTGGGGAATTTGGGGAGCAAAACTTTTAGTTTAACATGATTAAATTTCTCTGCAGATGAAACAGCAGAGCTCCTCCAGGGCTAATTTAACATTTTCACGATTCTTGACTCTCAAGCTGCATGGATGTGATATGAGATATCAGAAAAAGACAAAGTAAAGCGTGCTAATGGAAGAATGTGAACAGAAAATAACGATGAGCCCAGAACTCACCCTTGTGGAACGCCACAGGTTAAGGAGCAGAGTCCAAAGACAACCTGTGAGAATGTCGTAACAGATAAATAGATAATTCAATTCAATTCAATTCAATTTTATTTATATAGCGCCAAATCATGAAACATGTCATCTCAAGGCACTTTACAAAATCAAGTTCAATCATATTATACAGATTGGGTCAGATTATACAGATTGGTCAAAATGTTCCTATATAAGGAAACCAGTTGATTGCATCAAAGTCCCGACAAGCAGCATTCACTCCTGGAGAAGCGTAGAGCCACAGGGAGAGTCGTCTGCATTGTTGATGGCTTTGCTGCAATCCCTCATACTGAGCAAGCATGAAGCGACAGTGGGAAGAAAAACCACCCATTAACGGGAAAAAAAAACCTCCGGCAGAACCGGGCTCAGTATGAACGGTCATCTGCCTCGACCGACTGGGGTTACAGAAGACAGAGCAGAGACACAACAAGAGAGACAAAAAGCACAGAAGCACACATTGATCTAGTAATCTGTTCTACATTAGATGGTAGTAACGGGTGAGCCGTCTTCTCTGGATGATGTCAAAGTTAACAGAACGCCAGACCAGGTGTACCTACTATGAAGAAAAAGAGAGAGAGCAAAAAGTTAAAAGCTGAAATGACGACAGTCATTTCAATGTAATACAATGCAAAACTGGAGAACCGTAGAATGAAGAACAGTAGAAATCAGTAGAGTGAGAAAATTAGACCCTGATGTCCTCCAGCAGCCTAGGCCTATCACAGCACAACTATAGAGATAGCTCAGGGTAACATGAGCCACTCTAACTATAAGCTTTGTCAAAAAGGAAAGTTTTAAGATTAGTCTTAAAAATAGACGGGGTGTCTGCCTCACGGACCAAAACTGGGAGTTGGTTCCACAGGAGAGGAGCCTGATAGCTAAAGGATCTGCCTCCCATTCTACTTTTAGAGACTCTAGGAACCACCAGCAGACCTGCAGTCTGAGAGCGAAGTGCTCTGTTAGGAACATACGGGGTAATCAGAGCTCTGATATATGATGGAGCTTGGTTATTAAGATAACCAGTCCAATGCAGAGCCAGGAACTCCAGCCAGAACCTTCAGCCTATTTAACAAAGCTGTGCGGTCAACAGCCTCAAAAGCAGTGCTAAGATCACGTAAGACGAGCACAGAACATTCCCTGCATCAGCAGCCATTGAGAGATCATTATACTTTCTTTTCACAGTGGACATATCATGCTTTTCACTTCTTCTTCTTCTTTTCACACTGAAATCATTCAGCTGTGGTCTATATAAGGTGGAACCGCAACCCTTTGGTCTGGGTTCCTCATTAATCTACCCCCACATTTCCCCTTTTCCCCTTATTTTGAGGAGCATCTGAGAGCAACTCATTTTGGTGCCGTCTCTTTAAATCTAGTTCCATTCCAACCTGCTCGGCCATTTTTGTAGTCTGTTGTGGGATGGAGTAATGAGCAACCAAACATTTTTGACTTTTCCACTTGTAGCTTCAGAATCCTTCAGCTTGGACTACAAAATCGCACTGAGAAATAAAAATGGCAGATTCGCTAAACTGGTAAGATGGAAACTCATGACCTTGTTTAGCTGCTCCACAGAAAATAATGTGGTGAAATTGTTAAAAAAAACGTAGTAGAAAAAGAGAAAACTGAACAGCTTAAAAAATATGACCCAAAAAGAATATAAAGATATCTACACAGCTCCTGGAGAGACTACATTTAAATGTTCTGCTTTCCAAGAGACTCCAAGTACTGCCTCTGGTTCAGCCTACATTTGCGTTCTACTGAAAGCAAACATGACATCCTGGGTTTCTCTGGACACATCCAAACATGAGATGGCTTAAAGGCAAACCCAAAACTCACAAGAAGGATTATTTATTTAATATGAGTTTAGAAAATCTCAGGAGGGATTTCCAGGTGTTTCTCCTGGACCTTTTACCTCTATTACCTGACGTCTGATCTTGGATGGACGGCTCACTGGATTGATGATAAGAACATAAACTCTTAAACCCATGTTTATATTTTTCTAATGGTTAAAAACATTGATGTTTGTTCAGCATGTTCATTAAATCTAGAACGTGCACCTGTCCCTGTTTTAGTGTTTTTCTCTGTCTCGTTCTTGTCTTTGCTACTCGTCAGGCTGGGTTCTGTCAGACGTTTCGTCCCTGTTACAGAGGAGTGGTTTCTGCCCACTGTTGCCTTTTACTTGATTTGATGCAGTCTGCTGGACTAGTTGGATTCTATGTAATTGGACCTGAAATGCTCTTGTTTGCCTTTAATACTAAAACGAAGTCCATGAATGACTTTGGTTGTGATGCACAATTAAAAATAAGAAATTAAAATAAAATTCACAATAAAAACAAATATAATATAAAACCCTGCTTTTAAACAAATTTTAGCAATTACCAAACTTGGGTTTTTAGTTACCAGGCTATTTGTCTCCTCATAGAAGAACCAACATATTTATTTAGCTTTAAGGTGTGTTTCCCAAAGATTTATCACAAAACCATTTAATGAAAAGAAAATGGAGCAACACATAAGAATCTGTATAAAATTATCTTCTTTATTAAATTTTTTTGTTATAGTGATATCTTACGTCAAAGTGAAATAATGAAAAGTAAATATTTCCTCCTCAGATATGATTAAGAAAAAGTGAAAGTTAATTTTGAAGGCAGAAAATGTGACGGAGGGAAACAAACAGCCATCATTGTCAGTGACTGATGTTATTCCTGTCTGACTGAGCTAAAAGCAAACTGTTGACAGGGACTGCTGGGATTCGGCACCAAACCTAACACTTAGACGTCAGAATTAATGGAGGACCAGGTGTTTTGAACTGGACCTTCATTAGTGAGATCACCTGCAGCGTGTTTTCAGGCGCTCTGCCCAGGATCCTGCTGGTTGTTTCCTCCACATCTCAGTTGACTTCACTGGTGATGATCGGCCAATGTTTGCATGATTACGCACAGATCCAGCTTTAGCAGACGTTTTTTAACGAAACAGCACCATCTCATGGTCTGAATGAGTGGAGTTGATGCTTTTCCTGCAAGGAGAACCTGCTGCCAGTTCCCTGGAATTCATCCACCCATCACCAGCTCTCCAAAGTCCATGTGGTTTGATCTGAAGATGAAAGTTCAAAGGCCCTGAGTTATATTTAAATAACTTCTTAATGGATTCTCCCAGTGCTGGCTGCACTCACAGAACCTCATTTTACGTTTTGCCCCGAGACCAGCGTGATGGATCTGTTTCATAAGCTTCACAGTTCAGAGAATCCGAACAGAACCGGCTGGCGATTCTTCAGACTGCCTCGTGAGACGGTGATGTTTTGCATCTTTAAAGTTAAGTGCCAAACTGACGCAACACGAGTGCTTCTGCAAGTCAGCGGAGCAAATACACATGCAGACGCACAAGAACGGCAACGCAAATCTGTACAAGAACACTTAATGTTCCAAACGTCGTCCATTAAACATTCTCCCTGCGGTCAGTTCCCCCGACACACGTTACATTTTTCTTTAAAACAAAAGTTTTTAGAGTTAGGGGGGAGTTTCCTTCGACGGGTTTTCTGGTGAAACTCGGTAACTGAAAGGGAGGAAATGTTTAATTAGTTACCAAAGTAACAAACTGGATGGTTCTGAAGAGCTCAGTGGGTGTTGATTAACTTTCAGTGAAGTCAGAAACATAAAAGTAATGTAACACAGGTTTCTGCACCTGCCGGCCTTGAAATAAGTCCAATAGAAAAATCTCAGACTATAAAATAAAAAAGTCAAACTTTTAACTTGTGAACATTTACTCCATTAGGAGGGAAAACCAGGCGTTGAGAAACATTCTGATATCAGTGTAACTAAAGCATAAGTTTCATTTTAACTGTTCTGCTTGTGGTTTGCAGGTACTTCTAATTCGGAGTCGGTGACATCATATTTCCAAATGCACAAAATGGGAAAGACAAGAGAACATGATGTAAGCTTCGTATAAACAAGGCTGGACGAGGAGCCACACAGTTAGCAGCACAGAGTGACGTCAGGCCAGGTTTGAAACGGAGACCTCTACATGCCAGCTGGTGGTTTGGGAGTCGTCTGTCCTACCATTACAAACGTAAAAATACTGTTTTTCTGAGCTCAACCTGAACCTCATGCTTCGGTCAGATGAGCTTAAGGTTGAACTTGATGGTTGATTAGCTGAAGAAACAAACACCTGTTAACAAAAATACTTCACTAATTCAACTACGTAACAGATTAAATAAAAGTAAATATCAGGATCTGCTTAAATATCTAACATTTACCAAGGAGAGTCTTCCCAGAGCCCCAAACGGAGGAAATACTGAAGCCTGGTTCTGAGCACCTTTTTCGGTCTAAGGGGGACGAAATTGAAGGTGGAACCGAGTTCTGGACCCTTCAGCTTTACAAGCAAGGCTAGTTTAATTGCATGGCAACACCCATACACAGGATAATGCAAAAAAAATGGTAAAAAATATACTTTTTTAACGTTTTTATAAACATTTTTTGGATTTCCCATGACCTGTATGACTGAGAAAAACACCAAATCAACAGAAAAACAAAACGCACAATGAAAACATAAAGCGTCTCATCAAAGAGATGGCGCACTAAAATGCTAAATTTGAGCAAAATTAAAAGCCAAGATAAGATATGAACCATTTCTGCTCACCTGAGGTTATCAGACAGCTGGTTCCAGAGCTGAGGAGCCCAGAAACTAGATTCTGCCTCTCAGCGTTTGCGTCTGGTCCTGAGAACGCCGCGTGAAAATATGTAATTTTTTCTGCTCATGTAAACCACTTTGGATCGTCTTGCTACTGAAAAGTGCTCTATGAATAAAGGTGCCTTGCCTCCGTGATTCGGGCCTGATCAGCATCTCTGAAATGCATTTGGGTCCGCTCCGTGCTTTTTACGCCATCAAAAAGATTTTTATAATGCAATCCCTTTAATTACAGGTGGAGTAATGATTAAAGGATGGATGTGATCCATTTTCCTGGTTTTGGTCAGGTTCTGGAGCCAGATTGTTGTTTTCACTGCAAAAACGCAACTAAAAATAAGTCAAATTATCTTGAAATAAGTGTGTTTGTCCTTGATTTGAGCAGGTAAATAAGAAGATTTGCCAATGGAATGAGATGTTTGCACTTAAAATAGGAACAACTCATCTCCATCATCTTATTTAGAGGGCATATTATCTAATTATCTTATTTTAGGGGTCAAAATACTCATTCCATTGGCAAATCATCTTATTTACCTGCTCAAATCAAGGACAAACACACTTATTTCAAGATAATTTTACTTATTTTTAGTTCTATTTTTGCAGTGTTCTTTTTTGACTTGTTTTTTTAGTTTAGTTTTCTTCTTAGTCAAGACATCCTCACTAGAATCTAATCAAATTTTCTGCGTCTTTTTTTGATTGGAAAACGGCCACAACAGGAATGACAGACGTGGTTCTGCCATACCTCTCACAGCCCCACCTTTACTCTATCTGCTATATTCATGTTTACTCTCATGGGTTTACTCTGCTTTTCACATGATTGTCAAGGTGAAATGGCGTTTGGCCCTGTTACGTTAAAATTGAACCCGGCTTTGGTTGCAGCTGGAAGCTTTTGCAGTTGTTTTATTGCAGTTCAGGCTGAACTGTGCAAGAGAACACAACCTGAATGAAATGCTTTTATCAGACGCTGTTCAGGATGGGCTGAGACTGAATGAGTCGGAAAGATTGATTTGTAAAATAATTCAAGTTCTTTTAACCTCGTAGGCGTGAGTAAATGCTCACCTCTTTAAATGAGCCGTTTTTTTTGTGACTTCCTGGGTCCGTTTCCTTTGCTCTGCGTTTTTACTGACCCAGACTTTGTGACTCCCTCTGCCATTAAAGACATTAAAAACCTGCTTTAGTGTCGTGTTGGTGCACAAGCATAAAAACAGAAAGATGATGACAACTTAACATGTATTCACTTTTATTCTGTTGGAATCAGAATCGATTTGTTTTCCTCAGCTGGTTCACATGCTTATATTTTTATTTCCACAGTGCCTGGTACTCCGGCTTTCTTCCATTGTCCAAAAACATTACTGTTAGATTATTTGGTCTTTCTCTAAGCTGGCCTTTGGTATAATGTTGTCCTATGATGTGCTGGCGACCCCAGCATAGGAGACGCGGTTATAGACAGTGGATGGATGATGCACTGTAAGACGCGGGAGAAGGCAACCTGAGCATTTTTCTTTAAAACAAAAGTTTTGAGAGTTAGAGGAGTTTCCTTCAACGGGTTTTCTGGTGAAACTCGGTAACTGAAAGGGAGGAAATGTTTAATTACTTACCAAAGTAACAAACTGAATGGTTCTGAAGAGCTCAGTGGGTGTTGATTAACTTTCAGTGAAGTTTCAGTGAAGATGTTTAAATGGTGAATAGGCAACATGCTGGGCGTGTTAACGAAGTCCTGCCTTCTTAATTGGATGTTATATTCTCCTTTTCCTCCAGCCTCTGTATTTGCAGAGCGCAGAAAATGAAGCGTTGGGTGTTGGACAGGATATGGATGGGTGTTGTTTAAGGTCGAGGTAGGTGTGAGGTAACCTGGCCTGCAAGCTGAATTTCTCGCGGCATTTGTGCGTTCACAAACACACGAGAATCCGTCTTGTGCCGCTCCGGCTTCAACCGTTTGTGTCCAAACCAAAAACGGTCCGGCCAATCACGTTGCAGTATTGTGGTTTAAGGCGGGACATACCGATGCGACGCACACCTAGCTGCTGGTATCACTTCTGATTTATAAGAATCCACGATTTCATCTTTAAAAGTAGAACAGCATGCAGGAAGCGCCTTGACTAGCTTAGTTTCTTGTGGTTTCTCAGGACGCCTGTTGCTTACCTTTTAATTTAACACCGTGATTGGCTAAAACCAACCTTTGGTAGGCGGGCACTAGGTGTCGATTCACCCAATCAGCTCAGAGAGTTCTGCTGAATGTCCCTCCTTTCCCCAAACGGATTCAATGGGAGTGGTCCCAGATTTATAATGTGCAGAACGCAGAATGCTGCACATTATCAATGTTAGGTGTGAGGGTTTGGCACAAGTAAAGTTACAAAAACATGAATGAAAGTCAAAACAATATCTGAATATGGCTGGAAATAAATTACAACTGTGTGTGTTTGGAAACTCTTCAGGCACGGAAACATGCGGGCTTTCAATGTCCTAAAACTGTCCTTTTAATTCTCTGTTGAAGCGCTTTCAAATTTACTTTTTAAACACTCAAAATGTTTTTTTCCATAGCCAAACCATAACCAAAGCCCTTAAAAAGAAGCCTACCTTAGAGAAAAGGTTTTTATATGATGCATATCAGAGAAGGGAAAAGCTGCGGGTGACCATGTTGATATATGAGTTTATTGGACAGCAAACGTGTGCATGCTTTAGGCCGCTGTCGGCAGTAGAAAACGCATGCTTGGTCTCAGGCAGCGGCGCTCTACACAACGCCAACAGCGGTACACAAAGGGAGATAAATGACGCCCGACATGGACGGTGACTGGAAGACCAGGCTGTGAAGCTGAAGGATGTTCGGCCCTGCAGAACGTCGGAGGAAGGAAACATTCTTCAGATGCATTTTAGCAGGTAGGAGTTGCAGTTGGCTCCTCTTCCACAGTCACAGAGCTTCCCGATCCGAGGGCCAAACTTCATGGCACAGCGGTCCCCCATCCCACACTGAGGAGGACACACAGACGTTAATTCATTAACGAGAACTGACGTCTTCCAGGAAACATCTTTCATCATTACAGTGCCAACGTTTCAGCCAATTACCTTTGATTAATCCTTTTAAATGTTTTAACTTTGAATAGATTGAATGTATAAATCACAAAGAGTCAGAAGAAGGAAAATCGGCTCAACGTTTTTCATCAGAATAATTAGATTAGCTCATTAGCTCAAACTGAGTCTGTAGTTAGGATGTTGATTGATTTTCACGGATTGGGGAGGGGGGGGGGCTTTTATAGCCTGAAATCAGGCAGCAATCTTTATTTGATCTGTAATTACAGCGTACTTTTATCTTTTAATTAGTGGCAGGTATACTTTTTTAAGTGGGTTTAATTAAAAAGGAACAGAAGGCTGTTTGCAGCACATAATAATGCCTGAGCAGACTTTTTAAATGAGCAGAATAAGCATTAAAACAAAAATGCACTGCATCAATATTAACGCGGAAAAGTGCAGCTCACCAGTCGGATGCTCCCTCTTTTCTCTGTGGAGGAAACACGGCTGTGGATCCGACCCAGCAGAACCTCGAGAGCACCGACCTGCGCAGCAGCAAGCACCGAAAGATAAAACACAAGAGGAGACAGAGTCATAAAAATGACCTTAACGGTTTAGAGACATGTTTTTACTTGTAGAAAGGAAAAGAAAGTGCAAAAATAGTAAAGTAGCGGTAAATATTAAAAGATATTTGCTGTAAATTCAGCATTTTTCCTCATTAATTCTGTTGAATTCTGGATAACTGAATCCTTTACTCAAGTTAGAATATTGTTTCCTTCAGTAATGATCTGTTGCATATAAACCCTGACAAACCCTTCTGAGAGCAACAACATACCCTAGACTTATTGTGAAAAAATTATTTCTTTCCAGTTTATTAGAAAGACAGCAAAGATGTTTGCATTTTGGGGGAAATATATTTATTTTGTATTATGTTATGTCCTATTCAATGTATGTCCTTTTTTTGTTTCAGTTTTTTATTACTTTTGCTGTTTTTTATGTTACTGAGAATTTTTCTTATTATATTAGTTTTTTAATGTTCACAGATGCTTTCCGAGCGTGATAATTGGTAATTTTACTGATTGGTGGAGGGGGATTTGTTTAATTGCGTCCTAAGGCACCACACAACAGGAGGGTGAGCCACAGTAGACAATATTTTGTTTAAATATTTTCACATTTTTCAAAAATTAAGAATTAAAAAATCATTTTATTTAAATTGTCATAAAAATGGGATTTTAGGCAAGGCAAGATAAATTTATTTGTATAGCACATTTCAGTCCAAAGACAATGCAAAGTGCTTCACATGAAGGTTGGAATAACATTTTTAACATTCTTTACCAAAACTGTAGAGTGCCTTTGGTCATTTTGTGGTCACTTGCTATTTTTACCCCAAGGATTAACAAATATCAGAAAACTATTGATCAAGATTGATTTAAAAAAAATAAAGTTACACTAGAAATAAACAACAGACACATTTATATTAATGCAAAATGTAGTTTTTGTCACACAAAAAATCAACCCTGGTTCTGGTCATATTTTCTTTGCCAATATTTTGTACTAAATAAAAATTTCAATATAAAAAAAAAAAAAAAAAAAAAAAAAAATCAACCCTGTGTGCTTCAAGCACTGTTAATAATAATAATAATAATAATAATAATAATAATAATAATAATAATGGCCAGCAGCATTTTCTTGTTTTAATTTCGTATGATTTAAGAGAAACAAACATGTCATGCTTCAGTAAAAGCCACACGGTTCATCCCCTCAGACTCTCCACTTACTGACCAGGTCTCCATCGGTCGCTGGGTCCATCTTCTCGACCTCAAAGTCCTCCGCAGAGACTTCCTGTGACGCCTGGCCGTGACACAGCACCAGCAGCAGGCTGAGGAGCAGCAGCATGTGGAGCATCCTGGCGCTGGTCCCAGAACAGGAGGAGGAGGAGGAGGTCCTGAGAGGAGGCGGCAGATCAGGAGCTGGACAAACTGAGGGTCCCAGCAGGTTCACAGCAGAACCTCCTCCTCCTCTCTCTCGTGTTTTATGCAGAACTGGGAAGCCACGCCTGGGAGAGGCCACTGGGAAGGAAAGACTCCCCCAGAGAGGGGTGGATCAGTTCAATTTAACAGGAAGAAATTTTTAGCTTTTAGACACCTGCACTGATTAAATACTGACTGAATGTAGCCTCTGTGAGCCTTTAGAGGACACTTTAACCTCAGGTACCCAGCATTAGAAGGCATTTTATACCTGATTAGACTCCCACACAGGTGGGATGTTTACCTGGTCACACATTTCAGATAAAGCAGAGAGATATTTCTTAAATATGGTTTAATCGGTTCTCCTTAGGTCAACTGATTCAGCTTTAAAGTGCAATTTAATTCCTAAAGAAACTCTTGCAGCACCTGTCCAAGGTTATTAAACACTACTTTTTACATCCGATTAAGACAACCGCAGTAAATACAAAGATCAGTTTTCAAATCATTTATTAAGAGAAAAAGCCATTCTACTTTTAGAGACTCTAGGAACCACCAGGAGGCAGATCCTTTAGTTATCAGGCTCCTCTCCTGTGGAACCAACTCCCAGTTTTGGTCCGTGAGGCAGACACCCCGTCTACTTTTAAGACTAATCTTAAAACTTTCCTTTGTGACAAAGCTTCTAGTTAGAGTGGCTCATGTTACCCTGAGCTATCTCTCTAGTTATGCTGCTATAGGCTTAGGCTGCTGCAGGACTGCAGCTTTTCTGCAAAAGCTTTTTCCCGGTTGCCATTAGACTGTTGAACTGCTGAACTATAAACTGGACTCTGCACCACATTTCCACATTTGCATCACTGCATCTCTATCTAGCATTACAAATGCTGCTGAACTTTTAGTTTCTAAATGCATTTTTGCAAAAATGCCTTTTTGCACCATCATTTCTGCACATACAAATGGTTTAAATATTCTCCTATACACTGTGATCGCACACTGTTTTTTTCTCCTGCATTGTTTTCATTTCAATTGTTTACTTTTTAATCACTGCTACACTTTATACTGTAATTTACAAGCTGTATGCAACGAAATTTCGTTCTGTATGCACTCTGTACATACAAAATGACAAATAAAGTTGTCTAAGGACATCGGGGTCTATTTCTCTCACTCTGCTGAGTTCTCCTACTGCTCTCCAATCTGCTTGTTGCTATTTCAGCTTTTAACTTTTTGTTCTCTGTCATCTTTATCTTCATAGAAGGTACACCTGGTCTGGCGTTCTGTTAGCTGTGACATCATCAGGGGAGGCAGATCATCCTCTATTACCATCTAACATAGAAAGTACTCCTGGATCAATGTGAGCTTCTGTGCTTTCTGTGTCTCTGCTCTGTCTTCTCTAACCCCCAGTGGGTCGAGGCAGATGAGCGTTCACACTGAGCCTGGTTCTGGTTCTGCTGGAGGTTCTCCTCCCTGTTAAAGGGGAGTTTTCCTCTCCACTGTCGCTTCATGCATGCTCAGTATGAGGGATTGCTGCAAAGCCATCAACAATGCAGACGACTGTCCACTGTGGCTCTACGCTCTTTCAGGAGGAGTGAATGCTGCTTGGAGAGACTTGATGCAACCTGCTGGGTTTCCTTAGAGAGGAAACTTTCTGACCAACCTGGAGGATCTGATGGAATCTGACTTTAGAAAGAGCCTTGAGATGACTTGTGTCGTGAACCGGCTCTAAATAAATAACATTTTATTGAATTGAATTGTAATCATTTCAGCTGAAGCTTGTTGTCAGCTGAAACATAATTATCCAATGGGAGGGTCGTACCTATTTGCTTAGATAAATCCAGGTGGTGACTTTTTGTTTTTTGGCCAGGCAGTAAATATCGTAAACTTAGAACTTTTGTCACAAGATTAAATAGAAATAAAAAGAGAAAATAGTATGAAAATAAAATAAATGCTTGTAAAAATGACCAAAAGAGAATGTAGAATGTTATAAAAGAGTTACTAGGAAAGAACGTTTAGAAGAAGATGGAAAATTTATGACCAAACTTAAATATATGGCTAATTATCTTAATAATTATTTTAATGATAATAACATATCTTATTCAACAATAGAAAATCTAATCATGAAAACTAAAACTCGTAAAATTAAATTTAACAGTGTAGATATAGAACAGATAGAAAATAAAATTTGTAAAATTAAACCACTTGGCATTGATAATCTCGACTGCAAGCTTCTTAAACTGGTGGCAGAGGAAATTGCTCCTGTTGTCGTTTTATTAACCAAAGTCTAAATTGCTGGTTATGTCCATATAAATGGAAAAAAATCATACCATTGCTGAAAAACAATAAATTACCATTCTCTGGTTCAAACAGTCATCAAATCAGTGCATTTCCTCTGTTCAGTAAAACAGTGAAAAATATAGTTTATGAACAAATTCAATATTAATCTACTCACAGATTACCAACATGCTTAAAAAAGACAGGCCACAGCTGCAGTTCTCACTTTTATGATTGATGTTTGGTTTAGAGAAGTAGAGGATAATAAAATAATAAGGGCAGTTCCGCTGCATTTGATATTATAAATCATAATTCAGTATTGAAAAAACTGAAATGTTATGGATTTGAACAATCTTCCCTTTCCTGGATTGAAAGTTATCAAATCGAACACAATCAGTATTTTCTAATGGTTGTTATTCTGATGCTAGAATAAAACGGAACATGTGGAGTACCTCAGGGAAGTCGCCTCTGCCCATTATTATACTGCATTTTTACTAATGATTTACCAGGAATACTAAATAGGACAAAGGTTATGATGTATGCAGATGACTCAACTATTTATCTGTAGTTACTATAGATTAACTCAGCAGGATTTTTAAAGGGGAATTACAATCTGTGAGCCAATAGGTAGAACAAAATCACCTAGTTTTAAAGATTGCAACAGAAAAAAAAGCAGTGTGGCACTTCGTTAAAAAATAGCGGCAAAAACCCAACATTGAATTTAAAAATAAATGGCAACAATTAAACAAGTACATGATGTTTAATCACTAGGAATTATTACTGATGATTGTTTAACATGGAGAACACATGTTGATAGGATTACAATGAAAGTGGGGGGTGTAATCTCTACAATTAAAAGCACTGGCAGCTTTTTAACACCACAGGCAATGAGAAAAGTCACTCAGTCACTGATTCAGTCAAACTTAGACTATTGCCCTGTAATCTGGTCCAGTGCAACAACAGACAAATTAAAGAAACTACAAATGAAAACACAGAGCAGCTCGCGTTAAAGTGTTATCAAAGCAAAATAAATTTAATCACATATGAAAGAAATTATTATTATATATCTAAAGCATATCTATCTATCTTTTTATCCCTGTTAATTTATATATATATATTTCAAATTTGGTTAGTATTGTATTTGAAGATTGAACATCAAAAAGCATGCTATATTTTTATTTTATTGTATGCGTTTCTGTCATTATGTGATTTCTATGAAGAATAGCAGCAGCGTTAATCAAATAGTACCCACAGTAAATAAAAAACAACCATTAGATAGAATGAAACCCCCAGAACTTGAGGAACAGAGGGGGGGTGAGAGCAGAAGCAAAACTCTGACCAATCCGTGCCATTCAGTCTGAATTTTTACAGGCCTGCAGCTCCCACAGAGAACCATTTTTCGACCTCCTTTTCCTGAATATATAATGTATTGCCCAGTCAGGATGGACAGACCATTTCACCCAGTATAACAAAAGGTGTTTCTGAACAGGATAGCTTTAATATTGGACTCTGGGATATAGAAAACCTGAATATTATGAGTTACAACAACATTTAATTTCCCTTTGGGGTTTATTAATACATTTTTAATTTAATTTTAGATCCAACAAAAGGACTACAATCACCTAGTTTTTTGTTTTTATTTATCTTGCATCTTCTTGATGTAATTTCTTGCCAAAGCTCAGCTGCAAGAATGAGACACAGGTTTGCTTTTGAGTAAAAGTTCAAAATTGAGACGTTTTCAGAAACCTGGTTAATAATTGAGAAGTTCATCATTTTTGTTCTACCTGACTTTGTTTTTTGTTTAAAAAAGATTTCATTTGTCTCTGAGAATGTTGACCTGAAATATAAAAATGTATGCCTATCTGCATCAACCGCCTGTGCTTCAGACAGATTGGAGAATTGTGTTCAGGGGCCGCAGAAAATCAGTCAGAGGGGAAAAAAAGGCCCACGGACCGCACTTTGGACACCCTTGAAACAAGGTTTGGGGTTTTAACGAGAGAAAATGTAAAAACCTCGGTTTGCAGGACCTTTGCGAGGCACTTTCCGTAAGGGACACCAGGGGTCGCTGCGTCTTCAGACCCCGCGGCTGCCGGGTTTCCTGAAACGCATACTTCAGGATTAAGAACACACCCAGTGACATCGGTGAGGTTTGAAGAAGCAGAAAAAAAGTCTCAGTTCAAACTGTGCAGAAGAGGAAGAAGAGGGCCGAGAGGTCCTTCAAGCGGTTCTGTTGGACTTTGGCGCTGCGCAGAGACTGGACAGCCGGGATCAATCCGTGCGTAAAGTTTGAAATATTCATCTGAGGCGAACCGTGGAGCGCAAAGAGTTTCTCTGAACGGGAGGATGTCAACTTCAGACGACACAGACGGGCCCCGGCCGAGATATGGCTGTAAGTGTCTCTCTTTAATTGTCTTTTTATTAATCAGCTCAGTTTTCGGGTCCCTCTGGCCCAGAGAAGAGCCTCCCAGGCTTCAGCTCACGTTCTTCACATGCAAACTCTCCACACATGTCAGAAAAGCGACTTTTAGCCCTCAGACGCTCCCTCGGCTCGGGTTTTTACCTCTGACAGCGTGCTCACAGCTTTATTAGGACTTCCGCGTTTTCTCCGCTGCAACAACTCAGAGAGGAGGCCTCTTCTCTCAGTCTGCACAGTTTTCTTTTTCCGCACGTCAGTTTTTACACGTTTAGAGACTCGCTCCAGGTGGGCAGATGAGTTGGGATTCAGCCATTCAACGTTTGTGGGCGCGCACAGATCAAATTCGCACTCAGCACACCAGCAACCACCGCCCACGAATGAACTTCTTCTTCTGGATTCCCAGGTGGAAAAGTTTTTTTGGGGGTGGAAATCAATTAGCTGTTGTTTGACCAATAAAACTTTAATCTTCTCAGATTGTGGAGAAACATTTTAATTAAATGATGCAGGTTTTAACCCCCCCCCCCAACGAGAGGAGGTAAAAGTGGGCCTCTTTGCGCCCTCCTCCCTCGCTTCTCTAATAATTTGGGATTTTCAGAAAAAGGCTCCCTGGGAATGTTGGCTGCCTTCTGTGTAATCTCCTGGGAATCTCTGGAAGAAGCTGTGACACTCACAGGGATGCCCACATGAGAGGGATAGAAACCCCGAGTGATCAGAGCATGCGCTAACCGGTAGGTGAGGTTAGTTTATTGCGCAAGATGTTTAGAGAAGCCTCCTTACTGGACTGGGAGACGTTTTGTTCCGCCACTGTGGAACCTTATCATTGTGTAAACGTCTGAGTGGATTAAAGGACTACGATCTAACTAGAGGTGTGTTATTAAACTGTTTAGAGATTAGAATCTGGCCAAATTTCCCTTGATCGTCTTTGTATGACACAGTACTGAAAACAAATCTTTTTCTTAGTCGTTGAATGCATGAAAACCATTGTTGGTCCAGAAATGCATCCACCTCCAGTATTTACTTTTTTCAAGGTTTAGGACTGGGCGTAGGCTGGTATGATAACCCAGAGGGGAAAAAATCCCAACGTTCCCACGTTATCACAAAAATATAAAAGATAAATGTAAAAGATGATCTAATTGCTTTTATTTCAAACACATTTTCAGGTTGTTACCCTTTTAAAAGAGAGTGACAGGTTGTGTTTTAGTTTCCACACCAGCAGCTAAACTGGTTGCAGTAGCTTGCTTTCAGCCAGCTGACTGGCAATGTGCAGGGCCTTCTCTAACAGAGCTTTATGGCATGACGGGACGTTTGAGTGGGTTTGGAAACTTGTCAAAGCGTTGTGTCTTTATGCTGGAAATGACCTCATGAAAGTGTTTAACTCCCATTTTGATGCTTTGACTCCAGCCGTCCTGGATGGCATGGAGCGGCTCACGGCGGAGGAGATGGATGAGCGCCGGCAGCAGAACATGGCCTACGAATATCTGTGTCACCTGGAGGAAGCCAAAAGGTGAGAGGCTGGTGGTTCAGTCAAATAAAACCCAACAGCATCAACGGTGTGAAGAGAAACGTTGCTGTGAGCTTTGCTTTTATTTTCCAAGAGCCTGTTTGGGGTTTTAGGGCGATCTGCAGCCATAAAGTCCTGAAACCACATCAAACTGCACAGACGATGCATGCACTCTGAAAATGTAGTTACTTTTGGTGGAAATAAATGACGTTCTGATCAATGTTGCTGCTGTTAGTTCTGGTTGTTGAGCTTCAGGTGCCTCTCGATGAGTTGTTGGTTGAGATCTGAGACATGGCACGGCCTTCCCAGACGTATGTTGGGTCCTTTTTAGCTGCAGACCAATTTGAACGTTGATCCACAGCGTCGTTTTGATCCTGACGGCCTTATTGTCTTCCTTACGTGTTGGACTTGATGGGATTTAATGGTTTCTGTGAGCTGAGACGTGGAAAAGACTGCAGTTTCTGTGAATGCAGCTCAGAGTGACGCGGCATTCACAGCCTGCTGTTTCTACTTTAAATAAATGTTTCTTGTCAGGTGTCTGTGGTTTGAAATGCAGGTACTATTTTAGAAAAAACACGCAGGAAGCGCTGGTTCCAGATTTGTGCGTGAAATCTGTAGTTACAGAGACTGACAGTATAGCAACTAAAATCTGTGTCCTCTGAGCAGTTCAGCCAAGTGGAAACCTGTGCAGTCGTGCATAAATGACATTTAGCTTCTTTTTTGAAGACTCCTGACCTCTGACCAACCCCTTTTGATCTTGTTTTCAAGTTTCAGCTGAAGAATATTTAGTGGTACTTGAATTTTCAGATGGAGGAATATGGATCTAAAGAACAATTTCTGCACCTGGGCGTTTGTCCATCTTCATGCAGAGCAGACCTGCTGATTGGTCGCTGCCAGCTGAGGAGAGCTGACCTGTAAACTATAAAGAGTCATCGCAGCAATAATGCAAATTAATGGTCATGGTTCCCAAACTTATACTGTAGTTTTGTTTTATGCTGCTCCGAATTTACAAGATACTAGATTGTGCCTCCTAGTGTTTAAACCTAGTTGTTATTTAAAAATCTGACAATCTGACATTTAAAGGATGCTTTATCTAAATAGTTGTACAGATTCAAATGTTTAACC
The DNA here is from genome assembly GCA_037039145.1 of Fundulus diaphanus. Lineage (NCBI taxonomy): Eukaryota > Metazoa > Chordata > Actinopteri > Cyprinodontiformes > Fundulidae > Fundulus > Fundulus diaphanus. Next base: position 4,985,357 of record CM073122.1, read on the forward strand.
GCCTTATAGTTGAGGTTTTGGTGAAATGTTTTATGTGACTCAATAAAAGAACTCCAAGCTACTTTTCAGGCATATTTAACAATAAAAAAATAATTTTAAACACCTTGAGAATTTAGGCTGATACCAATATTGATGTTATGGTCAATAAATTATTTACAGATGTCTGTAACCACACTGCTGACATTGCTTCTCTGCAGTTAAACTCCCACAATTCTGTGCTGCCTCACCGTCACATAACCAAGCAATGTTTCGATATAATCAGTAATAATGAAAAATGTGTTGCCTAAAGATGCTCTTTCGCTTCAGATTTGCCTAGAAAACAGTCTGTGCACATTTGCCCAAATTGTTGCACTCAGCCTCCCTGCAGACGCTCACCTCTGAAGTTTAAACTCTGCATAACGTGGCGAAAACGTCCAGAAAAAAAAGACGAAACATGCGCGACCATCTTTAGCCGACAAGACAAACATCAAAGTGTGGCTCAGAGGAGCACTGAGGCTTAAGAGCAACTTAAAAACGTCAGTAAGCCTCCTGCATCTGCAGCGACAAAGTGGACTGTCCCTAGCGGTTAGAGAGCAGGGCGCCTGTTTCCTGGAGAGGCTGCAGGGTTTTGGGTTTGAATCCCACCGACGGCTACTCTTGGTCTTTGAGCAAGACCCGCGGCCCCAGAATGCTCCCTGGGCGCCGCCCTACGGCAGCGCGCTGCTCCCTGAGGGACGGGTCAAACGCAGAGGACTCGTTTCATTGGAAAGTATGTCGCAATGACAAATAAAGATGATTAAATATTAACTTCACGAACACAGACGGCCCAGTGACGGTGCTCAGCAGAGAAGCAACGAAACAAACCACCAACCATTGCTTCTCCGTCTGCTGGTGAAGTCGTTGGAGGCTAATGTGGACGATAACGGCGGTCATGGTGGACCCGGACTGAGGCTGGCCATCAGAGCCGAAAACGGCAGGAACCCGTAGCACCCCCCACCCCGCTGCTGTATTTTATCACTGAAGAACATGTTAAATAACCAGAAATGCACACTAGGCTGCTGCTTATTAGATTTGCATCGACCAGATCCCTGTTTACACTGTAAAAGTCTGTTTTTCATGCACCAGATCCACGTCGGTTCTAAAACACGATTTATTACAGTATGGAATGATTTGTTATTTGTCCCTTGGTCATAAAATGTATCTGTATTAACAATCAAACATAAGCTCTGAAGCTAAGCAACTATAATATAATGATTTGAGTCATAGCTGCATACTTTCATAAAGGATATTATGAACTTGTACGTAGTGTTAATGTCACTGTTTTGCCAAACGGAAGTGACACTTTTAATTGAGGGCTGTATTGTTCCCTGTTTATTGGGGTTCCCCCTAATTAAGGAAGCTTAAATATTGTCATATTTTTACGGTTAACCAATAAGAACCCGGTGCCTTCAAAAAAAAATGCTCCCGCGGTATTGAGGATCAACAGTTTTTCATAGTATGGGTATCGAGTTTTGCGTCGGGCCAAACCCCGTTGGACCGATATGTTTTAAAATAGAAAGACGGATACCGACGTTGATGCAAATAAATCCTGCATCTCTATTGAAAATATTTATTTTTTCTGTAAAAACGGCTTCCCATCAGGGTGCTGTTGGTCTGCAGGATGTTGCTTAATGTCTGCTGCGTTCCCTGATTGGTTAAAGGTTGGATTTTTAGTTTCAGATCAACCAATCACGGTTCAGGGCTGTTCTGCTGTAAAAATCGGCCAATCCCAGTCGCCAGATGTTCTCAGGGCATCCCCAGCTATAAAGCAGCATTTGCATTAACCTAAATTAACGCTAACCTGACGCCGCATCAATGCTGAGAAGGATTTTTTGGTTTTTCTCCTAATTTAAGGAAGTCCTAGAAATCAAGCTCATAATGTTGTATACGGCTGTCAGCTTGAACCCACCGTCGGCCCTTGATGACTCCGAGTCCCAGAAAAGACTCTGTGCTCAGTAGCCATTGTGTTGTGGTGCTACAGTTGATCCTTTAGTGGTACAAAGCGAGCCGTAACTCCTGAACTAGAACTTTGGACCTTGGTCGCTCCCTTTGGCTCTGTGTGCCGGATTTAAGGAACTGTAACACGAAGGTGACAAAGTCCAGAAACTGTCACTTAAAGTCGTTTCCTGTCTGGAAAAGCTGCAGGGGAATGAGGCCACTAATGCTTTTTATCTGACGGCTCAAAATGAAAACAACTTTTTCAACTTTTCAACAAATATTTCCTTTTATTCTGTAGTTTTTTACGTTATTTCTTAATATATCAGTTCAGTGCTCATCCATTGGACCCATAACTGGAGTTCCCATCAGATCAAGCATAAGAACAAACCTGAAAACAAGCTGAATTTCACAGTTTTCTCAATAAAAGTTAAACTAGATGTACAACTGATGTCTGTAAATAATTATTTTTTAAATAGATGAGGTCCATTTGTGGTTCCTGAGTGATGTTTAACAAAAGGGTCCGCCCGGAAATGTCTGCGTGTCGGAGGCTCGGTCGCTGAGAACGTGGCGCGCTCGCGGGTTCAAAAGAGGAAGGATCGCGCGAGACAGGAAGTGACTCGGTCCCTGCTGATGTTGGTATCTCCCGCTGTTGCCGCAGAAACCCACAGTTGTCATAGTGACGGGTTCCGGTGTGAGCAAAGGGCGGCGTTGCAACGTGTGCGCCGTTATTAAAAAAAGGAAAAAAGCCGGGTCATCGAGCGGCTGTCACATCTCCCATCTGGCCCTCTGGTTTCATCCAGCTGCGACTTTCAGGAAATCCCTGGATGCTCCGCCTGATCTGGTTATCTGCTTTCCCTCCGACTGAAGCTGCTTTCCCTGGAAAGCGTTCAAAGAAACTTGGAGGACACTTATCTTAACTTCATCTTTGCGCTGCGTATGTAAATCAGGCCCTTTTCCTGCCAAAATGAGAAGAGGAGAAAATAACTTTTCACACTGGTTAAAACACAGAATGCAATCCTCTGAGGTTGATTTAATTCACTCCCTTTTGCGGCTGCAGGTGGTAGAAATGGTTCAGCTTTAAGTGAAAAACACACAAACTCCAGAGCAGCTCGGGTTTTGATTTCAGTTTTATGTATCCTGGATCCTCCTCTCCAGATCGGCGTGTGTGAGGGATTGTTGTGACGGCGTCTCCTGCAGACGTTAGCCTGAGAACGTGGAAGTGTATAAAGGGAAGGAATTGAGTTTGCACTTCAGTCTTTGAATTAGTACTCCTCTGGTTTTCACTTCCTGTGTGCAGTACTTCAGCTCTGTTAAACACAAAGGTGACTTCTTATTTGCTTCAGAAATTAAACACATTTATTGTTTAACAACTTTAATCTTACAAATGCAGCGCCCTCCACACATATTGTCTTCCCTTGTACAGGTTTATAAAAAGCCTTAAAATGGCGTCTCTCAATAGCATAATCTAATTGCATAAGGAAATACAATTTAAAGACGATTTATTCAGACGGGGAAAATTTATTAATGGTGGTGAAACTGCTGACTTTCCCAGCAATTGATATGAAGTAAATGCAGCTAATTAGACGACTCATTTGCTGTTTTTCTTATCTAGAAACTTTTCATTACTAATCCAAGACTTAGTGTTTCCATAAAGTGTACCGTATTTTTGGGAATATAAGGTGCACTTAAAATCCTTGGATTTTCTCAAAAAGTGATGGTGCGCCTTATATATGATTACCGTTGTGCTTACTGACTGATTTTATGTGGTACAATGCGCTCAAAAATCTGTTAAAATGTGTAAGTACGACTTTGTTCACTAACAAAGCCACTCAGTGGATATTAGGAGCATTACGGTGTCACTACCTGATAGGACCCCTGAGCTGTCTACCAGATTGCCTGACTGTAATGTCTAAACCAGAAGTGTGGAGTACGCGCTAGCAACAATAAACCTAGTAAGTTAATTCAATATAAAAGTTAAGTTTATTTTGGCCTTTTGTTAGAAACAGGGCAGTGTGGTCCAGCTACTCTGTCCTCCCCACAGAGACGGACAGAGAGCTGTGGATGAGGAGGAGGGATATTACACACTTGGGAAGAATATTTGGTGCGCCTTATAATCCAGAGCGCCTTATGGTCCGAAAAATACGGTAAATATGACGGGACACAGCGACCCATTTCATTTAGCTCTTCTTCAAAATGGAAAAGACGAGAGAACATGGCCGTCTTGTGCATTGAGCTTCATAAGGGAGCTTTTAGCTCCTCGTCCCACCCTAACCCGACATCAGTGCCAGCGGTCATTTGCAGGCATGTCAGGAAAAGTCTTTCCTGTTCTACCATCAGAGGCATAAACGTGGAGTTTGATGTACTCTGCTGGGCTCAGCTTCGGTTAGACGAGACCAAGATTGAGTTTACCTGCAGCCGTCGCTCCAGACGGGTCTGCCCTGATACAGAAGATGAATTTGAGGAAACGCGCTTCACTCCCACTGTGATGTACGGCGGAGGATCTGTGATGCTGTGGGCCTCCTCCTCCTCCCAAAGCTCTGTGAACGTTGTCTGGCATGAACGTGGCCTTAAAACCCACCTTTTTAGGAGAGCTTTTAATTGAACTCTTGCCCTTTTACTTATTGTCTTTGCTAAATAAAAACACATGGAGAGCATGGTAAAATAAACACCTACCTGTTATACTATGTAGCACTTTGGGATTTGTATAAATATAAAGTGCATTACAAATCCAATGTATTATTATTATTATTATGAACTTCCATCAGGGCCTTCAAATAGCTGTTTTTCAGCAGGAGGTGCAATGGTGACAATAAGTGTGGAGAGGTTGCCTCCTGATTGCAAAATGTTTTATTTCATAACCCGACTCTTCCAGGAAAATGAAGTTCTCAACAGAGTTCATTCACATGACGATCTTTCCTGAGAAACGCAGGAAGTCGTCTCCTTTCTGGAGAATTTAAACATTTTCACGTTGATCGACACTTAGGTGAGCAATCCCCCTGAGCAGTTGCTCCTCTGTTTAAAAGCCAAGCCGGAAGGTTAGGAGCTCCAGTTCACTGGCTGGTTGTGTTTTTGCTCTGCCGCTCCACGGCAGCCATCACCGCCGATATTTTCCATCCGGACGTTTTCCGCACAGAGCTTTAAACGAGCCAAACTCCTGCTGCCGTGGTTTCTGTGTCAGTATCGTGTTTATCGTAGTAAAACCCTCTTCATACACGTTCTTCTGTCATTGATAACTGAGGCTGTGAGGATATATTTGGCTTCTTGCTGTTTTTTGTTTTTAAATGTAGGTTTAGTTTTTGATCAAAGAACTTTTGCGTGGTGTTGCAGCCTTTAAACTCTGTATTTAATCAATTTTATTGATTTTAAATTGCACGTTTTGTTTGTTTCCCCCTCATCTACAAATGTTTCTGTTTCTGGAAGAATAAATGCCGGCAATTTGGATGTGAAGTTAACAAAAGGCCGTTCAGTGTTCTTCTTGTCCTCTGATTGGCTGCCTGAGTCCCCGCGTCATGCGTTTCCCATCAGGTAGAGTTTCAGGTAGACCCGGCCCCACGTGGCGAGCACAAGGGACTGCCTGGGCGACGTGTCTCCATGGAACGATGGGAATGCTTGTGGCAGGCCCTCAGCGGGGTGTCAGCTGCACCTGGAGGGACGGCTGCAGGAATGTGCTGCGGCTCTTTCAGACGCGTGTTTGAGTATCGCCGTGGATTCATGGCTCGGTCCGATCGGCGCTCACCACAGCTGACAAATGCAAACTGTTATCGCTCAGATTTCCATATTCTCTTCATGTGAACAGGGCCGTGAGTGAGGCTCAGGCCACATTTGCCGCCCGTGATAAAATCTTTATTTAAATGCTCACCGATTATTTTCATCTGTGTTGACTTTTCAAATGAGAAACAAAGACTGAGCGCCGCTGGGGTTGCATTAGGCTTAGGGTAACAACTTAGAGCGGTTTAATTATTGGATAGTTTTGCTTTTAAACGGTTAAAAAGCAGAAAACAAGATTCTTTAGTTAGTGGTTCCATATTCAACAAATCTTTAATCTAAAAGCGATAAAATGGGGTTTAAAAAACATTATCAAACCTCTGTAGCCCCAAGTAAACTATATTCACACTATTATTACTATAAAGATATAAATAACTAGATTCGTGGCCATTAGTATGTCAGGCATTTCTATGCACTAATTTTGAGTTTTTAAAATTATAGCCCTAGATGTTGTTTTGCACTGCGTTTCCTGGGGTGTACCACAAGGGTCAGTGCTCGGATCCTTACCCTGAAATTTAAACCTTTGGGCAGATCTAGCACATAGCAGTTTGCCTCAAAAGTCAGAACTTGGAATGACTTCAAACTCAAGTCTGCGTCGTTTGAAAGCTGCTAACTGAGATATTTTTTGATTTGTTTCATGCATGCAAACACTGCCAGTGGTTATAAAGTACTGTAACTGGGAGCTAATTTGATGCAAACTGTTAAAAGCATAAATGTGTGCGGCTTCAACGATCCCTGTGCTGGTACCTGCGGCGGCCATGTTGGATTTTGAGATTGGTGTTGGTGGGCAGTTCAATTGCTGGAGGGACGTTCTAGTTGATTGTTTCTGACTCTGAGCTTAAAAATTCAAACTGTGGGAACAAATGTCTCGTTAGGGATCATCTGAATCCCTTTTCTGCAGATGATGCCTGCTTTTACTTATTGAAATGGATGTGAAAAATCTTTTTACGTCTAATCTTTTGCTCATTCTAAGAGTTGGTCCGGTCCGAAACACTACCAACACAGAGCCGATTTCTCCAAACCCAGACAGAAATGAAAATGTTATATATTTTTTCTCTCGCCGTGCAGATTGTCTCTTGTCATTTCTTTTCTTCAATTTACAGCATATGGAAAATTTAAACCAGGAGTCAGTCCAAATATCTCTGTCGGTTGCACCGTGTCAGCCGTTGTTTACGAGTTCCTTCACCAACGGTGCCAGCAACGTTCAATAGTTGATCAGTTTCTGGACCTTTTTAAAACCAAAGAGTTTGAAGGCGGTGGGAAAGATTAGGCCGTCACCATGTTTTCTGAGTATTAGTCAGGTTTCTGTTTGCTGGCTAATTGTTGTGTTCAAAGCCCCGCTGGTGCTCTATGGTTTAAACCAAACTGAAATGCTACCTATACAGATATATTTCCTCTCCAAATCCTGCCTATTGGTTTCCCTCCACCATTGCACAGAAAACCTCTTTTAACACATCTTTTGCAGTGAGATGCCTCACTCTGCTTATCATTTCCAGACCTGTTCCACCGGTACACATTAGTAGAAATTAAATGAATGCCTGCACCAGCTCAATAGAAATGTGCGTCCCCTTTGCTTTCATTTTGTTTTTTTTCTCAGCACACCCAAGTCTTCCAGGGAATGCAGCCGTTCGTGTTTTCAGTAAACTCTGGTTTGTTGATCCGTGCATGATGTAAACTACAGTCCCGCTCCATTGTATGCACCAAAACCGTTTCTAGTTCAATGGACGAGTTGTATGTATTGTTTTTTAACGTGTGGATTCTCTTAAATGCGGCACAAACTGTGTCACGAATCTCTCCTGCTCGCCTGGCGTAGCTGAAAAGTTTCAGTTGTGCAGGAGAACTAAATTCCTCTGTGACGGGAACTTAAAGTGACAGCAAAGTGAAAGGAGGAGGAGCCCTTAGTTTCTTTATGGGTGGAGAAAAGGAAAAATTACGGTGGGTTTAAAAACCAACAAATTAACATTCTTGTACAAAAAAAAAGAAGAGGTTTGTAGAACGTAATGCCACAAAAAAATCTCCTCAGAAACAAATCTGTTCGGTGGAAAAAACTAGGTTGCACACTTTGAAACTAACACTTTGGTAAAGCACCTATTTTTTTTTTATTAAAATGTGTTACATGAATTATAAAAAACATGTTCAATAGGTGTTGCTTTTTAACCCCTAAACAGGGAATTCATTCTAGGGAATAAAAACTGTAAAGTGACAAACATAAGTTCCCCAGAGGTTCATTTGGGCTAGATGCATCAGAAAAGGTGCTGAAATAACCGTCCGGTGTGTTTCTATGTGCCTGTCCACTTCAGGGTCACATTTTATCATCCAGTCTTCTTTGGCAGCAGTCAATCAGACCAGCACATCTTTGTAACATCTGATCGCTGATTGTTCAGGCATCTCTTGTCCACAGCCCTCTTCAGGTGACTCCACAGATCTTCTGGAGGATTTGGTTCGTAGCTCTGGCTCGGACAAATCTTAACCTTCTGCTAGGAAAAGTCAACTTTTATTTTAGCTTTATCAGGTTCAGTATAATTAAAAATAAATTGGGCTTCAGCTGAGTACGTTTACCCCCTGTCGGTTTACACATATTCGTTAGATTTTCTGTTTAATCCTACAGTAGATGCCTCTTTAAAGGTATAAAAGCCTAAAATTATTATTAACCAGGTGATGATATGGACATTTTTTAGATCCACTGTACATTTAGCTGTACTTTGGTGTGTTTGGACTGATGTTTCAAGCTGATTTAAGGCTGTAAATTTAATTAGATGCGACTAATGAGCGATCTTTGTTGATCAAAATCCAAATTGTGGAGATAAAAAAATAAAATAAAATTATGATAATATGGATGCTATTTATGGAGATGTGCAACAGATCATTCCAGGTATTTAGCTGCAGATTTAGACGCATGCGCTGCTGCTTTTATTGCATCCCTTTGCTCTTCTGGTTGTGCTTGACCCAGATCTGTAATTACTACTGTTAAAAGACATGAAAATAGCTTTTTTTGTTTTGTTTTAGAGAATCAAGGAAATAAATCACAAGTGTAAAACAATTTTAATATTATTTTCATATTCTTTTCATTATAACTGACGTGAAACAAAAAATAAAATAAAACACAAAGTTGCTTGCTGGTGTTTTCATATTAAGTAGCGGAAATGGCTTCATAAAACAAATTATTTCCCTAAAAGTGCAAATAAGGTCCCCAGTTGGGAAAGGAAAACATGCCTTTTAACAAGAGAGCTGTCATTTGAAAGGAGAGAAAGGATTAAGGGAAACTCCCTGAAGAAGGTAATTCAACACCAAGTGTGGCAAAGAATGTTGATCTTTTCTAGTCAGCTGGCTCTGAAATTTTAGCTCCTACAAACAAGAGAAAAGGGGAAGCTGCAGATAGAGCAAGGAAGCCGGCGGAGCTTTGAGACTCGACAAAATGAAGAAGTTTTGTCTTAAAAAAACGGAAAGGATCTAGAAAAAAAAAAGGAAATGGGAAATATGAGAAGTAGTTTTGTCAAAGTACTCCACATTCTGATATATGCAATACTAGAAACCTTCATTAATCAAATATACTCACTTGTGTCAGAATTTATCTAATTATTATGCAGACGTATTCACATCCAGAAATAAAAAAAAAACAAAAACATTTTTTTAAAAATGTGACACTCTTTAGCTGACAGGACAAACACAAAAGCTGCGTTTGGACATACTTTCCCTATGAGGCAAACTAAATGTGGAGGAATGTAACGTGCTAGCATTGCTAACGCTACGACGCGGATGTCGTAGCGTTAGCAACCGTTTAAAAGCAACTTTAAAAGCTCCTGTGTTGCAACGTGAAGCGGCGAGCCTCCTGGACGACATAAGCTAACACTGCCTATTTAAAGATTAGCTTCATGGACAGCAGGTTCTGTCGGTCTGAGCTCCTCCGTCCAGAAGTGCTTCCCGTGTGCGGAGCGACAAACCACGCAGCGCTCCGTCGGTTCAGTCGGCTAATAAATGGAGACGAAACAAAACGAACCGGTTTGAAGATTAGTTTTCACTGAAATGTGAACTAGAGCTGACAGTCAGATGAGTTTAAGCTGGAGCCACCCTGACAGGTCGTCGTCTGGTTGGAAACTCAAAAATCCGATCGTTGTCCGAGCCGTGAACGCATCGTGTGCTTCGATGACCGACGCTCTTCGAAGTGGAAGGTGTTACTGAGTGAGCATTTCTCAAACGTAGCCATTTTCTACATCAGCAAGGGGTTCAATAAGTAATCCAAAGGGACCTGAAAAGCTTTTTGGAAATAAATCTATATTTTATACGACTTCTCGACGTGTCTGGGGTTCATTCATAATGGAAAGGCTGAACGCAGCAGAGGAAGTTTGTGTTTTATTTATTTTTGAGTGCCCAATCTATGTCATAAAAGATGAGTTTGGAAATGTCAACAACTTTGTCAAAATCTCTGAGTTTGGCTGTAGCTCCATATTCTACAGAACCGTGGCTCTCAATCCTGGTCCAAACATGTCCTGCAAGCTTTATGTCTTTCCCAGCTGCCACACACCTTGCATAAATAAATAAGTGATTAACAGACTTCTGTAGCTCTTAATGGCACGCTGAGGAGGTAATATAATTATTTATAATTAATTATCAGGTGTGCTGGAGTAGAGATGCATCTAAAACACGAAGGACAGAAATATTGTTATCTGAGCTAACTGCACAGTTTGCTAATGGAAGACGATGGGGACGGTTTGAAATGTGAACATGCAGCATGCTACTGTATAACATCAGGAATTAGATCAGGGGTTTATAATAATAATAATTAATAATAAAAATTATTATTTATTATTGTTAAATGTCATTTGCAGGTGCATTTTAAAACAATCAAGGTCACCAGACAAAGTCAAAGGCATAAATCATGCAACTGAAAATGACTGAAAAAAGAAATGATTTATCCTAAAGAGAAGTCTAAATTAGCTAAAATTGACACCAGCAGGGAAAAGTGATGATGGAAAATGGCCAGGGTGCATATTTAGTGTAAACACCAAGGTGGAAATCAAATATAGTGGTTAAAATGTTGGAAGATTAACTACACACAGAAAATGGCTGCAGTACAATTAAAGCTGATCATACTGTGAATACTTTTTTATAGCTGATTGGGCTTAAAATGAAAATATTGCCCTCTTTGTTACCTAACTAAGTGGGGAACGAGGGAGTGAAATGAAGCCATTATCGCTCTCCCTCTGGTACCTGAACTCCCCAGTCAGGTTTCATTTACCTCATCGCCGCACGTCAGTAATAATCCTCCAGCCGCTCTCTGCGGTATTCATCTTGCAACTCAAAACGGTCTGCAGTAAAACGGGGTGTTTGATGTTTTAAGTTCCAATTTTTTTAAAAGTTTCATTGGCAAATATGCATTTTAATTACCATCCCTAACCTTTTAAATGAAATCCTTATAACATTTACGCTTTATCCCTATAATAACATTTACGTGGTGATCTCAAAGCACTGCAAATAAGATTATTTAAAAAAACAAAGACAAAGTAAGAAGAAAAAAGGGTAAAATCAGAAGTGATTGAAATAGTTAAAACTCTTTTGAACTGCAGGGTCTTTGGTGCCCTGAGGCAGGGGCGTAACCAGCATCTCAGAAGCGAGGGGGGCAGATTTTTCAGATGTCTGAGTGATTTATCGTGTTCTCGCATGTCTCCTTAGTGGCTAACAACCACAGAATCACCAACCGCCGCAGTGCAGCACCAAGCGACCGACTTTAGCTTTTCTAGCTGCCAAACTCTGGTTGACTTAACACCACGACCCTCCAACATCTAAGGGGTACGTAGCCAGATTACTAAGTGCCGAATGAAACGTCTCCTCCCTGAATTTGCTCTTTTCTATTGTGGCAATAAAGATTTCTTTTAAATGTGTGCAAAGCCACAGTGAGCACCAGTTCTGCACAGGAATGAAAGAAGACTTGGTTCATTTATTGCATGAATAAACTACCAAACATGTATTAACTAGTCGTCATTTAGCCAACATCTACACACATTACTCAACTTAAACGACTCATTGGGTTAAACTTGTTCAGCTCTCTGGCCGGTTCACTTAACATGATTCTGACGCACATCGTGAAGTCCGGTTTACCCTAGAGGTTTGCTCCTTGGGATTAGGAGTTTATGATCGAGCTGCATGGAGACATTATACCATTTAGTGTGGCGTAGGCAGTTCTTTAAGGTCCCAGGGTGGACCTCCATGGACACACTGATGGCTGAGGAGGCAGATCTGGTTAGAGGCGGGACGGAAACCGAGGACTGGACTAATCTGGTCATGTTTTTTTGTTTTTGTTATAATCCTGGCTCCAGCGTCGGCTGTACTGAACCGGGAGGCGTTTGAGTGGTCCACCTTAGAGGAGATGTCGGCTTGGACGGGTTTTTCAGGACGGTTGGGGGGCCGACTCAGGCTTGCAGTAGTTTTGTGGTGGAAGAACGAGGTCTGGTGGGGGTCCAACCGGACACCGATGCTGGTGATGGAAGAGGAGAGAGGGATGTCCTGACCAGAGAAAGTAACGGTGGTGATGAGGGACGAGTGGAGCTGAAGAGCGGTGCCAGTTAAAATGGCTTCAGTTTTTAAATAGTTTATACCGAGAAGCTTTTAACACACAAGTCACCAAAGTCAGTCTGAGTAAAGGTGGAAAAAAGGGAAAATATTTAAATTGCAGAGGCGTACCTTCTACGTCCTTAACTGTTTAAAATCAACTCATTAAGGTCCGCCTTGAATGCAACACAGTGCCTGTTGTCTGCTGTTTTTAAACCATATGCTATTCAATGCAATCCAGATTCATGATAGGTTCATGAAATTAAATGTCTCCAACAGGCCGACTGAATTTCTCTATAATTGAAGTTTGATTATTTTGATATTTTGATATTCACTAAATGTAGTGTTGTTGTTTTTTACCTGATTAAACTCAAACTAGCTAATATAGCCCACATTGTTGATAAGTTTTTGTGAGAAATGCTTAAAGGTGGTGTAAATAAATTCACAGAATCTGTTTGAGGTAATTTCCTGACTCAGTTACATTTCTGCTTATTGCCAATAAGACTACGTGGGACTCAGATTAGCTATGAGTCTATATTTAATCTCCTGTCATGAACTTTCCTTCACCTCCCACTCTCTGTCTGCAACAAACAGAGGTGGGTTTTACTTTTAAACTTTACTTCTGATGTCTTTTATTTTTTGCTTTATAGCCATGTTAAATGCTCATAAAGAAAAGACCAAAAACTGTTTGATCATGATAAAATAAGGTTTATATACACCAGGCCTCCATCCTGATAATGTTTTGATGGTCCTTTTGTGGATAAAATAGCCCCAGCACTGGGTGTGATTAGCAGATATGAACAGACGTGGCGTCATCTAGCGACAGTATCACAGAACTATCATAATGCCGGTTTGCTTAAATAATAAATCAATTATAAATAATGCCGACTGAGCCTGACCCTCTACAATGTCTCTCAGTAAAGCAGCAGCTCAGTGAGCACCAACGTTCAGACTGGATTCCCAGATTTCACTGGATCTTGGACCTTTCTTCATTGTTTCACCTGGAGATGCTAATAGCCGTTAGCCGCTGCCTTGTTTTACCCCCTGCTGTGCATGCACAGTACACACTTCAGTTAATATCGTAAATAAATATGAAAGGCTTTATTTACTAACTAATTGAGCAGAAACAAAGTAGCAGGAAGAGATGATCTTTCATAAAAACCTTGTATGCAAACAGAGTGCGCTACTGACGTATAAAATAATATACATCTTTTAATATTACCATAGCTCTCAACTCTCACGCATTGACCGTGTGACACACGCATTTCATCAATTGCACACGCTCACACGCATTACTTTGAAAATCTCAATCTTACAATCAAAATCTCACTCTTGAAACGCACGCGTACAGACGCTTCGCGTCATGGCGGAACCAATTTGCGGTACAATGGTTTCCGCACGTCCAGTAGTAGAGGGAACACAGCTGCAAGGACCGCCGCCGCGCAAACAAGTTTCCCTCATCCAAAGTGAAACACTTTTACGGTCCGTGTTGCATGCGAATTAAATGATAAGTCGTCATGTTTTATTAGTTTGAAATAATTCAAATTGCCTAATAATTTCTGAAAGCAAACTGTCGCCATTACTTTCCTTCTTTATCGAATGATGTGAAGTAAGAGAGTAAGAGAGTCCATTTAAAATAGTGACCGTCTTGAATCGACCAACAGCACCCCCCCCCCCCCCCCCCCCCCGTCGGACCACAATCTCACTCTCAACTGTCGTCAAAAGTTGAGAGGTATGAATATTACAGAGCATGTTTATTACAGTCATGGTGACCAGATGAAAATACCAGCGGTTTACCCATCAGAAGAATCTTTACCAGATTGTTTAAATCTGAACCTAAACGCACAAAAACCCAAGATGGAGCAAAAAAGGAGAAACTATATGTAGAGAAACTAAGCACCCCCCAGGGTGCAGCACCTTTTAGAAGCACGTTTCGCTGCTTCATCTCTCTGACTACGTCATCCACACACATCGTTGTGGAGAAGTTTTTCATGGTTTGGATGACCCAGTTTGGGCCAAGCTTCACATTTCACTTGATAATCTTTGGCGTTCTGTGCTGGACCTAAACTGCCCAGGCTGGACGTCCCCTACTGGATAGATCGGTAGATTTTAAATGTTTTCTACAAATTATCTTTTTCTCGATGAGAGTCTGATGGCCTGCTGAATTCTTCCCACCCTGTCAGTGTTTTTAACTCACCTGCTCTTGTAGAGGCAGTCACATGATGATGATCAACCAATCACTGCATTTATTAGCACCTGGTGGCGCTCTTCCCTCCTAAATCATTCAGAATTAACAAGGTGTACAAATAATATAAAGATAATTGGCATTTTGACTTGATTTTATTTAATAATGTAGAATCTATGTAATTTTAAACCCTTGAGGTTAGATTGAATGATTTTAAGACGGGAATATGCATTATATCAGCATTAACATCGATATCAGCCATGGTTATTCAATTTTAACAATTCGGTATTGGTCAAATGATTAAAACCGGCCAATATTCATAAGGATGATCCATCTTTTTGCTGTTTTGTGTGTGTTTCAGTAGTGGAGGGGGTTGGTCATGGGGTATTTGTTTGCTCATGTGACGGTGATGCAGGGTTGGGGGGTTTAACTGAAGCAGCGCGGTCATTTTTCACAATGTTGAAAATATATAATTTATAAAATCGGCAAATATTGGTTATCGACCATAACGGTAACATTATATATTGAGGCTTTTAATACTTAAAACTGTGTTGACACTTGTGAGTTTTCCTTCTTTTTAGCCTGTTTTTTTATGTTTTCGCTCATCCCTCTGTGTGTTTTTGTTATTTTGTTAAGCACTTTTGTCTTTTGAGCATCTAGGCTCAAACCTCGTTGTAGCTTTTTACGCTTTGATTTGTCTAAAATGCAACAAATGATCATATTTTGATCAGTTACGCAAGAAGAAATACACATTTTTAGTGGTTTTATCTTCATTTTAAAGTCGGATCTTTGTTTTCTAAGCTCGTTGTTTAAGGGAGTTAATTGCTTGATTCTGTAGAGCAACACAGTTGATTCTGGCTCTGTGTGGGTTTCCCGTTGTTTGTCAGCATTACAACCCATTGTCGCAATCATATATCCTTTTACAAATACGTCCTTTGTTTTTCCTCTTAAGGAAAACAAGAGCTATGCTCAACATCTTTAGAGAGGACTGTCAGCGAATCATGAGAAGAATCTACACTGAAACCAAATAGTTGCTGTTGGAGCAAATGACACGAATGTCATCATGATGAGCTTACGTGTTACATCATTTAACAAATGGCAGTGATGCGACTGCAGCTCGTGGTTGTTTTCTTAGACCCGGGGTTAAAATATTTATTTTTATTGATCCATTTTAGTATTTTGTTACTATTGCCGTTTGCCACAAGCCGTGTAGGACACGGCGCAAACGTGTGCAAGAAGCTGCTCTACCTGGTCTAAATGCAGAATGCAACTTAATGGGGGGGAAATCCCATGAACTCGCTTTTCCCACTGTTAAACATGGAGGTGGCAGCATAATGCTGTGGGCATATTTTTCAATAGAGGAAACCCTGTTTAAAAGGCTTTACAGCTATGCTTTTCGTTCTTTCAGTCCCAAAACTCTGGAGTTTGTATTTGCAGCGTGAAAAAGTTCATGGGGTTAGAACGCTTTAAGGCGTTTCTATTCCTCTTTTTTCCTCCACTTTCATCAAAGTATCCATTGGCCAGAACTCTACATTTTATTATTTCCTCTGGAAATACTTCTTGCTAGTGCTGCACGATTTTTTTCCAGAAAATAAAATTGCGATATATTTCAACCACAGTTGTGATTTAATTTACCACAAGCAATAAAAATAGCCTGAAGATAAAGATGTTTGTAAACAAAGACTATTTAAAACAAGAAATGTAACAGTTTTTATTAATCAGAATATTATTATTATTTAAGAGAAAAGCTTGTTGAGTTGGACATCAACCCTTATTGAACATAAAGTGCAACCAACAAACAATCTATGTATTAAACAGTCTGACAGCTACTTAATGCTGTGGTGAGATTCCTGAAAGTTTCTGGTAAAATGTATGATTATATAAACTCTAAAACAAATAATAAAACAAGATTATCTCACTGCTGCAACCCTCTTCCCTTCCATGTGGAGCAAACCCACCTTAAACATTTTACCGACACCTAAAGGACTAAAGGACGCGTCTGATCCACTCATTGTTGCGTACTTCTGCAATTTGGAAATTGCGTTTTTTTAAATTTGGATTATATTGTAAATGTGATTAATTGTGCAGCCTTACTTCATTCATAAACAGACCCATCACTGGCAGCAAAGCGGAGGCGCCTAACTCAGAATGTACTAATTTAACTTTTTCATGATTTACATCCAATCAGACGCCCAGTTCCTCCTAAAATTCTGGCTGTTTGCCTGTAATTTCCTGTTTTTGAAACAGTTTCCAAACCCTCCTGTGTATTGCTGCTGCTGCTCGGAGGATTATGCAACACCGAGCGCTGACATTGTGTTGGTCTTGGTGGAGAACAATGGCCCAAGAGCAATGTGTCAAAAAGCCTCTGGAGGCGATTCGGTCTGACCTTGAGTGACTGATCCTGTTCGCCGCTAGAAGAATCGCTCTGCAAACCTGCAGCTGCTGAAACGTTTACACTGGGAGGCTGATGTAGTTTTTCCTTTAATTACAGAGCTCAAACTGGTTAGAAGCAACGGTCTTTGAACTTCTTAATAATTGTTTTATCCCTCTCTCCTGTTGACACTTTACAGAAAATGCATTTTCAGTTTCAGGTGTTTAAGAGCTGCTATCTTTGTCACTTTTAGCAGGAATAATTGTCCTGGACAAGGCTGGGTTTCTTGAGCTTCCAGCTAGATTTTTTAAAATCTTTGTTTCTGTTGTTGTTTTTGTTATTTTATTCCCAGAAATGGATTTTATTAATGCAAACGCTCTTTTAAAACCTCATTTCAGTTATGCATTTCCTGGCCGATACCGATTTCTGGTCTTCTGAGTTCAGGCCTGCTAAATGCCCATTTTGACCAGCTGCATCTTTCTCTCTATAAAGCCTAAAATACCTAAAACAAGAAATATGCTGCTTGTTCTGTGATAGAGCTGGTAGCTTTAAATCCGACAGCTGAGAAATTCTGTAATTTCTTCGTTTTCTATGTATTAAACCATATGTAACCAACCTATTTTTAATTGTGTAATTAAAATCAGTCCATTGTATTGTGATAATACGCCAAAAGTCTCAGAGTTAGTAGTTTGATTCATTTGATAAATGGGGAAATAAGCAGATTTTTCAGTATCTGACTTGCTATTCAAAGGAAAATTGTCTGATTCACTTCGTTGGCAGATTTAATAGTACATCTCTGTGAAAGCATTAAAACAATTTTCTTATTGTGTTTCAATACATAATATAAAGATTTTGCACATCTCAAATTGGGTATGGGCGAGTCGGCTGTAGCTGTGGAATAGTGCGGTTCAGGTGTTTTTACATTCTGTACTAGATATGATCTGACACTGTTCATATTTCTTTAAAACAGTGAAATATCTCTTTTATTTGGCACTGAATAGAAATCTTGGATCAGATAAATGCTTTAACGAGATTAACCAGGCAAAGGTTTTGAAGCTTGTGGAGCCGGTCGCTTGTTGGGAGCGCCTTGATGCATAAAGACAGATTTATATTTATTATTTAAAAGGAACGATGCAGATTACAGAGCTTTTGTTGGTGATGGTTGCATTGGATCTATTGACGCAAATATTACCGATACGGGTTTAAAAAAGGATTACCTGCTTGACTTTTTGATGTCCGCGTGCTGCCCCCTGACACACTGACGCAACTTTATGCTAGAACTACGTAAAAGTCAATTCTAAATTAGTCTGGTGGGATCTTTAATCAGCTTGGATTGCTTCAGTTGACATGTTTACCACTTTGTAACAAAGACGGCGCTACAACAGTCCATAACAGGTCAAACGACGCCAAAAAGGACTAGCTGAAATGTTTAAAGCAACTAAAAGTCCTACACATCTCTCGTAGGAAACTTGCTCGTCTTAAGTCACTTTTCTACTGCGTTCAAATTAACCTTCACCTTTCCTTTCCTGCTAATCTGTGCTATAAACACGGTGATGTGCATGTAGACACGTTTGGGAACTAGCTGAGGAGAGGATTCGGTTGTTAAACGCTGTGTTTAGTGGTTCTGTGTAATCCTTTGTAAAGGTTGTTTCCAGAGAAACGGTGATTCCTCTGGGAAAACAGGCCTGAGTCACCCAGGCTGGCAGTAAACACGACTGAATGAGGGAAGGACAAAGGGAAATAAAAGGAGAGGGCTCATTGCCCCATAAAGGGAGCTGCAGGAGCTGCCCCACCCCTCCTCCTCACGGCTCTCACCTGGCCGCAGGTGAAACATGAAACTCTTTGCTTTTCTCTCTCAAACGTGGTGATAGTCTGAGTCCCTTTTTGGACCTTTTTACATTAGCTGCACAGTTTTTCTGTTATGTTTTTATCCAATAACTACTCTATGTTCTCACAATGAATATCCAGATTCCTCTGTCAGGTATTCATGTGAACGCTTTTTTTTTATCCTCCATAACGAGCCTCTCTGCTATGATTGCTCGTTAATTGTTCTGAAGTGGGTGTTTCTATTTCAGTGAAATGAAGCCAGGTCTCTGACATTTCGGGCTGTTTTTAACTTTTTGTGTGTTTACAGTTTGATTATTTAGCGCCATTAGCGTCGCTAACTGCATGCCGCCGCCCTTCCGACACATGAAAGAACAACCACACCGCTGGCATTGCTTCTCTGCTTAAGTTAAACACGCCAACATCCTGCGCTGCATCACCATCACTGTCACATGACTAAATAAATACCACATGACCGACCCCTCCCTCCATTCACACAAAGGGCAACAAGATGAAAATAAATATAGTTATTAAAATTGGCCCTGTTTTACTTAAAGGATCGATACAAATAGGTTAAAAATAAATAAGACTACTAATAAAACCAGCCTCATACTTCTGGTCAGCTGCAGACGAAGAAGAAGAGAGTAGTCCATCCATGAATATAGAGATTTACAGTAGTGCAGTCTGGCGGTATTAAGAGTGAATCATTCTTTCAAAAGGACTATAAAGTAGATAGGATTTGATTTAATAAATCAACCTCGGATGGAAGAAGCTAGACTGGACTACTGCGCTGTTTATCAAATTTAAAGCCGTTATCAAAAAATCCTGACATCAGAACAACTACAATAATTCAAAGTAGGACGGGACGATATACAAAAAAAGCTAATCGATAAAAATCGATATCGATAATTATCAACAAATTCAAAACATATATATTTTAAGTGCAGCCCTGGTCATTTAATGCTGTTGCTTAGCGACCTGTTTTTAGATACAGAACAACAAACACTGAATTCAAACTCAACCTTTTATTCAACCAACTTTCTACCAAAACTACAAGTTTTTAAAAAGAGAAAAAGAACGCGTGCTCTCTGAACTCTTTGAAGGGGGCGGAGCTTGGTGACAGAGCTTTCCTTGGTCTGCGTTGTGATTGGTTGGTAGGGTGTAATGACTGTAATATTAACCTACATGGCTAAAATGCATAAGGAGGGAAAACTGTTATTCTATTGAACTTTTTATTGTCCCATGTTTTCTATCAATCGATATATATCGTTATTGAATTATTTCCCAGCCCTAATTCAAAAGACCATTAGCCCCTCTATCTGTTAACGAGTCAGTTTTCCCAAAAATGATCACCTCAGCTATATTTGTACATCGTCTGTAAAACTATGAAAAAACAAGTTGTACTTTCTAAAAGTGGACCCCAGATAAAGGGCGAACAGAAGGGGTCCGAATACGGAGCCCTGAGGGCCCCCTGCTGTTCAGAGGAGCCTTAGAGGAGGAAAGCTGAGCGAGCGGGACAGAGAAACTCCTACCAGACGGGTGTAAACTGGGTCAGGTCTGTGCCGTTCACACCAGCTAGTTGTTCCAGACAGGATACTGAAATATTACGGTCGCCCGTGTCAAAAGCAGCAGTTAGGTCAGGTAAGGTAAACACAGAGTGACCTGAGTCTGCAGGTAAAAACTGAACAAGCAGAACTGTTCACCTGTTTTTGGACCGACCAGAACACAATTACCAAAAAGTTGCCTGAAGTGATAAAACATTTTATTTGGACCTAAAATGGACTAACACGGAGTTGTTTTTAAGAATAAAAGCCTAAACTGAACAGAAACTGATTTTAATCTTTATTTAAAGAAATTGTTTGATTTTTGAGAACTAAACGAGGAAGTTAGACTTTTTAAAATTAGGTTTTTGAACCATTCTCTGTTGGTACTTTTTGACACGAGTGATGGGAACAATTAAAAGTGGTTTAAAAAGGCCTTAATTTTTATTCTGGGAAGGTGTAAGAACCCTCTGTGAGATGTGCTGAAAACATACGAATGTTTTCTAGTTCACCCGCTGTCATTAGGACGTTAAACGTGTGTCCAGCTGCGGTTGGAGGCAGAGCGGAGCGGCTAAGGTCAGATTCCCCTGTTGCAGTAAAGCGTGTAATGGACAACTTGGCTCTCATTCATAATTTCTCTGTTTCCCCCCTCTGTCACTTACCTCCTGTTTTTCTTGCAGGGTTTTATTCGGTAAGGTCAAGTTAGGAGCAGGTTGAAACATGTTTCCACCTTCAGTTCAACATGCGGGGTAAAAAAGCAGGAGAAGGGTTTCTGGCATTTTGCTGCTTCCAGATAAGGCTTGACCGCACATAATTAGCCTTTCCAGCTATTCAGTAATCACACTTCCTTCTTTCTTCGCTCAGCGTGCAGCGGGGCTCTATCAGTTTGCACAGAGTTGTCGCGCGTCCTTCGTTTGTCTAAACTTGGCACTTTGTGATATGATTGTTTCTGGTATTTGAGAGTTTTTTGCATGTAAATCAGGGGGGATTGCCAAGCTTGAACCAAGTGCTGCTTTGCATTCGTTTGTCTCGTAATAAGTCCAAAGACGGTGGAAACTAATTCCCTTAGAAGAAATTTCTCTTCTTCTTGTAAAAGAAGAAAAAAAAAATCTTCTTGAGTCAAATTTAATTAGCTTATTTAATTGCTGTTTTTGTTTGATTAAACGGGTGTCTCTTGATAATGAGATCTTGGATCTCATTGAGAATACCTGCATAAATAAAGGTTGAATTAAAAAATAGAAGCTTTCCAAAATGAATTTCCATGCGAGCACGGCAGAGGGAGCATCATGGTTTTTGGGTTAGTTGGCTACTTCAAACCTGGATGTTTTGTAATCATTTAGTGAATCATTCAGTTTGATTTGTCTCAAGGTTTATTACATGCATATGTCACGGAATAAATTCCTTAAGCAAGCCAAGCACAGCATTTTAATTAAGGACATTTATCCTGCTTGAAGCTTATAGTCCTGTAGTTTTTAGACGTGTCTTTGCTCCGACGCTGCTTGAAATGACTGAATTACCTCCTCTGCATGTCATCACAGGAACCTGCTAATGAACAAGTTATTTAATTCAGGTGGGAAACGTCTAAAACACGCAGGACAGCAACTCCTGAGGACTGAAAAAATTGGTGGAGCCCACCTCTGACTGGCTTTGTTTTAACATAGAGGAAAGTAATTGGCTTCAAAATTATATAAAAATAAGTTTTAATTGTCTCTTGTGTAGAAGCTGTTAGTAAACATGGTAATATTTTATAATGTTCTCAAGTATTAGATCCACAGCTAACCTTTAGGCGGAGCTTCCTGTCATTTTGACTTTGTTGCAGCTTTTGTCTCAACGTTTCAGTTGATCTTGATGCAGTTCAGATAAAGATCTGAGAAAATAAAGATTTAAATGGCCGGAATGACAGTTGTTTACTGTTAATGCTTCTACATTAACTTATTTTAATGCTTAACATCGTAAACCAAAGTAAATGAATCTTCACCCTGTGAGAAACATTGGACTAAAATGTCAGTAATGTTAAAAAAAAGAACAGTTCCCCCTTTAGTTGAGGCAGGATGTGAAATAATCGACTATTTTTAGCAACATGATTTTGAATGACAAAATGTAGGTAGGCTGTTGCCCTTTCCTCTTTTTTCCTTTTTAAAAACAACTGCACTCTCAGTTGTGTTGCTGTTTCGGAAGCAAGTGTGTATCTGTAAAAACACCAAGCAATAAAAGTCACAAACAACTTTATTAGATTACTTCTCTAAAATTTACCAGAAGTAATGTTAGCATTCAAAGGTTAGCTTGCTAATACTAATGTCCACAGCTTTATAGTATAAATGCTTGAAAATAGGTAACTTATGATCTCATTCACAGGGCTGAAAAAGTTCACACGTTAATTTAGTCCAATAAGTGGCCGAAGTTGCTACGCAAGCCAGTGTTAATGTTGGCATGCAGTGTTGCCAGATTGGGTGGATATCCACCCGATTGGGCTTCTTTTGAACACTGGGTGGGGGAAATAATAGCTATGAA
Source organism: Fundulus diaphanus (assembly GCA_037039145.1). Lineage (NCBI taxonomy): Eukaryota > Metazoa > Chordata > Actinopteri > Cyprinodontiformes > Fundulidae > Fundulus > Fundulus diaphanus. The sequence goes on from CM073122.1 coordinate 5,008,056, forward strand.
CATTTTTTTTTTAATCAAAATAGTGGTCATTGTGTGGCTGAAAAGTTAAACTTTTAACATTTTAATTAAAAGGCATTGTCCTTACACTCATTATATTAGTATATTTATTTTGAAATTCCTAGAATCTGTCAAACCCGTAGCGCAGTTATTTGCTAGTAGTGTGTTTTGTATCATCTGCATAGCCTAACAGTTTTATGCTTTTAGCATGACTTCAAGAGAGGTGGAGATTTGGGTTTTTTTTTCTTGTTTTTTAGTTAGGCAAGTTTTTACATTGTATTTGGCCTGGAAACTGTCAGATCTGGCAACCCTGTTGGTTGCCTAGTTGTCTAACATCAGCTTAATTGGTGTTTATAAGCAAATTGTTTCTTGTACAACTGTTGTTACCTTTAAAAAAAAGACCAAAAAACGTTTGATCATGACAAAATAAGGTTATATACACAAAGTTTCCAACCTGATAGTGTGTTCATAGCCCTTTTTGAGCCTAAAAATAACCCCAGCACTTGATGCGCGATGACCAGATATAAACAGACGGGGCACCATCTACCGGCCTCTTCAGTGAATACCAACGTTTATACTGTATTCCCAACGCTATTCCAGTCTTTTCCCACTTGGAATCAAATTTGTTTTTTGCGTTGTTGTTTTTTTCACTGGATCTTGGACCCTTCTTCATTATTTCCATTACTTCGCTGTGAGATGCTAATAGCCGTTAGCCGCTTCCTGGTTTATCGCCTGCTGTGCTTCTGTTGTGATTGCAAATAAATATTTACTTACAAATTGAGCAATAAACAAAGCGTGAAGCACCAAAGTATGTATGTATATATATATATATATATATATATATATATATATATATAATGTGGCTATGCACCTTTAAGAACAGGTTAAAAGATAAGAAATTCCGTTATTGTCCCACAATGGGGAAATTCAGATGTGGTGGTGGCAAACACACAAGTTGTCACATTCTTAAGGACATATTTGAACATGGTAGACTTTAATTTCTTTTTTTTTTTCTTTTTTTTTTTTTTTATGTCACTGACCCAAATTTTTCCGACAATGAGTCAGGGGAAATGAGGCCGCTCCCTTTAGCGGGCCAAGGAGACTTTAAAGCCACACAGAAAAGGCTCGTTGTCTGTTAGTTTGATCATATATTGTCTGTCCGTTATTTGGCATTGACAAGAGCAGAAAACCCTCATCTCAGTGACAGCAGGAAAAAAGGAGAACCAAAAATGTTTTAATTTAATAATTTCTGTGGATGAAAAATTCTTAATGCATGTGACCTGCTGCAGCTTGCTGGTAAAGAGTCAGCGTTTCTTCCTGTAGACATGATGGTCAGCAGAAGACCTCTTCCTATGAGAGTGACCCCTGAACTCTGCTCTGACTGTTTCCTGTCAGCATGCAGGAGCTGAGGAGGCAACATCTTCCCTATGAGCCTTATGTTCCAGCGCCGTTTTGACTCAGTTTATTCTGAGGAGACATTAACCGACGCTGTGTGCTTATATGCAGAAAAGTGGTTAGACCTCCTATCCTGCTATATTATTATTAGTATTATTATTATTATTGGGTTTCTATTGCACTTTAATGCCTAGTCCTCTATGTCCTCTACAGGTCGTAAATCTAACCTTTTCATATCATTATTTTGCACTGCCAACGTTGCTGAACTTTTAGAATCGATTTAAATGTAAAAGTACACAACTGAACGTTTACTGCATTTTTGCACCATTATTATTTTGCACTGCCAACATTGAACTTTTCAAATTAACGCCTTTTTGCACCATTATATTTGCACTACAAACATGGTTAAACATTCTTCCGCACACTTTTTTTAAAAAAAATAACTGCTTTTCCCCTGCACTGTTACATTCTTATCACGCTGTACTTTATATTGTAATGTTATTTTATTTCAATTGAAGTCTCATTACCTTGTCGTAAGCTGTATGCAAGGAAAGTTCGTTTTGTATGCACTCTGTACATACAAAATGACAATTAAGTGTACGTAACCTTTAATATTTTTGATATTAAGACCATATTTTACTATGTGACGCCCAGAAACGGCTTCAGCTTTCTAATGGCATCAAAGATGATAACATTTCTTGCAATTTGCGTGCTCATCGCTTTGATATGTGTGGAATGATATCTGGCTTTTACCTTCAGATAGCTGCACCTTTTACAATGCCATGTTTTCAGGCTGCAGAGGCATTATTGAGATTCCAGTCGTTGCTGTCGTGTTTGTGGTGTTATTTTTAATTGTAGACATGCCTGTTAGCATCTAGAACACAACTGTACATATGGGTTTATTTTTTTTTTTATGTGCCGTTTCAGAAGGAATCCTGAAATCCCATTCATAGCTGCAGATCCTGCTGGTTGGGTGGAGGGTGTGACCGTGTTTGTGCTGGGCTGGAAGGGGTGTGTAGCCCTGATTAAAACAGAGCCATTACTTAGGAGTCTTTATGGAGCCTTTCACTGCGCCAGCGGAGAGTAAAAGCGGGGGCTTGTTCCGATGAGAAGGCCGAGGCCCAGCGCCATGGGCCGGTCACCCCAGCCTCAATGGCAGGCCTGTCTGAAAGCCCCCATGTCACAACTTCCTGAGAGGGAAGTTGTTTCAGCTGGCGGTTAGCTGCCCTTTCTTGCATTTGTTTGCAGACCAAGTGACTCAAAGAAAACCAAAGTGTTGGGAAACACTCTGAAACCGAGGCTCCGCGTTAAAAAACAGTTTGTACAGCTGCTTTAAACCTTTCAGAAACAAGAATGGTTTGGAGCGGATTTCCTCTGAAATCCGTTCAGACAAATCCACACAAAGCAAAGTGTCATAATCCACCTTTTTCTTGTATTGAGAAAGACTTGACAGGAATCTGTCTTTCTGTGTAACTTCTTATAATTGTTTCAATTATTGAAATAAAATGGTATTTTTAGACCACTTTTCTGATTAATCTCATTAAACTGAGCTGCTTAAATTGGAGCTCATTATTTCTTTCTATACTTACCTAACATAAATTTAGTTGCAAATTGGTGGCATATAATTGGCATTATAGCCTAAAATATCGCATATCGAGAAAATGCTGGACAGTTATTTACATTTTGGGTTGGTCACATGCAACATAATATGAGCAAATTATGAAATACTGTGAGCTAGATGGCTGTTTAAAAGCTTTGCATGACTGCCTTAAAGATGCTTAATCCCAGTTTAAATATTATAAGAATGGTGTCAACAGAAAAGTAATGTATAATATCCTGCCAAAGGGAGTGGTTAGCTAACCTGACAAAAGCCAGCTGTATGTCGCTCCGCCTAGCTCCACTCACATACATCTGGGACACCTCCATAGGAATTGCCTTTACAGAAGGCTGGGCCTTATTAAAAATTCTTGCATATGATTGGATAAGCCACTTGTCTGTCATCTTTATTGACGTGCTATTTCAACCACTCACATCGAAGCTAACCCGTGACGCTGATGATAGCGACGCAGAAAAAAAATAATAATAATAATAATGTGTTTGCGGCTCTAGTGGCATGCGTTTTATTGACAGTGAGCTGACAGGAAGAGGGGGGAAGACAGGCGGCAAAGCGCCGCGGGTCGGAGTCGATTCCGGGGCGAACGCGTTGAGGACTAAAGGCCTCCTAACATGGTTAGCGCTAACCGCTAACCGCTCCGGGGCGCTTCCGCGTCCGCCGCGGACGCGCCCCGGAAAACAAAACTTGCCAAATCCGGTCGGGAGAAGGGCGAAAACATGGTTTCCACCAACAAAAGCCTTCAGAGGCGTTCTCTGATGTTCTTTTAATGAAACAATATTAGGTAGATTGGACAACATGGAAGAAATAGCAGCATCAATGTTAACGCTTGCTTCCTCGACGAGCCGCCATTGCTATCAAAACAGTCTCACGTCATGGTCGCGTCTCCACTACGTCACATCTATGAAATTCCAGCCCTGCGTCCTGATTGGCCAGACCATAAATTTGGTTGGAGAAATCATTCTCTACCGGCGGTGTCCCAGATGTATGTGAGTGGAGCTAGGCGGAGCAACATACAGCTGGCTGTTGTCAGGTTAGTGGTTAGCTGCCCTGTCTTGCATCGGTTCTGTGAAGTAGGGCTGGACGATATAGATAAAAAAGATATCGAAAAAATAGAAATCATATTGATCGATATCGATTATTATCAACAAATTCAAAACATATATTTTAAGTGCAGCCCTGGACATTTATGCTGTTAGCGACATATTTTTAGATACAGATGCACACAAACACTGAATTCAAACTCAACCCTTTATTCAACCAAGTTCTTACCAAAACTGCAATTATTTTAAAAATGAAAAAGAACCTGTGCTCTTTGAACTCTCTGAAGGGAGCGGAGCTTGGTTCCTGGGTCTGCGTTGTGATTGGTTGGGGGGACGTATTAATGTAATAATAACCTACATGGCTAGAATACAAAAGGAAGGAAAACTGTTATTCTATTGAACTTTTTATTGAACCTTTTTTTTCTATCATCGATATACGTCTATGGATCTATATATATTGTTATTGAATTATGGTCCAGGCCTACTGTGAAGCATAGCAGGGGGGCCATCATGGTGTCGGTTGGTTTGCTGCATCTAGACCTGAAAGCGTTGTGATCATTAAACAGTTAATTTTATATATATATTTAAATAGAAGAGGGATAAAAAAAGGTGAGCTGGTGGTTTTTAGCTATCAAACTAAAGTCATTAACCTCAACAGCCAGTTGCTGTGGTGGTCAGCTGAAGAACATTGTTGCCAATGTTTTCTGTACAGAATTGCTTTAGATTTCATACAAATCATGATAAAAGGACTATTACAAGCTCAGGGTGTCTGGGACCTTCGTAGTATCCAGATAGAGGAACATTTGGGCTGAGTTTGGTTTTTTTTTTTTTTTTTTTTTTTTTTTTTTTTGATGAGACTAAAACGTACTTTTCATGAGTAAACGCCCCTGGAGTCCCTTTCTGTTCTCGCAGCTCTTGCAACAGCGATGCATGTGTGTGCATGCAGAGGGAGGCTTGGCTGAAGCAGGAACGGAATCTCCTAATCTTTCTCAGGATATGGCGAACCTTGTTGCTGTAGCTGCAGAAGAGTGGGAGTGTTTTCTCAGCAGATTAAAGGAGGCAACGTTTGACTTCTGGCTCTGAGAAATTCCTCATGGCCGACGAGGAACTCCAGTTTTTAAGGACGTTAAAATGTTTGGATGTTTGTGGATGTTTCAGAAAATATTCACGACTAACAACAAAAAAATATGGGGTTTGGAGGACAATTGTAAAAATCTATTGTATCTATTGTAGTTTGGCTGCAACTATGGACAACAGCAACATCAGATTTAACGCTCTAATAAGATGGAGCACATGAACGTGAACTTGGAGCTCCATAAATCAGGGACGTGCGTTTCTGGCCCACAACCCCGCAGGTTTTTGGTGCTACACAAACGTACAAACCAGAAATAGTATAACATGTGTAGCTGTCTCTTAGCTAACTAATTCTTTTAGCTAAACTGCCTTGGAGTGAACACTTTGAATAAAACAAGCGCACCTTCGAGGAATCCAGTGACGTTGCTGTGACACGCCGTCATTCTATTGGCTGAAAAACTGAAATCTTATTGGGGAAATAAAGGCCAATACGCAATTTGCAAGAGTAGAGAAATTAGTTATTTTACTTAAGGTAGCAAGAAAAAGCGTATGTGTGGGATCTTTTTAAGTAAAAATGAATGAAACGGGAAAGGGGAATATTTGTGCAGACGGCATTAATCCTGAGCACAACACACAGTTTTTTAGCAAGACAACCACATCTGAGATTTGAAAAGAGCAATCTTGCTGTAAAACTAAACGTGTTATAATTTGGAAATAAATCGCTCCAGTAGGATAGCCCTAAAGCCGCCGTCATTAAGTTAGCATCCTGACTTTGAATAATCGCAGCAGGTTTGACAGAGTGGTTTTATTGAGTCAGACATGACCGTTCCTGCTGGTGTTTGAAGCCCGTCTTCAAGGCCTCTCCCAGTGTGGGAGCTCAGCATGTCTCATCTATGGCCCCAGGCTGACTCAGCAGGAATGTGACTTCATAATATGACCTAAAAGAAATGAAATGTCCCGCCTGGGGAATGCTGGGAGCTGTGACGGAGCGCTGCAGGCCGAGCGGCGCTCACGTAAGGCTACAAACACAGAACCACGGCTCCGTAGCTGAGATTCAGTGTGTTTGTTGTGTTGGAAAGGACGGACGCAGGGCTGTAATGATGCATCCAAATTAATCTGGCCGCTCGTGAAACGGGCTTCTGCTCCAAATGTTTGAGGAACGTAAAAAGCAGGAACATGAAAAGCAGCTGCACGGTTTTTATCTCGTCCAACTTCAGCGTCCTCAGGCAGGACGTGCAGAACGTCGCTTTGTTTCACTGTTTTACTGACCCCGCGGTGCATGTTTGGAGACAAGCAGCCTTTGTCTAAGTGCAATTCCCCTTTCATGGAGGACATCCGTGCTGTTTAGCGTTCCCTGACGTGACGCAGCTCTCTTCTGCTCCTCTTGCAGATGGATGGAGGCCTGCCTGGATGAGGAGTTGCCCCCAACGACGGAGCTGGAGGAGGGCCTGAGAAACGGGGTCTATCTGGCCAAACTGGGCAACTTCTTCGCTCCGCAGACGGTTTCCCTGAAAAAGATCTATGATCGTGAGCAGACGCGGTACAAGGTGACAGCATTGAGGTGTTTGATTCAGTGCTTCGGTGTGCCGCTGCATAGGGGATCCCTGTGCAGGTGTAATTTTACTGTTTGTTGTCTTATTAAAATGTTTATCCTCCTTAATCCATGAAATACTGCGGGAAAATAACACTTTTCTCCATGCTATTATTTATCACTAGACGTTTAGAGTATAAAGCCTCTCAAATCATCATTTAATGAACATTTGTCAGCACCTTTGCTCGTCTCTGTTCACACACACTTTAATTTAGAAAACAGACAGGTTCTGAAATCCAACCACTCAGAAGCTGCAACGTCGAGCTAAATTATAGTTTTTAAAGGAATCTCAGCTAGAGTGTTAAATGGTTAAAACACCCCCGTCTCCACAGTTTGAATGCATACAGGAAGCTAAGAGATGCTAATACAGTTCAGCTCAAAATGAAATTGAACTTTGCAGTAACTCAAAGACTCGTTCTAAACGCTGATGGCTGCGTTCAGGAAGGATCTCCTGTAACGCAGCGTCTCTGATCCTCTTCCAGATGTTTTTAAAGCACAAACTGTTAATTAACACTCCAGATAAACAATTTATGATGATGTCGGTCATCTAAGAACACGACTTTCAGAGGTGCAGCGTTTAATTTAATGCTCCCTCAGGTTGTCGTGTCTTTCAGGTAGCGGGAGTTCCTGTCTGCAGATCTCCCGCCTCGGTGTCGTTTAATGCATTGAGTTGTTTCTGGTCCATAGATGCATTTATATTCCCTTTTGTCACATTGCGCAACCACAAAAGTCAGTGTGCTTTGAGATTTCAGATGATAGACCAACACAAAGTGTTGCAAAGCCCTGAAGTGGAAGGAAAACGACACAAGTCCCCCGTTTCTAATCTAATCTTAGTGGGAATCCAGCTGTTCTGTTTCTGGCCCCAGAGGGTCGTAGTAGAACATTAAACCTGCATCTGATCAGATTAGACTAAAAATAACCTGAGGTTTAAATAAAAAACACACTATGGTTAAACTGATGGCACGGGGATGCGCTCCAAACTTTTCAGGTTTCTATTCTTCAAATGGAGGGCTGGTGTCCTGCGACTTTTAAACGTGTCCGTCGTCATCAAGTAGCCAGACTGCGTCTCCAGCAGAGCTCTGCTAACGTTAGAGTCAGGGATGCTGCAGCGGAGACGCAGCTAATGGTTGCAGGACACCGGCCCTCCATGACTGGAGTCTGAGACCGCTGCTTAAAAGCCATGCATTGAGCTTTAATTACTCTGCTTTGACCTGTCACATTAAATCTCAATAAAATACACGGACATGTGTTGGGTGCAACGTGACAAAATGTGGAGTAGACGTCCGTCTGCCAGGCGCTGCGGCTCAGAGTTTAGTTTTTTTAATGTTTAGTAGCAAAAGGGTCTCATTTCACAGATATGTTCGCTTTTCTAACGAAGGTGTAACTTTTCTCTGTTACTCTCCTACAGGCGACGGGTCTGCATTTCAGGCACACAGACAATGTCATCCAGTGGCTCAACGCCATGGCAGAAAAGGGACTGCCAAAGGTGAGCACAATTACTCCGGCACTAATTAATCAACCCAGCTCCCGGTGAGCGACCCCAACTAAGAGCTGCGGTTGTGAGCAACATGAACAGGCTTGTGAAATGTTTTAAATGCTGATAATTGCTCCCAAAGGTGTAAAAAAAAAAAAAAGAATTACTCTGATTGGTAAAATAGGATAGAATTGGCCTAAGTTGTCACCGATCTGTGTCCAAGTTGAGGTGCACAAGGTGTGTAAAGGCACATTAACGTTGTGTAATTCTCCTGCTGAGCTCAGTTTCTGCACACATGCTCCAACATGACGCCGATATTCTCACCTCACCGTTTCAGATCTTCTACCCTGAAACGACAGACATATACGACCGAAAGAACATGCCGCGGTGCATCTACTGCATCCACGCGCTCAGGTTGGTTCCCTCTGCTGCTTCTCCATCCTCCTCCTCCTCCTCCTCAGCCCCGCAGCAGCGGGAGATCTGCATGAAGGTCATTGAAGTCAAACGACAACTGGTTGGATTCTACTTCCTTTGATCGCTGTAACCGACTAAAAAGCGCACAAAGGGATGTTTGTTCATGGTAGCTGAAGTTTTTCCATCTGTTTGAATTTAAAAAGGCTGGTTGTCCCCAGTGGCCTGTTGGCTTTGTTGGCCTGAAACCCGTTTAAATGGGTATTCATGAGGAGAACAATGATGTTTTTAGCAGAGAGGTCTTCAAGGGTAGAAGGTATTGACCTTCTAAACTAAAACAAACACTTAAGCCAAAGTGGAAAAGTTTGTGTGAAAAACTACGTAGCCTAACCAGCAATAACTCTCACTAGTTGTCTTCTGTCTGACTTTAACAGTCAACTTTCTGATATTAATATCGTTTGGTAAATGTCAGTTTTTGCAGCGCTTTCCGAAGGGTTGAGGTCCAGACTTTGAATGGAGATAATGTCGATAAATTAGTTTCATGCAGCTTCTCTGCACAACCTGCTCTTGGTAAGACAGATCGTGGTGCTGATTATTAGAATAATGGATACGAACAGTTTCTTTTTTTTTTCTGCCTTAGAAAAAGGTGAAAGATTCCATTTATAATCCTATGGAAGCAGCAAGGGTGTGCTTTCTTTTTTTTATGTGACTGTTTTCCTGTGCAATTGTTTGTCCGTGTCTAACTATGACACATGCTGTGTTCCTCTTTTCGTTTTTAAACAGTCTCTACTTGTTCAAGCTGGGTTTGGCCCCGCAGATCCAGGACCTTTATGGAAAAGTCGATTTCACCCGTAAGTTGTTGGGCTCGAACGGGCGCCTCGGCCTCCGTTTCTCCTCGCTCTTAACCTGATTACGTCACCCGGGATCGCCGAGCATCACAAACGCTGCCTTGTTTGTGGAGTTCAAGTCAGAGTGGGGTCTCCGCTGGAGTCGTTTTTAACCACGAAGCCCTGAGAGTGAGGAGCATGGCAGAGCCCCGGCCAGGAGGAGCAGCTGGAAATGTGAAAGTCATTAGTAACAGTTCGAGCTTTTCCTGTCTGTGGCGTTCCCGCTCAGCTGCACGTCCCAGAGCCAGCCTCTGGAATCCGATCGTCAAACATGAGCCAGGAACAGTTCGTCCCCACAAGTCTCCCACGTCCCTGAAACCCCCCCCCAACCCACCCACCCAAAAAAAGCCCAGCTCCCTGTTTTTCCTACTTGTTTCTTTTTCCACTGCAAATCCCTGAATCTGTCCCGTCTGTTCTCTGCCATCTCTCATAGAGGAGGAAATCAACAACATGAAGAACGAGCTGGAGAAGTATGGGATCCAGATGCCCGCCTTCAGCAAGATAGGAGGGATCCTGGCCAACGAGCTGTCAGTGGATGAAGCTGCATGTGAGGAGGGGCTCCGATGACCACCGAGGGGAGGGTCTTACCCCGCTGCCCTTTAATTAGTGCATACTCATCCAAATGGGATTAATCAGTTCATTAAAATGATCTTAAACTGCATCCAAACACGATTTCAAATTCCCTAAAAAGACCAAATAAATTCAATTAAATTTTATTTATATAGCGCCAATTCATGGAACATGTCATCTCAAGGCACTTTCCATAGTCAAATTCAATCAGATTATACAGATTTGAAATGAGATTTTCTGAAACACAAAACTAAACATAGCCTTAAAGAGCAGTTTATCTGATATGACACTTCAAACGCTGTAAATATTACATTTCTGAATGACTGATTTAGAAATAATGAAAGAATTCATGAATGCAAAATAAATATAAACATATAACTGTTGATTTGTTTAAATAACATTTTTTATTTTCAAATTCTAACATAAATGCTTAAATAAGAATGACCTGGAAAAATACATTTTGGGGTCAGAAATTTCGTGGATTGCTTTTAATCTGAAATTTGTGAAGTTCTCTGACAATTACATTTTTTTTGTTTTTTGCTGGAAAAAAGTAATTACTTTTTCTCATTTCTAAACAAATTCCCTGAAAACAAATTTATTGTAAAATAAAACAGAACAGTGATTTTCCAAAATATGGCCAAAGCTGTTTATAGCTGCATGACTGAAAACCTACAAATATATCATCGCCTTCCAGATAATAGGCAGAGCCATCCTCACTAAAACTACAAAGAATAGCAGAATATCACATTTATTACTTTTACAACAGAGTTCAGCCTCCTAACATTTAAACTCTGTCTTTCCTCTAACATTCATTCAATTAATAATTGGTGTCCAACGTAATATTTCAGCGGAAACAGCTAAGTGTCCCCCCGCCCAATCTCAATAAATTACATTTTTGCAGCCATTTTTCTTTAAGTGCCTATTTATTTTCATAATGTCGACTAGAATGCGTTTTGTTTTTTGCCTGGTAGCAGTTGGCTTCATATCAAACACAAAATGCATCCTTACGTTGACGGTTAATGTTGAATTTAACTTAAAATCAAATGGAAAAACGTCTCTAAATGATTTTCTTCCATCCTCAGTGCACGCTGCCGTGATCGCCATCAACGAGGCCATCGACCATGGAGTCCCAGAGGGCACCCTGGCTGCCATGCAGAACCCCAACGCCATGCTCCTCAACCTGGACACAGAGTCGGCCCAGACGTACCACGACACGCTCTACCGAGCAAAGGGGGAGAAGGTGGCCAGCTCACGAAAACGGGTAAGAAGTTTTTGAGCCTTTATTCTCTGGAGGGAACATTGAAAATGGATTTTATTTGCACAACATTTCAATTAATGTGAGTTCTGCATGGTGGGCTTACCTCACGTCCTGATTCACACACTTGCATGTATTTTTAAAAAAAAAAGGTTTTCCATTTCACTAGGTTTATGCAAAACATTCATGCAAAATAAAACGAGCTGGATACGGAAGCGTATTAGGGCCATTAAAAAAAAGACCATTAAAAAAAAGGTCTATTCAATTCTGACTTTATTCTCAGAGATCGGACTTTAAAGGAGCAATAAGCGATAGTTCACCTCTAGGTGGGGCTTGAGTTCTGTCTGTAGACCAAAAGAAGATGTCATTTCAGAAGAACATTTCTATAGAAGAAGAAACTCATAAGTTTATGATGCTGTTAGTAAGATAAAGTTTTGATCTGCTGGTGTGTCTCCGCCATGTTGCTCCAACGCTGCGCCGCTCTGACGGTGGTATTTTAGGGCAGGGAGGGGCTAGGCCCTGAGTGGCGGCTGTTCACGTGCACGTACGTGCACACGCGGCGGGCCCGGCTTTGTAAACAAGAGAGCAGAGAACAACACAGAGACGTGGTATGACTTCATACCATAGTCCATCTGAAATATTACCTTTACGGACGGAGGACGTTTTATCATTCTCTCCCTTTTATCTCTTCACCTCTTCTCTTTCTCTTTTTTTCTCTTCTTGTTCTTCCTTTACTCTCCTACTTTCCCACTGTAGTGTCCATATAATTTGAAATTCTCCCTGCAGGAATCACAATAAAGCTATTTACATGCACAAATCAAGCGGAGCACAATGGCGAAAGCTGTTGGCTCCACTTGTGAAAGCAAAATCTGTCGAGCTCTATTTGGCATTAAGACATCAATTCTTATTTCCACATTGCTAGACAGGACACTGGGAAAAAAAAAATATTACCTTTAATTCTTCACATTACTAGTTTTTAGTTCTTTCTATCTAAAATAATGAAGTTTTGCTTAACCCCCCATTATTTTTTATATAGTTTTTTTTTTAATAAAACTCAGAATTCTGAGATTAAAGTTAGAAATCTGACAAATAAAGTCGATATTTTGACAAAGTCTGAATTGCTTAGACTTTTTTATGACTATTTTTTTTAGAATGACCCTAATCCTTTTCTGTAATGAAATGCAAAAAAGTTTAACTGCAAGCAAATATTTCTGATCATATACATTTTCTTTAAAAACGCAATTTATTTGGTTTAGATTAAAAGTTTAAAAGAATCCCAATTTATTTTTACTGAATCATTATAATCTGTTAAAATCAGGCAATTTAATTTAACTTCTGTTGTGTAGCTATAATTTAGATGAACTGGCTTTTAAGGGGTTAAAATCCAGAAAATATTTGAGTCAGTGCTTTTAAGGGGTTTATATTGTTTTAAATCACCTTTTTTAATAACACTTAAAGCCTAATGATACACTTTTGTTTTTTGCTATTTGACAATGAACTTTCTGGTGTTTTTTCTCTTATTTGATTTAAAAAAAAATGTCTGAAAATTTTGGTGAAGTTAGAAAGTAAAGACAGTTTCCACCGGGGAACGTGTTGGAGTGGCACAAAGCTGCTGAAGTACGCAAACTTTTGCTGATTAAGATGTCAGTTTGACAACATACGGGGCTCCAAATCTGGTTTATTTAATTTACTTTAATGCTGATTAGCCAGTCTCCTGTTGTTTAGGTTTGCTTCCAATGAGGCTCCATCGTTTCCTTCTAAAACTTTGTGTGAAGGATTAATGCTCTAAATTGCCAAATGACCCAAGTTACCCCCATAAAACCGATGATTGACTGTTTTAATTGTTTAAAGCTAATAATACGCCGATGTTTGTGTTTCAGCAACTGGAGAATGCCGAAGCGGAGCAAGACGTCTACGACGAGCTTCTCACTCAGGCTGAAATCCAGGGCAACATCAACACGGTCAACGGTGAGCTCCACCAGCCCACCTTACAGACGCAGACGTTATTTACGAAGGTTTTACTGGATCTGACAGAGAAATACGACGTAGCGTACTAACATGGAGGAAAAATCATTTTTCAAATCTGAAAGGTGTGGCATGCCTTTACCCTGATACACCTCTAAAAAGATCCAGTCGAACCAGAACTGAATATAGAAGTCATCTTGTAAATGAATGCTTAATTAAGCCAATATGTGTGTAATTTAAGGCAAGTATAAATGCAGCTGTTCTGTTTCTGGCCTCTGAGGTTTGTTAGAGAACATTAGAGAACAACGAAGAACAAGGAACACAGCAGACAGGTCAGAGAGAAGTTTAAACAAGGGTTAGGTTCTAAAATAATACCCCCAAGCTTTACACCCTCAACACAACCCACGGTAAAGCATGGTGGTGGCAGCATCATGCTGGGTGCTTTTCTTCATTAGATATGAAGATGGATTTTAACTAATGCAGGATAATCCTTCATGAAAACATCTTGAAGGCTACAAAAGAAGAAAGTTGCCGTTCAAATCCTCTCCAGCCAATCATCTCAGGTTGAGCTGTTGTGCTTGGAGGATTTGCTTGGAACATTTCTGTCTCCAGGTGTTTAAAGATTAAAGGTGCATAGCTATGTTAATATACGTATTCTAAAGTTTTTCCTGAAAGATTATCACGTCCTGCGGGTGCATTACTTGTTGTTTTATGCTTTGTTTTTGCTCAGTTTGTTAGTAAATAAAACCCTTCGTGTTTATAATAATAACGACGGTACGTACTGCGCTTGTGCAGCAGGGGGTAAACAGGGAAGAAGCTAACGGCTATTAGCATCTTCCAGCGAATTTTGGAAACGACGAATAAAAGATCAAGATCCAGTGTTTTAAAAAGAAAACGCAAAGAAATATGATTTCAAAAAGGAAAAGACAGGAATGTCTCTGGGAAACCAGTCTGAACGTTGGTGTTAACTGAAGCGGACGCTAAACCTGCCGAGGCTCAGATGTGACGCAGAGTTGATTGACGTGTGTAAATGTTCTTATTTATACTGTGATACTGGTGATGGCAATGCGCTTCTTAGCCTCTACATTCTTAAGTACAAACATTATAAATAGACTGGTTTATTGGTTCTTACCTTGATGCTGTGTCCCTAACAGGAATTTTATTTCTCTTTGATGTTCTGATATGAGGCTCTTAAAGTTGCTGTAGGTCGGTTTATTTAATTAATAACGGTTGGTCTTCATCACGCCGAGCTGCTGCTTTACTGTGAGACATTGCAGAGGGTCGGGCTCTGTCCGGCATTATTTACAATTGATTTTTTAATTAAGCAAACTGGCATTATGATAGTTCTGCAATACTGCCACTAGATGGCGCCGTATCTGTTTATATCTGCTAATCGTGCCTGGTGCTGAGGTTCTATTTAGGCTCAAAAAGGACCATCAGAACACTATCTGGATGGACGCTTGGTTTATGTAGCCTTATTTTATCATGATCAAAAGCATATAACGTGGCTATGCACCTTTAATAGTCGCACTCCGCAGACTTTCATTTGTAATTTACTTCACAGGTATGTGCTACTTTGTGGTGGTCTGTCACTCAGTAAAATACACGAGTTAAAAAGTTCAAGGGGTGTGAAAAGTTTTGCAAGGTGCTGCATTAGTGAATATGCCCGTTTTATTTCTGATGCGTTGCTGGAATCTTTCTCCAACAGTGAGCAACGCCCTGAGTGCAGCTGAGCAGGCTCTGATGGGTGGAGATGAGGATAAGCTGTACGAGGCTCTGAAGGCCATGGGCATCCAGAACCTGCAGCCCCAGAACAAGGGCTGGTACCTGAAGCAGCTGCAGGGCGAGAGGGAGAATAAAGAGCAGGTATGGTCCAGACACGCTAAGACGATCATAGATGAGGTTTCCCAACTCCTCATCGTATCTTCTCCATGCTAGGTGTCTCCTGGAGAACCTCTGACTAAAGACGAGCTGCAGAGCGGGGTGGATGTGTCCAACGAGGTTGCAGCGGGATACCTGAAGAGTAAGAGCTTCGGACAGTGAACGCATTCCCCATCTGTACACGTCTCCGTCTTTAATCCTGATTTCCTGCCCGCCTGCAGTGTTGAAGGCGGTGGAACGCATCAACGGCGCCGTGAGAGCGGGCGTGCCGGAGAAGACGATGGAGGAGCTGATGAACCCAGACGCTCAGCTGCCCGAGGTTTACCCGAGCGCCGCAGACCTCTACCAGAAGGAGCTGGCGTGTCTGCAGCAGCAAAGCCCCGAGGTGACTGCGCACGCCGTTCAGGCGCCGAAGGAGCCAAGCTGTGGCTTCTGAGGCTGAACTTCAGGAGCGGCCGAGCTGGGAATGAAAACCGCTGACCTCGTCACGCCTCGGAAGCACCCTGATGCTTCAGTTTACTGCATATACTAGTCCTCAGGTGCTCTGGTAGCCCTTTAAAGCATTCATCAGTAGTTCTGCCTTTAAAACCGTTTCTTGGGACGTTAGCTGCTCATTTTTGCTCCGTCTCCGTCCCGTAAGTTTTAATTTTTTTTTATTTATTTTGAACATGCTGGAGGAAATGGAAGATCTGAAACGGTTTCGGTCAGTTAGGGGATCGTAGAAAAACTAAAAACGAGAACACTTGTTAGAAAACAGCCCTCGCTGTCCATCATGCGTCCGTCTATCTGTTCGCTGGTCCAACTAAATCTGTCCCCCCATCCCGTTGTCCTTCTATTCCTCCGTACATTTGTTCGTCCCTTTCTACATCTGTTTGCTCATCCGTCCATCCGTTCGTCCTGCTGTGCGTTTGTGGCCCTATCTGCCCGTTTATCTATCCATTCCTAATTGATAAGTTACAATTACCGCATGGAGAAGTCTGTAATTTAACAGGAATAACAGGAATGCTGTCTTTAAAGGCAGCCTGAGATATTTCTAGTGTCGGATCATCCGTGTGACGTTTCTTCCTGGCAGTCTGACGCCTTTTTCTCCCGTCTGTCCTGCAGGGCTCACTGACCCACCCCGAGCTGCTTGTGGCCGTGGAGATGCTGTCCGCGGTGGTGCTGATGAACGAGGCGATGGACGTCGGGGACCGGGCCGCCCTGTGGAGACAGCTGGCCAGCTCCGTCACCGGGCTCAGCAACGTGGAGGACGAGTACGCCCAGAGGTGAGCGCTAAGAGCTGGGAGCCTCTCTGGTCCTTCTGTTGCTCCCAGAGGCGTTAATGTGCCGTTTGTCCACCTCTCAGGTACATGGATGAGCTGATGCGCATGAAAGCTGCAGCCAAGGAGCAGGGAAGCAAATATCTGACGTGGAACGACATCCAGGCCTCCATCGACCAGGTCAACCTGGCCGTGCAGGAGGAGCATGAACGTACGAGACGAGCTCTTAATGCACCAAGACGCCATGCCAAATCTTATGCAACACCCTAACTGTGTGCATACAAAACTTTATTACATGTTTAATTGGTTAGCCAAACTATTTAATAACTGTCAGCCAAGCTAATGGGCATAAATAACTTGGACAGCTGCATTAATTACTTCTGCAGCCCACTCGCTTGCAGTGAATTATGATTGATTTCCTGCTGTGGGAACGACCCTCTCTGCAGGAATCGCTGCCATTGGCCAGATCAACGAGGCGCTGGACGAAGGGGACCCCATGAAGACGCTGGACATGCTGCAGAACCCGTCAGCCAAGCTCACAGATGTGGACCCGTCCATTGCCCAGCACTACCACGATAAGCTGCTGGAGGCCCGCAGGGAGAAGGCTCATGTAAGTCAGGAAGTCCTCGTCCAGATAAAGCATCCTGCAGATGGTAGGGGAACCCCCCCCCCCCCCTCCTTCCCTTATATCTCCCTTCCAAGCGCAAAAAAGGAACTAAAAGTAAGTAAAACTTTCTTGAAATTAGCATATTTTTCTTTAATTTGAGCAGGTAACTAAGACCATCTGCCAACGGAATGAGTATTTTTACCCCTAAAATAAGATAATTAGATAACCTGCACTTGAAATAAGATGATGGAGATCAATTGTTCTTATTTTAAGGGCAAAAATCTTTATCCATTGGCATATAGTCCTATTTAACTACTCAAATCAAGGAAAAATATACTAATTTCAAGAACATTTACTTTTAGTTTCCTTGTTGCAGTGTAGTTTGCGTAATCTCACAAACTGGACTTGCTCGTTGAAAGCTTTCTTTTGTTCTTTGGGTGCTTTCTATTCTTTTTTTTTTTTTTAGATGTTTTTTTTTATTTCAGGAACTTTAGTTACTCTGATCTTTGACTGGTTCAGACTTGAAAAGCCTCCTGAAGACGGGGAACGAGAGAGAGAGAGCTTCCTAGGGCGCCCTGTCATGGGTGCCAGGTTGGAAATTGGGTTATGATGCCTGCACTCCATCCCAGATAATTAAGGATTAAAGAAATGGGTTTATCTGCTGGTTCTGAGAGAAATGTGTCAGAATAGGCTGAACATTGTAGTCTGGATGCGTTGCTGAAAACTGTCCTGGTCATAATGTTATGCCTGGTGAGCATATAAGATATAAGAGCTCCTTTGAATGCAAGGTTTTAAAGTGTTTGATGCACCCAGTTTAGTTTTTTTAAAGTAAAAGATGCAGAAATAAGTGTTGCATCTAATCAACCGTGAGGAAATTTTTCTGAGATGTTATTGATAAACGTTGAGATGCATCAATCCCACATCCTGTAGCATCTGTGTCAGCATCTACCGCTGTCTGAATCCAGGCTGAAGGTTTGAATCCCGACTCTTAGACATTGAGATTAAAAATGGATTGACTGCTGCCTAATACTCTGCATCCTGTCAGTCCGTCCCCTCACTTTTCCCCACAGGCAGTGGTTTACCAGGTTGAATGTTGAGCTAAATAAATGGAAAAATGAACATTTGCGTCTGGGATTGCATGACATTTTGGTTTGGAAGCCCTTAGAGCAGGAGGGTCCCGTCCTGCAGAGCTACTATCCTCTCCCTGCAGATGCATCCTTGCTCCTGCACACCTGACTCAAATGGTTGAATTTCCTCATCAGCATCCGGTCAATCAGCTCTGCAGAGGCCTGCTAACAAGCTGCTCGTCTGACGTCTGTTTCCACCTCCTGCACATGTTTGCATTTCTGCACAGTTTGGGTAGAAAATATTTGCAAGTTTGTAATGTGATTAATAAAAGCCTCAGACTGCAAAGAATGCCCACAACAGATGCTCATACAAACTTATGCCACTTATTTTGCCATGTTTATAAAACTCCTCCAATATAATATAGATAGATGGATAGAAAATGGCTTCATTAAATCGGATCTATTGAATCTTCACTCTTTATCAACCGCCTGTGACAGAAACATGAAATGTTTCAATTTCTTTTGCTAATTCTGTTAAAAAAAGGCCAAAATTAGCTAGTTTGAAAGGTATAAAATGGTATTTTAGCTCCAACAACGTCATTCCCAAAGAGCACCTAGCAGAAAGTTTTCAGTTGTATAACTTTACGCTAAATATTACTGAATATTTTGGCTCTCTGGGAAGGAAACGTATAAAGAAGCGAGTAGTTTTCCCCAGGAAAAGATGCTCAGGTTACCTCCAGCTTAAGGTTGTGCATTTCTGCAGGAGTCTTTCTTTGTTATTTGCTTTTTTTGTGTGTAACTATTTTTTTTTCCTCGTAAGCTTTATGCAAACAGCTCATGCAAACAGAGCCGGGCTACAGTTACTTCAGGCTGCTGGTCACATTTTGTCAGGGCTTTATTTGAATGAAGACCTTGATTAACTGCAGTCAGTCTGCCGACGTTAAGCTGGCGTGAAAAGAAGAAAAACAAAGCGCAGCTCTTTGACGTTCACATTTCATGCGTGCAAAAAGCTGCAGATTCACATCCTCTGTGTAAATGTGCTGCGTGTAATTAAAACTCAGAGATGATTGCTGCAGAGAACGTGCATCTGATATCGGTGCTAAGACATCATGTGACTCTGCTGACCCGTCTGCATTCACTTGCCAGCGTGTTTATGAGGAAACTCCAGCATTTAGAAGCGCTGTTTTACTGTGAACGTGTTTGAGCTGAGCTGAGGGAAAGCTGCAGATGACTCCATGTGACTCAGGCTTCCAGCAGACGCTGATGTCATGGTGCTGCACCCCCCGCTTCCTGTCCCATATCCCTACAGGATGTGTAAGTTTGGCTTCGCGGGCTGAGATCCCCGCCGCCTTTTCTGCTTCCCAGTGAGCCGTTCAGCTTGAGAAACCTGGACACACAGCAGACCCGGTTTGTCTCGACAGCGCCTCTTCCTGTTGTCTCTGACTCGTTTGCCTGGGTTATCGTGAGGGGAAGAGTGCGGTTCTTCTGTGCAGAGCGTAGGCGCGGCACATTTGCATGTGACGTCGCGTGCAGAGGCGCCTTATTTGGGCCGTTTTCTTCGTGGCAGGGAGAGGAGCAGCGGGCGAGCTGCACATGAGCACGCAGGTGTTCGCTGCAGCTCTGCTGCAGGGCAGAGAATCAGAGCTGAGATATAAAACCCAAAACCAGGCAGGAGTTCAAGGCTTCCTGCCAGATTCTGTCCCTGTTCATTGTTGTTGAAACAGAGCCTCTGCCCGCTCTGCTTTGTCTGGAAACATGACGACTTGTGCAAAGTATTCACACCCCCTGAGGTTCCTCGCATTTCGTCTTGTTTCTCAAGCGTTTTGTTGGGATTTTATGTGATTAACCTACACAAATAAATGTCCCAACAGCGTAAATGCAGATAAATCCAGTCGTCCTGAGTGGGTCGCCTTTACAAACAGCTGCCCCTGCAGTCTGTGGAGGTGTCTACCAGCATGTAGAGACTGAAACGGCTCGAGATCGGTCTGATTGGATGGAGAGCGTCGTTAAAAATACATCTTAAATCTAGCCACATAGATTCCTGGTTGGACTTAGGTCCGGCCTTTGACTAGTCCGTTCTTACACAGGAAGCTTTGTTCCAAACCCTCCCACACTATCTCCGGCTGCGTGTTCAGGGCGGTCGTCCTGCTGGAAGGTGAGCCGTCGCCCCGGTCTCACGGCTCCTGCCGCCTCTAACAGGTTTTCTTCCAGGATTGTCCTGGATTTGGCTCCATCCATCTTCACATCCACTCAAACCAGCATCCTCCGTTCCCGATGAGGAATATTGTCAGGGCAGCATGACGCTGCCACCACCGTGCTTCACTGACGGCATGGAGCGGTCAAGGCGTCGTTTCCCCTGCATGACTTGTGGCGTCTTTAAACGTTTTTCCTCGTGCTTCTCTCTCATAAAGACCAGATTTGTGGGCCGATTGACTGTCCTGTTGACGGACTGTGAGCTGTGGATCTCTGTTGCTCCTCCAGAGCTCCAACAGGCCTCCTGGCTGCTTCTCTGGTTGCTGCTCTTCCTGCTTGTTGGTTTAGGTGGACGGCCGTGTCTCGGTTGAGCTTAAAGACGTCTCCACGGCTTCCTCCTCATGGTGCTGCTTGTTCGCCGCTGATGATCCACGGAGGCCGTCACAGAGCAGCTGATTTACAGCGAGATGAAATTATTTTAGGCGCTGCGCTTTATTTTTAAAAAACTGTTTATAGATCTTTCTGAAACGCTATAAACGGTTCCACAAAAAAAAGGATAAGGAACAACATGGATCTGTTTTCCGGCCGATTTCACAGGCGTAGGAAATAACAAGCAGGACCTCGGTGGTCTGAGTCCATAAAAGGGCAGAAAGCCGACTGCTACACGGGCACACACACACACACACACACACACACACACACACACACACACACACACACACACACACACACACCGTTCCCTGGCCTGAAGACTGAGCTGGTGATTAAAGCGGCGCCAGCTTCCTGTCGGGTTCCTGATGGTCGGGGCAGATGAGGCGTTCCCCAGGCGAGAGAGCAGGATCGTCAGGAGGACGAGGTGTAGTGGAGCAGGAGAGCCGGGGCACAAAGGAGCGACAGCATCTTTCACTTTGGTCTCATCCACTCTGCTGTGTTAGAGGTGTTAGTCAGAGAGGCGGCAGGCAGAAATGGGCGCCACGCTGTGGGCCGTGGCCAGATAAACAGCAGGAAGTCCGGCCCAGACTCCTCTGACTAACAATGTCGTCTCTCTTCGGGTCATTATCGCCGGGTTTTGTGGCTGCAGCAATCACAACTTCATGCATCCAGATGCAGCAGTGTGCGCGTGTTTACACGTTCTTTCACATTAAACCGCCAGCAAAGACCGGGAAGAAATGAAACGAAATACAGCTGCTTCGTCTAAATGTTGTTAAATTAAGTCTTTGGACGTCTTAAAGCAATTTTTTTTCTTAGGTTTTTTTGAATAAAGTCTGAGATTTTAGGCGTCCGCAGAACCAGGCTGACACTGTACTTTCAGTATCTCCATTTATCTCTGTTTATCTTCTATCAGCTCGTTCTTGTTTGACCTATGACCTTTGTGATTACTGTAGCTCAGCCTGGACGTTAAAACACGAGCCCCGCTCATTGTTCTGGAGACGGTTTCTCAGGAAGTGAGATGAAGAGCAGAGTAGATCGTTGGATGGCTGAACTAATTTACCTCTAGAAAACTCAACCACCCCAAACTTTCACTTCCTCCATTTCCATGATGCGGTCATAAAGCTTGAAGCTGCACGGTAGCCCTCCTCCTCCTCCTCCTCCTCCTCCTCCAGCCGGAGCCCTGCCTGCTCCGGCACCACACCCTGTCTAATGCCTGCTGCCCTGCAAACGGCAATTACAGCAGCGGTCCAACTGCACAAAGCCTAATCTGCACTCAGGTTTGTTTACTACTTGGTGTGCACGCTGCTGCAGATGTTATCCTCCCACACGGCCGCGCTCTCCACCCTACTGCATGAGACATGAAGATCAGGTAACAGTTTTACCCGCACTTCTCACATATATACCCCTCCTTCTACGTTCCCCGTGAGGAGAAGGGGTGGGAAATATGAAAGGAGAGGCAGGGGCCTGAGGAAAAGCTCTGCGGTTGCGCTTTAGTACAGACAGAGGGCCATCTGGTGGCAGGCTGGCGCCACTACAGTGTAAAATCAGAAAGGCAACTTGAAAACGCAGTAAATGCATCTTTCCAAAACTACTTTCGTTCCGACTAAATTCTAAAATGAACGGCGACCCATGACACATGAGGTTTGAAAATAAACCAAAATGTGAAAGAAGTACGTACGCCCAATGATTTGGCAGCTTGCAGAACCAAATCTCTTGGTGGAGAAACTTTTTTCCCGCTTTTCTTTCCACGGCTGCTGGAGTTCGTTTAAGTGTGAAAACGTCGTTTCTATAGGTTCCACCACAGTATTTCAACCAGGTTACGGCCTGGACTTTGACTAGGCCCTTTAAACAGTGGTTTAGATCCGCTTCATGCAAGGAGTTGGTGCTGATATGTTTTTTTTTTTTTTTCCTGCAGCCATGGTGTTGTGCATCAAGACCAGGCATTTCCACTCTGGTCATGTCTTGTGGTTCATCAAAGTGCCGATAAAGGCCTGTAGACCCAGAGGTGGAGCTCTTGAGTTTGCTTTTCATTTCTGTCAGCTGTGTCCTCTCTGACCTTGGGTCACATTTGCTGAGAAGTTCAGCAGCTCTCTGAAAGGTTTTCCCCTTGGACAACAGTCCTCTCTGATGGGGACGTTCTCCCGATACTTTGGAGACGGCCTTGTAATCCTTCAAGGATTGAAGGTCAACAAAAGTTGCTTCTTTAAGGACATTTCTCAGGTCTTTCTGGCTTTAGTGTCGTGTTAAAACATAACTGTGAGCTCGGAAGCAGCAAATCGTCTAAACTCCTGTTTTTATACCGGTTTCCCACACCGACAGCGGTCAGGTTTTTAATGCATTTGATCAACAACGACTTACTGTCCCTCATATACTGCGTTTAGACCAAACGCCTTTTGAGCATCAGGTTTACAAAGTCTACGGTGGACGCGGCCCAGGAGGCTTTAAGAGGTCCTGCGCGGCGCGTTTAGCAGCTTTCTACGCATTTCGTGCCGCTTTAAGCATTAAGCGCCTCTAGAGCGGCCAACGCAAGAGTTGGAAAATCTGAACTTTTGCAGCTGGACGTACAGCGTCGACCAATCAGAGCGACTCCGCTATGTCACGTAGAGGGGGATTTTCTGACAGGAAAAATATTTTTTACTTCGGATCTCTGATAAATGTTAACACTGAGATGCCCACTAACCTGAGAAATGGGGCTCCTGTAGCTGCCCTGGCTGGAGATGCGGGCACCGATGCGGGTCAGCAGGTTGGGTGAGACGTAAATGGCGCTGAAAGCGACCCTCGACAGCACGCAGCTGCTGCAGTAGAGGTTAAACTCACCAAACTCAAAACGTCACAGAATTATTGAGACACGGCGCAGATTATATTACATTATTCAGTAAATAAGGCCGAGCCGCTCTCTCTAGATTTCATCCGCAATTTTCCAAAGAGTCCGGCAGAGGAAAAGAACAGAGTAGCTTCTCCCAGTGGGGAGCGTTGAGGCTCTAGACGACGTGTCTGTCTGACTTTTATGTGCACAAGCATCCCAAGTTGAGTCTTTAGATGCCTTTTTTTTTTGTTTTTTCTGAACGCAGCATTACAAAGATGCACCGATAAGAGCTTTGTGAAACTGACCAAATGTCTCATTAACAACCTTGTTGTAGCCCTCCTGCTTTAAGATTATACTGAATTGAAGCTCCCTGGTCCTGCTTTTATAGCTGCTGTTTATGTTTGCATGGTTTCTGACCTTTTTGTCTGTTTTCTTTATTTTTCAGGAGACTGAGGATCCCTCTGCTGTACTGTGGCTGGATGAGATCCAGAATGCCATCCTGAGGGCAAACCAAGACACAAAGGAGGCCTTAGAGTGTAAGAAAACACACCTTGTGCTTCCCAACGCCTTTCAGTCATGTCGGGGGAAACCATAATGGCTTCATGTGTGGATTTGTGCCGACAGTCTCACAGTCCATCCAGGCCATTAACGAGGCCATCGGTGCTGGAGACGCTGCTCAGACTCTGGCTGCGCTGCGCAGTCCTGGAGCTGGACTGTACGGCGTCACCTCGGAGTGCGCACAGACCTACCAGGACGACCTGGCCAAGATTAAAGAGGAGAAGAAGAACGAAGGTGAGCGCCTGCATTAACGACTGTGCTCCTGGTTTGGGGCGTTGCTGGGGTCTGTTGTCCATGTAATTATCAGCCGGAGATTAATCAAATGAATGTTTTGTGAGAACGGATTGATCTGATTATAAGACGATGGGTGTCAGCTCAGAATAAGTCA
Source organism: Fundulus diaphanus (assembly GCA_037039145.1). Lineage (NCBI taxonomy): Eukaryota > Metazoa > Chordata > Actinopteri > Cyprinodontiformes > Fundulidae > Fundulus > Fundulus diaphanus. Next base: position 5,032,521 of record CM073122.1, read on the forward strand.
GTTCAGTTTTAAGCCTAAACAAGGAGGTGTGCACCAACACCTTCACCGCTGTAAAGTAAAAGCGTGCAGCGCCCAAAGAAGGGACTGTCCAAGACTCCTGAAGAGCTTGAAGGCTGCGCTGGTGCCTGCAGGGGAAGATGAGAGGAAAGGAGCGTTATACAGAATGTTTAGCTATGTAGAAATGTAGAATTATGACTCAATAGAGGAGAACCTCTCTCTTTTACAGCCTGCAGGTTTTGAGCAGGGTTTGTCGGCTGCAGTTTTGTTGATAGGAACCATAAAGATGATGATAGATAGATAGATAGATAGATAGATAGATAGATAGATAGATAGATAGATAGATAGATAGATAGATAGATAGATAGATAGATAGATAGCTTTATTACAGACTCAAGGTCCAAAACCCAGATGAGAACTGAGCAGGAAGATTCTGGTTTATGGAGAGATTCGTCTCTGGTTACGTGACGCAAAGACGAGGGTGTTGCTGGTAGCCGCTGGCCGACAATAATAAAGAAAATAAATCAAAAGTCAAGGAATATCTCAGCAGTTTAGGGCTGCCTGGTTGCTTTAGATCTATAAGTTATCTATCTATAAAGATTTATAATTATGCTTAGTTTCAGAAAGGATGTCAAGCCTCACATTTACAAATAAATATCAGATAAAAATGTATTCATTAAAATTCAAATGATTGAAGCATTTATCAATTAAGGCTACAAGAAAGCTTTGATAAAGTAAGTAAACGGCTGCCATAACTGGGCTGGCTCAAGCTGAATAAGTCTTAGTTTCAGCTTCCAGTGATGCAAAAGAGCGACGGATGTTTCATTTTCACATGGGGGCCACTGGATAGCTTTAGGTTTTTTTTTTTACTTATCTTTGTCTGATATTAAAATTAGTTTGATCTGAATCTGTACATCTAAAAAGATTACGAGTTCCCAGAGCTTTACTCAGAGAGCTAAAGCAGCTTTATTTTTTTTCTAGCTCTATTTTAATTCTGCAGATGCTGGTACTTCATCTTTAGATTATCTGTGAGGGGAAAACATTAAAGTCTATAGAAATTATTATTATTGTTGTTGTTATTATTATTGCAAATGTTTTACTATGAAATATGTCATTAAATTAATTAAATTAAAGCAGGAAAGCAAGAGCTTTTCAAAGTGCTAAAAATAAGTTTAGCAAAAAACTGCCGCTGATGAACCTTCTACTCACTTTTGCACCTTAAACTCAGGTTAACTACTCATCAGTATACGAACGCAGGGTTTTGCATGAGGATAATATCCTCGTCCTCTTGCAAAACATATTTATCTTCCTAAATGTCATAAAGAAAGCAGCTCCAAGGCCTTCGCTGCCTTTAATGCTCCCTCTGGAAACCCAGGGATGGCCCTCTTCTGCTCTTTGACCTGAGAGTGTGATTCATTGGGGTTACCTGTGCAAGCTAAAGCTATAAGAGTCCGTGTCTGGCCAGGTGATAACGGCAGTGAGTGGGTCAAACACTGGGTGAAGGGAGGACACAACTACTACTACAACCTGCAGACCAAGGAGGGCACGTGGGTGGAGCCTGAGGGCTTCGTGCCAAACAACACCCACATCAACAAGGAGGAGATCCAGGTAGGGACCTGCTCATGGGCCTCACCTGAGGTCCGAAGCCCCGTTTGACCGTTTTCTTCTGCTACCAGGGGGTTGTTTCTGGAGTGACTACAGCCTACAACCGGGAGCAGCTGTGGCTCGCCAATGAGACTCTAATCACAAAGCTTCAAGCTCGATGTCGCGGCTACCTGGTGAGAAATGGCCTGAAGGAGCGGATGAACTTCCTGAAGTCTCAGGACCCAGCCGTGACGTGCATCCAGGTGAGAGATCTGCGGTCAAATGAACAGAAAAACTTGGATTAAACGCGAACACATCAGTCTGATACCGGAACCGTTTCTTCTCAGGCTCACTGGAAAGGCCACAAGCAGAGGAAGGAGTTCAAAGAGCGCAAGCAGTACCTGAAGGATCACACCGGAGAGGTGGTTAAGGTGAGATTAGCAAGACGGTTCGGTAATCTGTCGGCAGGCTGTGGAGAAGAAGCATTAAAAACCAACGGTTTTGTCTTTCTTTGTTAGATTCAGTCTATGGTCCGAATGCATCAAGCTCGTAAGAAGTACAAAGATCGGCTCAAGTACTTCCAAGATCACGTGAGTGTTGTTTTCCCAGGGATCCGATATGAAAAACCACGGAGCTTACCTTTTTATTATTTTACCAAGCATGACAAAAGGAAAGTGAGGTTTCAGTTTCTGGGAAGGCCTTGGGGAGTTGTTAGGAACACTATGAAGACCGGGGAACAGAAGAGCAATAACCTGCTAACTCTGGAGGAGCTGCAGACATTTACAGCTCAGGTGGTAGAATCTGTTCACTGAACAATTATCAGTTGGGCACGTCCCAAATCTCATCCAAGAGTAGTACGAGGAAAGTAGGGCTGGACGACATAGGAAAAGAAAACATATTGATAAAATAGAAATCATATCGATCGATGTCGATAATTATCAACAAATTCAAAAACATATATTTAAAGTGCAGCCCTGGACATTTTTGCTGCTGCTTAACTAACCAACTTTTTACCAAAAGTGCAAGTTTTTAAAAACGATAAAAGAACGTGCTCTTTGAACTCTTTGAAGGGGGCGGAGCTTGGTTCCTGGGTCTGCATTGTGATTGGTTGGGATGATGTAGCTACTGTAATGTTAACCTACACGAGAGGCTAGAATGCAAAAGCAAGGAAAACTCTTAGTCTGTTGAACTTTTTATTTACCTTTTTTTCTATCATATGTCGTCTATCGATCAATATATATTGTTATTGAATTATCGTCCAGATCTAGAAGAAAGACGCCGTGTTTACCACGAGTAACATGGGGGATACGACAAATCTGGTCTTCTGTAAGACCAAAATGTTCGTGTTTGCCTTCATGAAAAAAATCTTGTTGGTAAGAAAACAACGACCGGGCCCAAACAGAGAAAACCTCAGGCTTTGTGCTGAGGTTCTGTGAGAACTCCAGGTCCAGACACAATAATCCGGACCACAGCGTGGCGCTCTTAATCCTTAATTCTCTGGTGCTGCCTCAGAGGTCTTCCCCCATTTATTCCCCATTTAATGTTTTACTCCTAAACCTTTTTGTTCCTCTCAGGTTTCTGTGGCATATCCTGCCTCACAGTCAGAGGTCCGAGCCCTTTCTTTAAATTCCAGAGAAAAGTCAAGAAGACCTAAAATTAAAATAAATTTTAATAAATTTACTTTATATCCTGAATGTTTATTTCATACAGAAAGTCTCTACAAGTAGTTCTTGATTTTACTTTTGTTTAGTGTGTCATTGGGCAGTGGAGTGGCGTGATTTATTAATAAAGGCTAGATCTCCAGCATTATAGAGCTCCAATAATCAAACTTTTAATATTAAGCATTCATGTTGTTCATTCTTAAAAAAAAACTATTCATTTTCATTATTCCAAATTCATCTATTCCTTGCTTAAAATGTTTAATAAAAAATTTGTAATAATAAAATTGAAATAAAATAAAATAAACCTCTGGGATTAGGACAATTCCTCCCTCAAAGGAACCTTAATTGGACTAATCTTCATTTTAAGGAACCAATCAATATTTTTTTTGAGAAATTTCTCTCTACATGAGGTTTGAACTCTGACCTTAAATGAGGCAGTGAGGTCTGCAGAGATTTGGACGCGGCTCTGGGTTCCTCTGTGACCTCCTGCATCAGTCGATGATGGAGATGTTTGGAGTCATTTTGGTCAGAGAGCTTCTTGGACAGTTTCCCTGCTGTTCCATATTTTCACCATTTGTGGATAATGGTTCTTTTTTATGGTCCTTTAGAGTCCAACGTTAGCATTTAGTTACCTTATCTCACTGTATCGTTGTCCGACAACATTTTCTTTAAGGATCAGAGACATTTAAAAGTGACCAAATCAGTGAAAACCAGAAGAAATCTGAGTGAAATCATGTCCTCTCTGACTCTCTGTGGATTGAGCTTCTGCTGATCATCCAGCAGTTCTTCGTGTTTTGCGTTGCAGATCAATGATGTGGTGAAGATCCAGGCGTTCATCAGAGCCAACAAGGCGAGGGATGACTACAAGACTCTGAGTGAGTAGCACGGTCAAACAAACTCAGCCTCTGACTTTAGCGATGGTCTGACATTCCTGCCAAACGTTCTGCAGCCAATGCCGAAAACCCCCCAATGGCGGTGGTGAGGAAGTTCGTCCACCTGCTGGACCACAGCGACCAGGACTTCCAGGAGGAGCTGGAGCTGATGCGGCTGCGGGAGGAGGTGGTCACAAACATCCGCTCCAACCAGCAGCTGGAGAACGACCTGAACGGGATGGATATCAAGATCGGTCTGCTGGTGAAGAACAAGATCACCCTGCAGGAGGTGGTGTCCCACAGCAAGAAGCTGAGCAAGAAGAATAAGTCCCAGCTGTCTGACATGATGATGATGAACAAGCAGAGAGGAGGCCTGAAGGCTCTCAGCAAGGAGAAGAGAGTCAAGCTGGAGGCCTACCAGCATCTCTTCTACCTTTTACAGGTAACAATCCTTCTCAGTATTCGCCTGTTGTTGAGTTTCTATAGATGCAAAGTCTGCCTGATAATACTTCTTTAAATGTCTGGTACTTTTTAGACCAACCCGACATACCTGGCCAAGCTGATCTTCCAGATGCCACAGAATAAATCTACAAAATTCATGGACTCCGTCATCTTCACCTTGTATAACTACGCCTCAAACCAGCGGGAGGAGTACCTGCTCCTGAAGCTCTTCAAAACGGCTCTGCAGGAAGAGATCAAGTAAGGGGAAAAAAAGTCTGAATATGATAAGTCACGCTTTTAGTTTTAAAACAAATAATTGCTGCTGAGTCAGATCAGGTTCTCCACAGCACACACTATATCTGAAGATTCAGATGGCCGTGGAGGGAGGTGGATTATAGTCTAGTAATTTCATTGGGCCATCAGATTTGGGTCATTATAATGCTCAAAGATGGTATTTGAAGGAGTTTATGATGCTATGCACTCCAAATACCATTATAGGTCCTCCGTCGTGCTTTTCCTCAGTTTGCTTTGTTTTAACCTACATGGAGAGTTTGTTCCTGAAAAGCTCAGTTACATGGTTCCAGTTAGGGATCCCTGTGGGCACTCCCCCTGTGGGAAAATTGGTGAAATTATTTAAAAAAATTTACTTTTATTTCATCTTGGAGTTGACCTGAATTCAAAGTGCACATTTTTACGAGCTTTAAAACATGATGATGAGCTCCGCCATAGTAAATAATGAAAATATAACAAAATATTTGCTGCTAGTTGTATTACACTTTACTTGAGTAACTTCACACCAACTTCAAAAAGATAAGTAAATTAATAACTTTAAGGTTAATAGCCACATAATATGCTTATTAAAAAAGACCAAAAACTGTTTAATCATTATAAAATAAGGTTATATACACCAAGCTTGATAGTGTTTTGATGGTCCTTTTTGAGCCAATGAACAATTTCCCCTCAGACGCGATTAGCAACTATAAACAGACGTGGCGCCATCTAGCGACAGTATCACAGAACTTTCATAATGCCGGTTTTGTGTAATTAATAAATCAAAAATAAATCATGACGGACCGAGCCTGACCCTTTTTTTGGGGGGGGGGGGGGGGGTCACTAGATATTGGAAAATTTTTCGCTGTTTCGCTAGGAGATGCTAGTAGCCATTAGCCGCTTCCTTGTTTTAACCCCTGCTGTGAATGCGCAGTACGTGCTTCCGTTACTATCGTGAATAAACAAAAATTATTTACTTACCAATTGAGCAAGAACAAAGCATAAAACACCAAAATAACAACTAATACGCCAGCAGGACGTGATGGTCTTTCATACACACTTTGTATGAAACCATAGAGAGTTACTGACATATAAATAAAAAAAGTTAAATATAATGGCGGTGCACCTTTTAATGTGCCTCATCTTAGGGTAAAACTTTTTCCTCTTTGGAGTATTTTGACAATATATTTTTCTAAACATATATTCAAATTTGCAAGCTACTACCAAAACAATTTCCGCTTTTGAGACTGATGTAGTGCAAAGTTTCATGGAAACCCAGGGCATTGGAAAAAAATAAAACATAGTGTTGATTTTCAAAATTTAAATCTTCAGGAGTTGCAGATTCAAATGAATCGATAAAATTGATTTATCATCCAGCTTTAGTTCAATAGAGTTAAGCAAACTTTACAAGTTTGTTTGTGGCGGTAGAGCAAAAAAGGCTTTTTCTCGGCATGCCCGCTAATAGCCAGTTGCCATGTAGATAGCATCTCAGGTTTGCCATGGAGACTTTGTGAGCAAATGGTTCAATCTTTATTTCAGTTCTTGAACAATAAAGTTTAAAAAAATAAAATTTCCCCCCTGTAACAACCCCATCGTAGAGGATGTGTGTGACATACTTGGGACTTGCTTTGACTGTAGCTTCTGGCAGGTTTATGCAAGTAGCGATCTTATTGTAGCCATTTCTGAACTTGGTGAACTGAAAACACATCTGCATTACGTAAATATGTTCTCCAGCCTTTCCCATTTTAAAAACGGCCTAGCAGACCTCTGTGTGTGTTTTTTAGATGGCTTTATTGTTGATCTAGTTGGACGCTGTTGTCATTTTCTAACGCGTATCAGCATGTGATGACGGCTTATTAAGCAAAAGGCCTTACACGTCGTCGTTCTGCTTGTAGGTCAAAGGTGGACCAGATGAAGGAGATCATCACAGGAAACCCAACCGTAATCAAGATGGTGGTGAGCTTCCACCGAGGCACACGAGGACAGAATGCACTGAGGCAGATCCTGGCACCTGTGGTCAGGGAGATCATGGACGACAAAACGCTAAACATCAAGACGGACCCAGTGGACATCTACAAGAGCTGGGTGAACCAGATGGAGAGCCAGACTGGAGAGGCCAGGTGAGCTGGAGCTCTGGTTGCTACGGCACCTCATAATGAGCCGCAATGTGAGAAAGACTGAATACTGGTAATGACCAGAAAGGAGACAAAGTTAAATAAACATGTAACAAAGGAGAACAACTGAAGTTGTGATGAGCGTCTGTTTTTTAAATGTAAGGTAAGAAGTTTGGAGAATGTTTACATTTAACTGAGACAAGGAGCAACGTTTTTAGATCCTAATCACACAAAAACTTGGCTCAAATGATCCAGACACTGAAAGAAAAGCTGGTCTGGTTGCTGCATTTCTGTGTTTAGATGAATTATTGACAGACATTTTAAATGCACTTTGAACCTTTGTTGGAGCTATTTTTCAGTTTGCAGGTTTTCCCCATGCTTCTGTTGGTTTTCTCCTAGCAGTCTGGTGTCCATCCACAGTCCAAAAGGAGATGCATGTCATGATTTCTTTTTCTCCCCTTGTTGACAGTAAGCTGCCTTATGACGTCACTCCAGAACAAGCCATGTCTCACGAAGAGGTGAGGACGAGACTGGAGGCCTCCATCAAGAACATGAGGACCATCACTGACAGATTTTTGTCTGCCATCATAGTCTCGGTGGAAAAGATTCCGTACGTTCTTCAATTCAAGCATCATAATAAAGATGTGCTTAATTTAGTTTCTTAGCATAGCCATTCTGTTGTATTTTCTGTTGATTTTAAGTGACTTTTGTTTCTCAGATACGGAATGCGGTTCATCTCCAAGGTGCTAAAGGACACTCTCCAAGAGAAGTTCCCAGATTCTACAGAGGATGAGCTGCTCAAGGTTTGTGTCTTGATTTGTTATCTTATTTCATTCTTTTATTGACAAGTTTCTGCAAAACACAAACATATTTATGCAACATATATAAGACAGCTAATCATACACATAGTAACTCACTATTGTGTTGACTACTATATTTTTCGGACCTTAAGGTGCACCGGATTATAAGGTGCACTAAATATTCTTCCAAAGTGTGTAATATCACTCCTTCTCGTACACAACTCTCTATCCATTTCTGCCAGGAGGAGAGAGTAGCTGGACTACACTGCCCTGTTTCTAACATAAGGCCAAAATAAACGTAACTTTTAGATTGAATTAACTTACTAGGTTTATTCTTGCTAGCGCGTACTCCAGGCTGCCTTACATGAATGCACTTCTAGTTTAGACATTACAGTCAGGCAGTCTTGTAGACAGCTCAGGGGTCCTATAAGGTAGTGACACAGTGTACCGTAATACTCCAAATATCCATCGAGCGGAGTGGCTTCATTGCTAACCAAAATCGTACTTACATATTTTAACTGATTTTTGAGCGCATTGTACAACATAAAATCAGTCAATAAGCACAACGGTGATTATATATAAGGCGCACCATAAATTTTTGAGAAAATTGAAGGATTTTAAGTGCGCCTTATAGTCCGAAATATACGGTATGTAGAGGACTGAGTACCATCAAGCATAGACAGTTTTTTTGCCCTTTTTCTTGATACTTGAGGATTGTGTTAGAAAGTATTCGTTTTTAACTGTGCATATCATTGCAGACGGTGTGATATTACACTAAATGCCACAGTCTTAAATGTGTTTAAGACCAGCAACACAAAAAACTGATTGATTGAATTACAGTATTTAGTAGGTCATTATATCACAGTTGCCAACTTTAGCACTACAGGATTTTTGGTCCGGAAGGGCAACCTAATTAAATCACCTAAATTAACCTCAATCAAAATTTACTATATTTTAAAGTTGTAAACCATCACAACATTCTGGAAGCAAAATCAAAATATCATAAGAAAGTTATAAATACTGGATCTAGTAAACCCCAGTTTCTAAAACTGTTGAATGAGTAAAAATGATTAAGGATTGGGTACTAATTTGAAATTGGGTTTAATTTTTAAAGTTGTAATTGTAGTTTACACTAGAACAAAAAGTTTTGTACATTGTACATTGTACATTGCTTCAACAACCAGCCACTTCCTATAACCATAGTCCTAAAGAGGCAAACTACTTAAAGGTTAAGGTATCTGGGAAATGATTGGCAATGAATGTGGAAATCAAAATAGTTAACTGTGGACACCAAATTACTAAAATCAGGTCTAATCACAATAATATAATGTTGGCATGCTAATGTCAGCAGTAGTCCCAAAATTTAACTGAGGACGTCAACATGATGTGTTTATAAAAACAAGAATATAGTACAAAACGTGGATGTTAGCACATTAATGTTATCCTAACTAACAATAGATGCTAGCCTGCTAATATTTGTCATAATGACAGACTTTGTATTTTTGCATACTAATGCTAATTGTCATAATCAGTTGTGTACATTAGCATGCTAACATAAACATTAACAACAATGACCAGTTATGGATGTTTGCATGCTAATGTCAATCGTAAAAAAAAATCAACTTTTGATCTTAGATGTTAGCTGGCATACTAATGTTTATCATAATACTCAAAGGTAGACTACAGCAGGCTATTATTGGCATTGATCTCGAATTATTCTGTGGAAGTTGGTATGCTAATGTCAGCTGTTTGCTAGCTAACGTCAGCATGCTAATGGTGGCATTTATCACAATACCATGGATGTTAGAAATATAATGTCAATTATAATTAATTGTGGATCTTGCTGTGTTACTATAATGTTTTCATTAATCAAAACTATGGATGATCATATAATAATGTATTAATATTTAAACTGAAGCCTTTAAGCCAGTGCTTGCATTAATTACAATAATCAACCATGGATGTTTACGTGCTAAGTTTTGTTTTAATTATGACAAACTATGAATCTTCATACGGTAATAATGATTAATTATGGATGTTATTGTGCTAATGGTGATATTAATTATAGTAATGAACACTTAATATTAGCTTTTAGATTATTTTTACATAAAGGGTGTTAAATTGACCCATTAACTCCAGCCCATTAATTTTCGTGGTGCCATTTATTTAACTGTTTTCATGCCCATTTCCTTCCAGTTCTGCTTTTCTTAGTTACACATTTCTTTTCTTTTCCTGGTGTTGTCCTCTTCCTCCCACGTTTCCAACCAATTCCACTTTCTCTTTCCTGATTTTCAGCTGCCCTCTTATCTCTGCTGATAACAAGGTGAGCCATGCCACCCTTTACGCTTTCTTTTCATGCTGCTCACTTTATCTCTTACACTTTTCTCCATCTCTCCAAAGCATTTACTCAACTCTGAAATTCAAACTCCTCTCACGATTGTGCTAAAATGCATCTAAAATGGAAGAAAGATTAATAAAGTAGTCAGTTGCTACTTAATTTTCAAGAGATATAATTATCTTAGGTTGAAGTGTATGACACAATATTCAAATGATTTTAACAGTAATAAAGGGTGCAATTATTCCACTTGTTCTGGATATTTATGATTTTAAGTGACTGAGCCATTTGGTGTTTAACTTTCCAGATCGTAGGGAACCTTTTGTATTACCGCTACATGAACCCTGCCATTGTGGCACCTGATGCCTTCGACATTATTGAGGTGTCCGCTGGTGGTCAGCTTACAACCGAACAAAGAAGAAACCTGGGTTCTGTGGCCAAGATGCTTCAGCACGCTGCGTCCAACAAGATGTTCCTGGGAGACAACGCTCACCTTAATCCCATAAATGAATATCTCACCACCTCCTACCAGAAGTTCAGGTCTGAAATTGTAATACTTTCAAACATTGCTGTCCAAAATGTTGCCTTTTTTGTTTCACTGAATTAGTTACTTTTCGTGGGCAAGAAAAAGGTGGACTGCCCCCTCTGGGTTGGGGGTCAGTCTCTGCCCCAAGCGGAGGAGTTTAAGTATTTTGGTGTCTTGTTCACGAGGGATGGAACGACAGATGGACAGACAGATTGGGGCTGCATCTGCAGCAACGCTGGTGCTGCTCCGGTCCGTTTTGGTAAACAAAAGAGCTGAGCCAAAAAGCAAAGCTGCTCCACCTCGTCAAAAGCAGCCAGTTGAGGTGGTATAGGCATCTGATCAGCCCCCTAGGCGCCTCCCTTTGAGGGTTTTCCGGTCACGTCCCACTAGAAGGAGGGCCTGGGGAAGACCCAGAACTCCCTGGAGGGACTATAGATCTTGTAAGAGATTATGAGATTACAGAGACTGGACTGCAACGTTGGTTGCCATGGAAATTACAGATATACGGACTCTGAAGGCACAGAGTCTGACATACTTAGACTGGAAAGAATGACTGATTTGGGGAAAATGTGTCAGCAAGGACACGTCTGAATTACAGCATGATCTTCTCCACCAATGTGATGAACAGAACGCTGATATCATACTGTGCCCGGCCCTGAATGGGTGGACAAATGCTTCCTATTTAATGTCTGTGTGAGAGAACAAACGGGGTTCTCGAGTACCGGTTGCGTTGTGTTGTTATGAGAACCCAGTACTGAAACTGTAAACATCCCTCTGCCTTTAGATTAAATACGGTAAAATATAGTTACGGTTTGAAGAGTCTTTTTATTACTACAGAAGTCTACAATAGAAACACCACATTACCAGATAAAAGAACCAGGGGAGACCCAGAACAGATCTTTTCTTTAACAATCTCATCTGGCCTGGGAACGCCTTGGGGTCCCCCACAATGAGTTGGAGGATGTTTCTCGGGAGAGGAATATCTGGGTTCCTGTCCTGGACCTGTTGCCCCCGCGACACAATGTCTGAATTAATTTGATGTTTTTTTTTCTTCTTCTTCTGTCATAGGCGCTTTTTTCTGGCTGCATGCGACGTTCCATCACTTGAAGATAAATTCAACGTGGACCAGTACTCGGACCTGGTCACAGTCACCAAACCTGTCATCTACATATCTATTGGAGAGATCATAAACACTCACACTGTGAGTTCAGATCACCCCGTTGTATTATTAATTCTTTGCTCCATGATGTTTTAATAAAAACAGAAATCCTTTGTGTTCTGTTAGCTGCTGCTGGACCACCAGGACGCCATCGCTCCCGAGCACAATGACCCCATCCATGAGCTGCTGGAGGACCTGGGCGAGGTTCCGACTGTGGAGTCGCTCATTGGTGAGTGAAATAGAGACGATCAAAGTACCACTGAGACATTGCCTTTTTGTTGTTTTTTTTTATAGTAGCCTGAAGTACCTCTGAGCAGAAAGTATCTTATCTGTGATATAAGGCAATCAGGGTTACCTTCGCTTGGATTTAATTCAATTCAATTCAATTTTATTTATATAGCGCCAATTCATGAAACATGTCATCTCGAGGCACTTTACAAAGTCAAAATCAATCATATTATACAGATTGGTCAAAAATTTCCTATATAAGAGAACCAGTTGATTGCTTCAAAGTCCCGACAAGCAGCATTCACTCCTGAAGAAGCGTAGAGCCACAGGGAGAGTCGTCTGCATTGTCCATGGCTTTGCAGCAATCCCTCATACTGAGCAAGCATGAAGTGACAGTGGAAAGAAAAACCACCCATTAGCGGGAAGGAAAAACCTCCAGCAGAACCAGAACCAGGCTCAATATGAACGGTCATCTGCCTCGACCCACTGGGGGTTACAGAAGACAGAGCAGAGACACAACAAGAGAGACAAACAAGCACAGAAGCAAATCTGTTCTACATTAGATGGTAATAGCAGGTGAGCTGTCTTCTCTGGATGATGTCTCAGATAACAGAACGGCAGACCAGATGTACCTACTATGAAGAAAAAAGAGAGAGAACAAAAAGTTATAAGCAGAAATTATGACAAGCTATGCATAATTCAAGAACAGTAGAACTCGATAGAGTGAGAAAAATAGGCCCTGATGTCCTCCAGTAGCCTAAGCCCATAGAAGCACATCCCCATAGGTAGGTCAGGGCAACATAAGCCACTCTAGTTATAAGCTTTGTCGAAAAGGAAGGTTTTAAGATTAGTCTTAAAAGTAGACGGGGTGTCTGCCTCACGGACCAAAACTGGGAGTTGGTTCCACAGGAGAGGAGCCTGATAGCTAAAGGATCTGCCTCCCATTCTACTTTTAGAGACTCTAGGAGCCACCAGCAGACCTGCAGTCTGAGAGCGAAGTGCTCTGTTAGGAACATACGGAGTAATCAGAGCTCTGATATATGATGGAGCTTGATTATTAAGGGCTTTATACGTTAGAAGGAGAATTTTAAATTCTATTCTTGATTTAACAGGAAGCCAATGAAGGGAAGCTAAAATTGGAGAAATATGATCCCTTTTGTTGATTTTCATCAGAACTCTTGCTGCAGGATTTTGGATCAGCTGAAGACTTTGAACTGCATTTTGTGGACTTCCTGATAGTAAAGAATTACAATAGTCCAGCCTTGAAGTAACAAATGCATGGACTAGTTTTTCAGCATCACTCCTGGACAGAATGTTTCTAATTTTGGCGATATTCCTGAGGTGAAAAAAGGAAACTCTGGAAACCTGTTTAATTTGGGATTTAAATGACATGTCTTGGTCAAAAATACCACCAAGGTTTTTAACTTTATTACCAGAGGCCAAGTTAATGTCATCCAGATTAAGTGGTTGATTAAGAAGTTTATTTTTTGAGGACTCTGGTCCAAAGATTACAACTTCTGTCTTGTCAGAATTTAAATGCAGAAAATTTAAAGTCATCCAGCTTTTGATGTCATCAAGACATGACTGCAGTTGAAGTAAATGATTGGATTCATCAGGATTTATGGACAAATACAACTGAGTGTCATCAGCATAACAGTGGAAATGAATCCCATGCTGTCTGATAATTTTGCCAATCGGAAGCATATATATAGTAAAGAGAATTGGTCCAAGGACTGAACCCTGTGGTACTCCACATGTGACCCTAGAGTTTGAAGAAGATTTATTATTAACAGGAATTGTTTTGGAGGACTTGCATCATAAAACTATAAATTTAAAAGTTCTTGCAGTGTATTGGAAGACAGTCGAATCGCTAGTTTTTTTTAGGTACTTTTATACCATCTTGGTTTTGCATGAGATGTTTTTTTTACTCAGTTGTTTGTAGGAGACAGAAAAAACATCTATTATGTTGCTACGCAGGTAAGCCACTGACTGTTTACTGGAGGTATAACTAGATCTTGTGATCTTAAAGTGTGATAATGCTGTAAGGAAGTGTTTGCAGTTTTCATCAGCTAGGGAAGGCCAATCATATGAATTTAAACATGCAGAACAACAGAAGGGTATAGCTGCAGCCACCAGAAAACATGTCCCCAGTAAATACGCCTTCCCCTGTCCCCTAGCCCGAAAGTTAGTGGGCGTGTTGCGTCCACGCTAACCCTAACCCTCCCTCAGTAGCTTTGAATTGAGAAAGCCCTTCGGATGAAGAGCGACACGTTTTCAACTACAAGAGCAGAACTCCAGTTGTTTTGTTTTCTAACTTTGTTTGAGGTTTTATTTTAATAATATCATTTTTCTATTTGCTATGTCAGTCCACTTTACTTTCCTGATTTGGTTACAGTAGAGGTTAGAGCAGTGGAAAGTAAAAGAAACTGAAGCTTGCTTACTCTGCGCTCCATTGCTCTCAGGTGAAAATCCCCTTCCTCCTGACGATCCCAACAAAGACCAGATGGGGAAGACGGAGGTTTCGCTCACACTCAACAACAAGTTTGACGTTCCTGGTGAGGCCAATACAGAGATGGATGCCAAGACCCTCCTGCTCAAGTGAGTTTGGTGCCAGCAGGCAGCTCTGTGGAAGCACATTCAGAATTTTGATCTTCGTTCTGTCGTCGCCAGCACCAAGAGGCTAATCGTGGACGTTATCCGGTTCCAGCCCGGAGAGACTCTGACAGAGATCCTGGATTCAACGGCGTCTCCGGAGCAGGTCAGAAACCATTTGCTGTTGTGAAAATCAACGATTGGAGTCTTTTCTGCAGTCAAACACCAGAGGGCAGCCATGTCAGCCAAGTCCACAGCGTTGTATCTTTAATTATAGTGGAAAACTACAGCGTTAGCTTGAAGCACAAAATGGGAACTTTTCCAACATGTTTGAAGACAAAATGCCGAGTTTACTTTTTGATTGATCAATTGCCAACAAAGTGACACTTCCCCATCTTTGGCAACATCCTCTTTTTTTAATAGTGGAAAATTTCTGACCCAAAGAAATTCTTCTGCCATTAGTTACTTTCATTACACTGCTTTTTATCTACAGTAATTAACACCAAATTAAGCATAAATACTGTTGTACAGAAGTGTTAAACAACTCTTAAAGTTTCAATAATTTCTCTTCAATACACCCGACTGCCATTTTGTCCTTATTTTAAGTCGACTCATCTTCTTTCCTCATTTTGTTTTAGTTTCTACAGAGAGTGGACTGGAAATCATTTTAGAAATTAGCCAAAGCTCAAAGAAGAACCTTTAGAGACCTTCAGAAAGACTAATGAGCTGTTGATTAAGGAGCACCTAAAAAAAGTTACGGTTCTGATCAAAACAAGGATCGCATAAGTTGGAATTTATTGTTGATTTTTCTCTAATGTGACACTGGTTCAAAATCATATATAAATACTTCACGCACACCCACTAGTGTTTGCTCAAATAACATCTTTGCATAAATATTGTTGAAATCAACCCTGTGGTCAAATGTTCACCCAGAATGATGAGTGTCGCCAAGATGCAACTTGCTAAGGGACGTTTACCCAAATATTACTCGTGGTGAATGCATATCTTTAAAAATCTCCTGCAGTTGCACGTTATATTTTCATGCCATTTAAAAAAAAAAAGAAGAAAAAAACGTATTATTTTAAATGAAAGTGCCGATTATGGCAATAATGAGAAGATGTGAACAGAACTCTACATAACTGATGACCCAACAGGCTGTAAGTAGGTTAACATGTTTGCTTTTGCAACTGAGAGCACATTGTTGTGTGTCTTCAGGAAGCAGATTACCAGCGTGCCATGCAGAGGAGAGCTATAAGGGACGCAAAGACCCCAGAGAAGATGAAGCAGGTGAAGCCGGTGGTTGACGACAGCCTGACCCTGCAGGGGAAAAAGGACAAGATCAAGAGCAACCTGCAGAGGCTGGCGGAGCTCGGCAAGGTCCACCCCGAGAACCGCTACCAGGACCTGATCAACGACATCGCCAAGGTAAACGCAAACAGCCGGTCTGTGGAGACCTGTGTCTAAAGGAACGGCCCCCGGGCGTCTCATTGTGATGTATCTGTGTGCGCGCCGTAGGACATCAGGAATCAGAGGCGGTATCGGCAGCGCAGGAAAGCCGAGCTGGTGAAGCTCCAGCAGACCAACTCGGCCCTGAATTCAAAAACCAACTTCTACAACGTGCAGATTGATTCTTACAATCAGTACATCAAGACGTGCATGGACAACCTGGCCAGCAAGGGCAAGTAAGTGGAGTTCACACCGCAGGTTCTCCTCTTGTTCTTTCCTCCTCTGTTTGTTGGAGGTCATGTGAAGGACTTATGAGGAGTCAGCGTCAGCATCCACACCTGGTGCCGCCGACGAGCTTTTTACCTCCCTCAGAGACCCCTGCCACAGCCATTAAATCATGTTTCTGATGTTGTCCTAACTGAATTCTGCACGTCTTTCCTGAGCTCTCCTCCTACGGGCAATTGGGTGTAATGCAGCTATAAGGAATATGTTTATTTTCTACTGTTTCTCCTGTTATTATTTTTGATCAGCTCTGACAACCGTGGCTTTCATTTGGAAGCTTTTAAAGGGGGAACAATGTGTCCTGTAACACATTTTTTATAAAGTCTTTGGATGTTTTTTTCTGCAACTCGCATGCTTTGTGACTTTTTAGTCGGATCTGGAATGTTGACAGGAAGGCAGCTGCTCGTTCTTTAACATGTTGCAATGCAACAACATTGACCCACCGTTGAGGATTTGTGTCAAATACAAAAAAAAAAATAATCATGTGCAGACAGAATCTGCCTAAAGAGCTTTTTCTACGTTGTCTTTTTGTTCTTAGGTTGTCGAAGAAGCCAGGTGACAGCAAGGCCAAGAAGAGTAAGCAGGTTGCACAGAAATACACCGCAGCTCGGCTCCATGAAAAGGGAGTCCTGATCTCCATCGATGACCTGCAGCCCAACCAGTGAGTCCTCAACTCCAACATAATAAATCCTTGCTTAACTAACGGCTGCAGTTTTAAATGGATGGTAGAAAATGTGCATTTTCAGCTGCTGTGAACCAGCTACCTCATGCATGAATCTGTTTTCCCACTACAGATACAAGAATGCAATTTTCGAGATCTCTCCTTCTGAGACCGTTGGCGTGTTTGACGTAAAGGCCAAGTTCATGGGCGTACACTTGGAGACGTTACCGTTAGAATATCAGGTACTCCCCCCTTTCTTAGACCTTTGAAGTTTTAGACCTGCCTTTTAACATTTTCCACCCCTAAGTATCAGCAAGCCTAGTTTTTGGCTCATCCATCCCTCTGGTTGTGTCTCCAGGATCTCCTCCAGCTGCAGTATGAAGGCGTGGCGGTGATGAGGCTCTTCGACAGGGCCCTCGTAAACGTCAACCTGCTCATCTTCCTGCTCAACAAGAAATTTTATGGAAAATAAGAAGAAAAGAGGGGAGCAAAGAGCTACAGACACTGAAATTAAACAACCTTCCGGGCTGCTTTAAAGCCCACTCTCTGCTGCACCTCCCATTTCTGCCAATGCAAATTTCTCTGCATCATTTTTTTTATATATTAAGTGCATCTCCACATGTGCTTTTTGTTCAAGTTTTCCATGCATCTCATTGCGTGTAGCTGCAGCAAAGTGAGCTTTGTATTTTTTGCTTGAATTATTCTGAATATCTTGTGCATGGGCTTTGATTTATTATAAAGATTATTTTATGTAAAGACATTTGTTTTGCTTGTCAGCTGTCAGTTTACTTATCAGTCGACAATAAAGATCCAATAAGCATCAATAGAAAAGTACTGGGCAGCATGCTGAAGTCCAGGCTTTTACTTCCTGATTGCTCATGTTTTTCTTAAGATTAATTTACAATGAAAATCGCAATATTATGGGGAAAAAAACAGATGAATTTATTTCTCCTCTTCTGTGCAATCAGGTCTTTCACATGATTCTCGAAACCTGTCCGGGTCCAGATTTCTGTTGCACCAAACTGCTCAGCTGGGCTCGTTTATCAGCTTTCTCTGGTGCATTAGAATTATTATATATATTTGAATATTTATCCACTTTATCCCCGTTTATCTCCTACAACAGGTCCACGATTGCTCCAGCGAAGACGTGTCTGCTGATTTGCAAAGACTCGGTTGTGTTTTAAATGGATCTTTGATTTCTTTTTCAGATGTCCTCTTGGAAATGCATCCCAGTTGCCTTTATTTATATTTTATATGTTGTCAGTTTCCATTAAACGATAGCTTATGTTTGCAAAGCCTGAGACGGATCTCTTGCATGATCTCAAGGATGTGCAGTATTACATTAAAGGGCGGGGGTTGTTGAGCAGATGGCGCTGTACACCATCCGGTTTTTCTCGACTCGGACTCTGTGTGGACTCCATTATCTGGATGTTAAGTTGTCCGTCTGTGTAAAGTTGCCTGAAGGCGATGCTGATCTGAACAGTGTGAGACTCGGTCCTGATGGGGGCTGTGATGTGTACTCCACCTGTTTTGGAATAAAACTCTTTCAATGCACTGTTGTTGTTCCTGGTCCAACAGGTGCACACACAGGAAGAATGCTGGGTTTAAAAGTGCCATGCAGCGCTATCCAGAGGTCTGCAAACATGTCGGTTGTTCTTCCCGACCCTCTACCAGTACAAGTCCTGGATGGTCAGACCAGGGCTGGACAATATAGGAAAAAAAGCATATTGATAAAATAGAAATATCGATCGATATTGATAATTATCAACAAATTATAAATATGTTTTAAGTGCACCCCTGGGCATTTTATACTGTTGCTTACTGCCTTATTTTTAGCTACAGAACACACAAACACTGAATTCAAACTCAACCCTTTATTCAATCAACTTTTTACCAAAACTACAAGTTTTTAAAAAAGAAAAGAACATATGCTCTCTGAACTCTTTGAATGGGGCGGAGCTTTTCCTGGATCTGCGTTGTGATTGGTTGGGAGGATGTAATGTAATATTAACCTACATGGCTAGAATGCAAAAGGAAGGAAAACTGTTATTCTATTGAACTTTCTACTGACTAACTTTTTTTTTCTGTCGATTTACGTCTATCGATCGATATATATGCACAGTAGCCCCAAATGGATGAATTTGTAAGAAACACGTAATCATAGTTTTAAAACTGATTATTTAAAATTCGTAAATGTGACTTATTTTCAGAAATATGACTTTAAAACTCGAAATTACGACTTTACAACTTGTTATGACTTTTGATATTTGATGACTTTTAAACTCATAACTTTTATTTCCCATTAACTTTAAAGCTCGTAATAGTGACTTTACTTAACTTTAAAACTCGAAATCACAACATTAAAGCTTGAAAGTATGACTTCTACTTTTGTAAATATCACATTAAAAAAATTAACGACCCTAAACCTTTAACAGAATTACTTCCTCCTCCTTTTAATGCGGAAATTTGCTTTGACAGAAGTAGGTTTCCACACAGACATGAATACGTAGACGCCGCGTTCTCGGTTGAGAGGCGTGCCGACAGAGCGGCCATCTTAGGTCAGACCAAGCTACAGTCAGACAGAATACAAGTCAGTTCAGGTAAGTGGTGCTTTATGTTTTCAGACACTCTGAATCCGGTGAATTCTCAACCGATTTCCAGATAAATTAGCTGACTGAAGACGTCACCCCTTTAAGGGCTACATGGGACCAATTGATTGAATTAAAAGATTGATAGTCTAACTTAATACATAATTTCGATTTTGTATTGACAGTCAGCAAACTTCCAGAGCTACGTCCCAGGATGCCCGACTTTTGCTCGGCTTATGGGTGTGGAAATAAAAGGGCATTACAAACCAGATCCCGGGGAATTACCTTCCACAAGTATGATTTTATGATAGTTAATCCTCATACTTTACAGTTACAGTTTTTTCCGGCATAAACACATTGTGCTAATGGGTAGCAGGGATGGAAGCGGAGAAAAGTACATTAAACACCCTGATTTCTAAAAGATCTGACTGAGGATATATATATATATATATATATATATATATATATATATATATACATACAGGACTGTCTCAGAAAATTAGAATATCGTGAAAAAGTATACTAGTAGGCTATTCAACTAATCACTTGAATCGTCTAATTAACTCGAAACACCTGCAAGCGTTTCCTGAGCCTTGAAAAACACTCAGCTTGGTTCAGTAAACTAAATCACAAGTATGGGGAAGACTGCTGATCTGACTGCTGTCCAGAAGACCATCATTGACACCCTCCATCAGGAGGGTAAGACACAAAAAGAAATTTCTCAAAGAGCAGGCTGTTCACAGAGTGCAGTTTCAAAGCACATTCACAAAAAGTGTGTTGGAAGGGGGAAATGTGGCAGGAAACGCTGCACAACCAAGATCTGGCACCTGCCCACAGTGCCAAAACCACCAGTAACTGGTGTACTGACCATGGCATTACTGTCCTTGATTGGCCTGCCAATTCCCCTGACCTGAACCCCATCGAGAATTTGTGGGGTATTGTGAAGAAGAAGCTGAAAGATATGGAGCCAGATGGGTCTCGAAATCCACAAATGCACAAAAAAATCCACACACACACAGGACAAGATTCACGCATGCACAGGCCGATTCATACGTGCACAAAAAACCCCACACGTGCACAAAAAAATCCACCCGTGCACAAAAAAACCCACACATGCACAGGCCCGATTCATGCGTGCACAAAAAAATCCACCCGTGCACAAAAGAATCCACACACACAGAGAACAAGACCCACACATCCACAGCTCTAGGCTTTAAACCTCACAGCATTTGTGTGTGGATTTTTGAGACTGTCCTGCCGTCTCGGGATTCGCACAAGCATTTTTTTAAACAGAGAGTGGTTTGCAACCAATCAGAAGCCTCCCTTGTATAAGCCAATCACTCTACGTGGGGTGACTTACTCATAAGCCAATCACATTCAACCTGTGAAGCGCGTACTATGAGCACAATGTGCTCTCAGGCTTCAGCGGGCAGCAGCCGTTTTTCTCCCTCTCTCTCTCCGCAGGTGTTTGCTCATGAGCGGAGGCGCCCAGCTGCAGGGGTCCGCCTCCACCCCTCCGGCCTCAGAGTCGACGTCGAAAGCCGCCTCTCTGCTCCCTTCAAGTCGCTCCGGATCCGCCCGCAGCGATCCTTGGTCTCTGAGCTCACAACATCTAACTCCGCGGGCCTCTTCCGTCTGATCTCCAGCCGGCCAGCAGTGATTCCCTCCGAGCTCTCATCGGCCTCGCCGTTACCTGCTTCTCCTGTGCTCTGACGGCTGATGGACCCCGATTTCGGCCAGCGTCTGTCAGCTGCTCCCTCCTCTCACACGCTGTGGGAACCAAGCACTCTTGAGAAATAAAAATCAATAAATTCCATCTCTTGTGATCAGCTAAGTTAAAACGAATATAAAATCATGCAATAAATAACATCTGTAAGGCACACTTGTTTTTATTCCATTTTAATCTTGTCAGGGCTCAGCAGGCAGAGCCGTGCAGCTTTGCCGGCTCCGCGCTCTCCTCCTCTCCTTACTCACAGGTGACAGCAGTTGACCGGTGGGCGGGACTGTCACACCTGCAGCGTGTTCAGCGGCGTCTCAGCGGACTATAAGATCAGCGCACGGACAGCGGGAGGATGCCAGAGTGTTACCTTGTCGCGGTATGCCTAAAGGCCATCAACCACCTCCTGAGTTTCAGACCCGTGAGTTCTTCCATCCCCGTTTTGGATCTAATCCTTGTCTCGTGTGTTTTCTCCAGTGCTCTCGTGTTTTTGGAACCTTTCTCTCGTGTGACTCTGCGCTGTGAAGACCAGGCTCCCGAATCCACAACCCGCTCAGATTCTGCTCTGGCGACCTTCCCCTCAAACTCGCTTGGTGGTACCAAGTTGGGCAAGAGTTTTCCCTTCCCGGATTCACCCTGGTCACTCCTGGTTCATTCCGGATCTCTGAACCCGCCGGCGCTGCTCGGACCCTCGAACAGCGTTTAAAAGCATTTTTTTAAACGCTGTTTAAAAAAATGCTTGTGCGAATCCCGAGACGGCAGGACAGTCTCAAAAATCCACACACAAATGCTGTGAGGTTTAAAGCCTAGAGCTGTGGATGTGTGGGTCTTGTTCTGTGTGTGTGTGGATTTTTTTGTGCACGGGTGGATTTTTTTGTGCACGCATGAATCGGGCCTGTGCATGTGTGGGTATTTTTGTGCACGGGTGGATTTTTTTGTGCACGTGTGGGTTTTTTTGTGCACGGGTGGATTTTTTTGTGCACGTATGAATCGGCCTGTGCATGCGTGAATCTTGTCCTGTGTGTGTGTGGATTTTTTTGTGCATTTGTGGATTTCGAGACCCATCTGGCTCCATAGAAAGACACCAGACCCAACAATGCAAATGAGCTAAAGGCCGCTCTTGAAGCATCCTGGGCATCCATAACACCTCAGCAATGCCACAGGCTGATTGCCTCCATGCCACGCCGCATTGATGCAGTAATCTGTGCAAAAGGATTCCCAACCAAGTACTGAGTGCATTAATGGACATTTTCAAGTTTGATTTTGTTTTGCTGTTATAATTTTTTTTGTACTTGGTCTGAGGAAATATTGTAATATTTTGAGATAGGATTTTTGAGTTTTCTTCAGCTGTACGCCATAATCAACGATATTAAAACAATAAAGGGCTTGCAATATTTCAGTTGATTTGTAATGAATCCAGAATGTATGACATTTCATGTTTTTTAATTGCATTACAGAAAATAAAGAACTTTATCACGATATTCTAATTTTCTGAGACAGTCCTGTATATATGTATGTATGTATATATATGCATATATATATATAATATATATGTATAATATATATATGTATAGTGTTGAGAATTAAAAAATATATCTTAGTGGGGGTGTCTCCCTTCTCTGTTGCTGGGTAGAATAACAGGGCGTTTTATTGCCCCGAGGGGGTGGTCAGCAGGAGAGGGGGTCAGTCATCCTCCCACTGAGCCATGCAGGAGGAGTTTAAAAGTTGATAAAAGGATTGTCTTGGTAAAACCTACTTCAGACAGACAGACAGATTTATCCACCGCGGTGAGAACAACATCTTGTAATTGGTATGTACTCTGTCTCCATATTTAATTTCTATGAATTAAATATGTATTTAAACCGTTCTACCTCTGATTAATGCTTCCCCATTTATAGCCAAATCCGGAACTGGGAAAGATGGGTTTGTAATAGACATGTAACAGCAAGCCGGTAAAACCCCATCTTAACATGGTGCCGAAACCCCTCGGATTTTGGCTGTGAGTGAGGGTCTGTTTGAAAATTGGACACGAAAAGAGGACTAATTCTGCAGCATCACCGGTCGACCGGAAAAAAGTAAGGAGATTTTTCTCCATTGGCAAAATGATGTGTAGGCTAAATTAAGTGATGCTGTGGTTTAAGAGACTCAATTCTCAAAATATCAGAGGCTGAACGGTATAACTAGGTTTGAATGGAATTTATGTTGAAACCGAGAAATGATTGAATGGGATTTATGTGTTTGTTTGCGTCAGAAAAATGTAAAATTAGATAGAAAATTAAATGGCAAGTAATCTTAGATGGTGAGGCTGTATGGGAAGGAAAATAGAAATAACAGCCAAGAAACTTAAAGAATAACAATTGAGAAACTTAAATGTTGAGATTGCAAAAAAACTTATTTAAAATCAAATAAAAAAGATAAAATACAAAGAATAAAAAGAGTCCCGAGATTTGGTCACCTCCGCACCATGACTGACGAGTCTGGTGAATTTAGGACTAAGATGGAGTGCTTTCTTTGGGGAAGGGGACACCCTAATGCAGCACAGCAATAGGACGGCCGAGATACGTAACATCTTTAAGTTGAGGCTAAGAGCAGCAAGACCTTAAGAGTGAGCTGTTATGGAAGATAAGAGATTAAAAAAAAGGGATCCCAGGGAAACAAATAGAAGTTTGTTTTCTAGTTTTCGAAAAACGGGGTTTTTCGTGAACACGACGATTAGACGAGGAGATTTTAACATAAGGAAACGTTTCGTCGAGTGGAAGGGTATTAAAAGGAGAGGACCCTCTGCGCGCGCAAGGCTGTCTGTCTTAAATGTTATGTTTGTTATGTCTTGTCTGATGTTTTGAATGTCTCGGTAATATGGGATCCATGGTTTTGAGAGAAGGAGAGATTGGTCGTACCCTGCAACTCAGCGGAGAGTGGGGGTGTGTGTGTGTGTGTGTGTGTCTTCATGAGGGTGTGAATTTCTCTGCGTGCGTGGGCCTACAGATAAGAGCGGTGACTGGGGTGCAGTTTAATTTTGTTAAGTAAAAGTGATAAGTAAAAATATGGGTGAAAAAACTAAGGGGAATTTGGAAATCATTAGAAAAAAGGTCGATGCATTAATAATGTTTGTTGAAGTGCAGGAGAATTTCAATGCAGTAAAACGTTTGAGGTATTGGCTGCAAGCTGATTGGGTGAGTTGCATTGGAGAGAGACCACGGCCTGCAGTTTGGTGAGTTTTGGAGAAAACCTTTTATTTTGAACTGTAGCCTAAAAGTTAGAAAGTGGTTAGAAGTTTGGAAAAGTTGTTAAAAA
This sequence comes from Fundulus diaphanus, assembly GCA_037039145.1. Lineage (NCBI taxonomy): Eukaryota > Metazoa > Chordata > Actinopteri > Cyprinodontiformes > Fundulidae > Fundulus > Fundulus diaphanus. The sequence continues at coordinate 5,057,088 of CM073122.1, forward strand.
ATTTGGCAGGACATTGAACATCTGTTTGAGGCATTATAAATTGGGAAAACACATAAAAGGGAAAATGCCTTCTGTTAGAGTGTAATTTTAACTAGCATTATCTATTGCAAAATAGCGTTTTAAAATGCCTAATGAATATATATACTTTCAGACATGAAATATAATTTGCGATTAAATAGTGATTAAATGGTTTTCATTGTTTGATAGCCCTAGTTATAATAGATAAATAAATAAATATAATTCATCAGACTTAAATCTAGCTGATTAATAGGGAGCAGGAAATAGCCACCCTATAAACTTTTGCTCATTTGCAGGCCTGGGAAAAACACAAGTAAGCAGAACTACACAGAGTTAGAAGTTAAGGTTAAACTGTACCTTAATAGTGTGTGCAAACTGATATTGCGGTTGATTTGATCGATTTTGTTAACACTGTATTTAGTCATGAGTCAGTTTTGAAGTTATCCTCAAATGAAGCAGCTAAAATTGAGGAATCTATGACCAATGTTATTGGTTTGCATTGTTTTATTATAGATATTGATATTGCAGAGCGCCAACACCTAGTAGAAATAGAAAATATTACGGGATCATCACAGGACGGTCCCCAAATTATTCATTATATGTAATCACATTTTCATGGTCCCACAAAATGCAGATGCCCTTGTTACACAGTAATTTAGAGCCCGAGGAATCTTTTTCTTTGTTCATTTGGTAATGTGCAAATTCTGGTGAATGAACTTTTCAACATCAGTTGCTGGTGATTGTTTGTGGCCGGCAGTATTTGACTTAACAATTTACTAAACGCAGGCGCATAACTGATTTTAGAGCTGTTTTACAATGTACCTTTGGTGTTTTTTATATTTTTTCCTTGATAGATGGAGTTACACAGCATTTTCTTTATACACTTTAGCAGAAGGTTCCTGAGTTTGACTGGGACTCTCGATATCTTCTGAAAAAATCAGTAGGATGGATCAAACACACAGGTGTGGATCCTAAATAAATCAGTCCAATTTAGGGGAATTATTTAGAGTAATAGTGTTTAAAAAAAAAAAACGTGCCCTCTTCAATATCTCAGCTGATGATTTTAAATCTTGATACGCTCGCTGAGACAATATTTGATACACCATTTGCCTGTGACTCAAAGGAAGGGTGATACACAATGTTTGAGTTTGTTAATTACTAAAAGTTGGTAAAATTACAGTTATTGGAAAACAATATAGGAAGGAGTGACAGTAAGCAGCTGATTCCATCGAGAACTGTCTCTATTTTAATTTAAGGTGGGGGAGCTTCCTCCCCCCTGTTTTTCTTTTTCTATCTTAATTTTGTTACAGGTCTGTTCGTTCTGGAGTATGGACACGTCTGACATGAGACGCAGATCAGTGCCGATTTGGGGTTGGAAGAATAAAACTGAGCATTTACAGCCGATATGTGTATCGTGGGGCACCCATCACATCTGGGACAGTTGCTTACGCTGGACACTGGGCCAAGGACTGTTTCACATCACTAAATCCTGGCAAGAAGTCCCAATACCACCTCACCTTCAAGAAGGTCAGTGCTCCATCTAGGGGATAACACTCCCAAGAACAATGTTTCCTCACCCTGGAACGATGGCCAACGCCTATGAACCACACAGATCCTAAGCTGTCAAAGAAAAATGACTGTCTGCATACACTGGAGTTGAATGTCTCATCCAGTTTCTGAGTCGTGGACCAGAACTTTTTCACTGAGGTGCATCGACAGCGAATCACTGCAACACGTGGGGGACGAAATGTGGAGTTCCACACATGGAAGCTGTGAGTGCGACGTCTAAACTCCAATCTCTTTTCTGCCTGATCTGCTGAACATGTCAGTCCAGTCCATCTCAAGGACCACAGACTGATAACAGACTTTTTGTTAAGGTAATTCAGACTTCTATTTCTACCAATATTCTTTTGACCAAATTTAATGGAATGTGATTTATAATATTTTTTCTGTGTCTCCAACTCTTGAGCTTCCAGGTAAATGGATTGGTGCAGGTGATAAATTCTTAAGGCAGCCGATTGGGCAGATACGAACACTACAGGTTTGCGGTTTTGAAAAATATACTACTGTCTCTTAAATTTTTTACTATATAACTGATATGTTCCTTTTAAACATGAGTTTTAATTCTATTATGTCCAGGACCATATTGCTCATAATTAAATAGCAGCAGGTGTATTTTACTATATCTACTATGGGCAGACAATCCACAGGGACGGGAATACTTTCGCGTGCTCCACTTCTACTTAGGTTTCTGTGAGTTCTAGATAACAACTGCATGTCATAAATTTTCACAAGGGGGGTTGCGACGTCCTGAGGGGACAGGTTTATTACATGGGCCTCTCGGTAAGCACAGATGTGTCCTGCTTGGGACATTCTGTTTTTAAACAACATAGGTTAAACGGATCTGTTAGGTTCTTTCTTAAATAGCTCTCAAGTATTGAGATTTTTCTATTGTACAATATAACTGTTGCATGCTAAAACTTATCAGATTTTCACCAGACTTTGCCGTTACCAGGTGTTTTATTCAGGTAAAACCCAATATTTTATCAGTATGTAAGTACCTTGGAACGTCCAGCATTTTCATACCATCAACTTGCTGTGAGCATATTAGTTTATAATCATTATTTCAATGGGTACACTGATCTTTTTGGAGGACTTCTTGTAGGTCTGTGGGATTATGAAATTGCATTAAGTTTTGATCTGAATCCAGGATATAGGGCAGTGTTTTTCATACTTCAATTCAGATAATTATTTGCAGTTAATTGATTCCCTGTGGTGACTAATACTATTCTTTGTTAATGTTTTGTAACAAAATTAATTTTGTTCCAAGCAGAGGGATATGACATAAACATTTATATGATAACATTATATCGTAAAGTTATATAGATCTTAAACTTTATATCAACCCTTGACACAAGTACTTCGGAGGAAGGATTCTTGTGCAGGACACCACGGAGGTATGTAACTGCGTTGTAAATCAGATAACGGTTGTTTAAACAAAAAGAAACCCCCCACAAAAGACCTTACCCATGGCTCTCTGGAATGTTTGTTAAGTGACTCCCAAAACAGAACTATAAATTAGATTTAATGGGCGGAGTGTCAGACACCACGTATCTGCTAGAGACAGATTCTATGAGGGGGTTCTTGGAAAAAGGCTTAAAAAGTTTAAGCAGGACAATAAAGTGAATGTTAAATTAAACAGAAAAACTACATAAACTACAAAAAACTGGATAAAACAGAGATAAACAGAGGGTAATTTAATGCATATTTAGTTTACTTTAAAACCATTGGTGTGTCAGGAAGGTTTGTTAAGGATTCAAAGCCACGTATATCTGTTGCAGTAAACTGGATCAGGATTTGTAACAACTGGATAAAATGATAAGAAAAAAAAAAAAAAAAAAAAAAAAAAAAATAGGAACTTTTTTACAGCATAGACATCTGAGTAAATGGTACAGAAGTGAGGTGTGGTGACTGCTGAAAGGTTTTGTGTGGAGTGAGTGCTGAATGGTAATCTTTAATCTTTAATCCAGAGAACATTCTGACATTCTTACAGGAAAATGTACTTTGATTTCAAACTAAATTAACTAATTTTAGATTCCACAGACATGGCGATTCCCACCGGAGGTATAAAGTTTTTGTGCAGGCATTCTTTTGCAGGACAATCAGAGGCCCAGCGTCAGGAAAGAGGAATTGCGATAAAGTGTCTCATTAACTATTGCATTTCTAAAATAGGTTTCTCATAGGATGGAGAAGGAACAACGGGAAGGTGGTAAGGATTAATGGGGATAATTCTAAACACAATTGGTTAAAGTTCTGTGCACAGACTACATTGAAATTGGGGTGAAAAAGATGTGAAGTGTTTTCTTGTGGGAGTGTTCAGTTAATTTCATTACAGGATATGTTTCCATATGACTGAAAGGAGCTTTTCGGGACCGAAGTCAACCTCCGGAATTACAGGTAGCACACGACATTTGATATCTAAAAGATTGTCGTAAGTTTCAGGTTGTATTGGAGACATTAAATTAGGAGAAACGGGAGGGGAAGTCCACTCACCCCCGACTTCGACGGAGTGCACGCTAAGGTTATCGACAAGCAGATGTGGTGGGCCAGAGGTCAGGGGCCCATCAGACTCCAGGAGCCATCTGTACTAGCCACCAGAGAGTTCCAGGGAGACATCACCGGAACAACTTATCTCGCAGAGCCACCCACGAGGGGCAGCTGGAATTTTGTTTTGTTTTCGTTTTTTATTTTTAATAAAGATTAACATACAGTTCTGTGGAGACCGCGGTTGGAACACTGACTCTTTAAACCATCTTCTTTAAAGGCGAGAAGAAGACATCTCCGAGATGCAAGACATCATGACAACAATTGAATGCATTTTGTAAAAAAAAAGAAAATGAGAGTTTTTGTAATCACTGCATATGTCTTATAAGTTCCATATTCATAAGGTGTTCAATATTAGTATCGTTAGAATCTTGGTTCTGCATTGCATGATAATCTTTTTATTCTGTGGTTTGATCTGAGTGTAGTGCTTTCATGGGTTATCTTTATTTCTAAGAAGCATTTTGTTAATCTAGGTTAGGACTCTTAAAGTCATATTTAGATCATATAATAGTTTTTGGTAGTTGCAAAGATATCATAGCCTTGCACCTCTCGGATAAAGGTGCTTACTTTTCTTAATTCTAGTAGGTTCGAGATTCGGATAGGTTTAGTAGCTTTTTAGCTTATACTTGGGTTATTTTACATTTAAGGGGAACATTTGAACTTCATTTGATTTCATAAGTCGCCAACAGAGGGGACAGTGGGTTACAATATTACATCTTACTATTTACACTTTGTTTAAGGGTTTCAAGACATAGACTTAGTTTAGCCTAGTTATTGGTTTGATTTGTTAATCAAAACAGAGGGAGTTGTTGAGAATTAAAAAATATATCTTAGTGGGGGTGTCTCCCTTCTCTGTTGCTGGGTAGAATAACAGGGCGTTTTATTGCCCCGAGGGGGTGGTCAGCAGGAGAGGGGGTCAGTCATCCTCCCACTGAGCCATGCAGGAGGAGTTTAAAAGTTGATAAAAGGATTGTCTTGGTAAAACCTACTTCAGACAGACAGACAGATTTATCCACCGCGGTGAGAACAACATCTTGTAATTGGTATGTACTCTGTCTCCATATTTAATTTCTATGAATTAAATATGTATTTAAACCGTTCTACCTCTGATTAATGCTTCCCCATTTATAGCCAAATCCGGAACTGGGAAAGATGGGTTTGTAATAGACATGTAACAGCAAGCCGGTAAAACCCCATCTTAACAATAGATAGAGAGAGAGAGAGATGTGTGTATAATTTCTGTTTTTTATATTAATATGTAACTGAAAATATATAACTGTGAGTATATATATCATCCTGTTAGACTTCAGTTTAAATTGTTTTTGTTCTGAATAAATATGTGTAATCTGTCTGAAAGGTCACCAGCATTGTGAACATATGATTTAAATTAAATCTGAGCTGCCTCCTATTCATTTTGACAGCAGATGTCTGATCTGTGGTCTGACCCAAGATGGCCGCCCTGTAGGCACGTCAGTCTAGCCATAGATATCCATAATAAAGGATATTATGCCTTTATTATGGATATCTATGAGTCTAGCGGCCGGCAGCCACTGAGCTATATAATACACTGGAGTGCTGATTTTGCCGAAAAACTGAAGTCACTGGCCGCCATCTTGCTACTCCCTACTCTCACAGAATCCCATATGATTTGCTTGCAATAACAAGCAGTTTTCTGGCTGAGTGAAAACGTTTCACAGGTAATTCTACAGTCAGTGGATGTACTAACACTATCACCTACTAGGAAATTAGGTGCTGAAATATTTTACATGTTGTTCATATTAAATATATGTATATATAAGTATGTATATATGTATACACATATGTAAATATATGTTTTGTATATTATTTATATATTTATAAATGTTAAACATATATATTTAAATGAATTAAATGCAAAATATTTCAGCACATGACTTTCTCAGTACTTGATGTTTTTAGAACATAACATAAAAGTATATGGCATTTGACATTTTAAAAGTCTTAAGCCCCCCGTGAACATGAGAAAATCCTCGTTATTCGATGCAGTAGCGCACATATTCCTTAGTTACTGGGAGGAAATAGGGAGTACCAATATGGCGGCTGGTGGCTTCAAAGCGACTCGTTCAAACAGACGGTGATTAGCACTCCAGTGTATTATATAGCTCAGTGCCGGCAGCATACAATGGGGCGTCTACGTATATGATGTCTATGGGTTTCCAAATATCCGTCGAAAACTCGCTTCTTCCGTGCACCGGCTGTCTGTGACACATCTCCCCCCTCCCCACAGACCATCAGCGTGGATCGTGTCGCGCACGGACAGTTGGGAGCCAGTTTACGCCATAGACATAATATAAGAGTAGACCCCGCATTGACTGTCGCTGCGCAGGAATTACGGCAGCCATCTTGGGGCGATCGACTTGCTACCCTAACCTGCTGATTCAAGCTGAACACACTAATGATGCCTCAGCACTGTGCGGCTCATTTTTGTTTAAATCGAGGGACTATTTACGTCAGGGCTCGAGGAATAACTTTTCACAAGTAAGATGAACAGATATCGTTTATATTTTTGATTAGAATGTGATTTTTCTAAAATTAGGCAGAGAGATACAGGTCTACACGTCCAAGTCTTTGTGACTTAGTCTCTCCAAAACCGCATCTGCTCCGTGAAGGCATCAGAGCTTTGTTAGACATTAGTGAATAAACAGCATGTATATATATATATATATATATATATATATATATATATAGAGAGAGAGAGAGAGAGAGAGAGAGAGAGAGAGAGAGAGAGAGAGAGAGAGGAACTCCGTTTTTATAAATTAAAAAAAACATACTTTTTATTATTTAGTTAAGGTGATACCAGTCAAACTAACCTACCTGAATTTGATCAGGTAAGAGCGACATAACAAAATAATGGCATCTCAAAAATACACCTTCATTAAAAGGACCCCCCCCCTACACACACACACTTACATTTTAGTTTATTTGGCTAAAAACGGAGTTATCTGTTTTTGCAAATGAACTCTTCATATATACAGTGAACCCTCGCTAGATCGCGGTTACCCTTTCACGGTCTCGCTGCTTCATGGATTTGCATTCATTACAGTTCTCAAACATAATCTATGGTGGCATGTCGGTTTCTTCCAAAAATGAGAATCTTCACCAGCATGTCAGTTTATAAGATTCTTTTTGCCCAGAAGAACAACAACTACCGATAACTATGTTTTTCTCACTAAAACACACAACTGCAACGCGGGCTTTATACACTCACCGGCCACTTTATTAGGTACCCTATGCTAGTAACGGGTTGGACCCCCTTTTGCCTTCAGAACTGCCTCAATTCTTCGTGACATAGATTCAACAAGGTACTGGAAGCATTCCTCAGGGAGTTTGGTCCATATTGACATGATGGCATCACACAGTTGCCGCAGATTTGTCGGCTGCACATCCATGATGCGAATCTCCCGTTCCACCACATCCCAAAGATGCTCTATTGGATTGAGATCTGGTGACTGTGGAGGCCATTTGAGTACAGCGAACTCATTGTCATGTTCAAGAAACCAGTCTGAGATGATTCCAGCTTTATGACATGGCGCATTATCCTGCTGAAAGTAGCCATCATGGGTTGGGTACATTGTGGTCATAAAGGGATGGACATGGTCAGCAACAATACTCAGGTAGGCTGTGGCGTTGCAACGATGCTCAATTGGTACCAAGGGGCCCAAAGAGTGCCAAGAAAATATTCCCCACACCATGACACCACCACCACCAGCCTGAACCGTTGATACAAGGCAGGATGGATCCATGCTTTCATGTTGTAGACGCCAAATTCTGACCCTACCATCCGACTGTCGCAGCAGAAATCGAGACTCATCAGACCAGGCAACGTTTTTCCAATCTTCTATTGTCCAATTTCGATGAGCTTGTGCAAATTGTAGCCTCAGTTTCCTGTTCTTAGCTGAAAGGAGTGGCACCCGATGTGGTCTTCTGCTGCTGTAGCCCATCTGCCTCAAAGTTCGACGTACTGTGCGTTCAGAGATGCTCTTCTGCCCACCTTGGTTGTAACGGGTGGTTATTTGAGTCACTGTTGCCCTTCTATCAGCTCGAACCAGTCTGGCCATTCTCCTCTGACCTCTGGCATCAACAAGGCATTTCCGCCCACAGAACTGCCGCTCACTGGATGTTTTTTCTTTTTCGGACCATTCTCTGTAAACCCTAGAGATGGTTGTGCGTGAAAATCCCAGTAGATTAGCAGTTTCTGAAATACTCAGACCAGCCCTTCTGGCACCAACAATCATGCCACGTTCAAAGTCACTCAAATCACCTTTCTTCCCCATACTGATGCTCGGTTTGATCTGCAGGAGATTCTCTTGACCATGTCTACATGCCTAAATGCACTGAGTTGCCGCCATGTGATTGGCTGCTTAGAAATTAAGTGTTAACGAGCAGTTGGACAGGTGTACCTAATAAAGTGGCCGGTGAGTGTATATGTCTATGGTTTACGCTCCGCTGTCTGTCGCAACATTTAACCGATGAGGTTTAAAAAAAAGGAAAAAAAAGTCGAGTTTCCTGTTAGCAGAGAAAATACGACTAAAAGTCTAAGTTGTAAACAGAGAGATGGTCCGCAGGGCAGCTTAGCTACACTGGTTAGCTGTATGCTGCGTTAGCAACAACATGCTAACGTTAGCTCAACGTTCAAACTAGTAGTTTTTGAAAAAACGCGCTGATATGAAGTTAAATACAGAGATCAATTGCTGTAATCGTCTCCAATTTCTCCTAAAAACTGAGTGTGATTAATGTTACAACGTCAGCGGCGGCGAAGTTTTAATTTTTTCCCCGGCGGACAACTTTTCTAACATTTTAACGTTAGCTTAGCCACGTTAGCTTAGCCCGACCAGCCGAATCGATTCAGTTTGCAGCAACTCGGTTCTGCCGCTCATGTGCGGAGCGTCTGTTGGGACTGGGTCTGCGGTCTCAGAGGTTCTGGAAGATAAAGCAGCCACCCGCTCCCCTTCTCTCCAGAGCGGTCTTCCACTTTTACATCTCCCCCGGTAAAGTTTTGGGAACTGCGCCCCTAAAGGTCGCCCGGCTCTGCGGTTCCAGGAAGTTAAAACCCTTTAATTAGTTTTCTTATGTTTATCTCATATAGAAATGTCTCTACAAGTAGTTCTTGATTTTAGTTTATTTTAGTGTGTCATTGCACAGTAGAGTGGCGTGATTAGTAATAAGGTTAAATGGCATATAAATCACAAATAATCAGACCGTTTAAAATGAAGCATTATTGATTAAAAAAATAGATCCTTTCATTATTCCAAAATTCAATTCTTGCTTAAAATTTGTAATAAAAAGCTCTCAGATTATGACAATTCCTCCTTTAAATTAACTTTGATTAGAAATTAGACGAATTTTAAGGAGCCAGTTAATATTTTGGAGACAAACATTTTACACTACGTGTGTGGGGGAAAAATCGATATATCAAAGATAAATATTGAATGTATTTTTTAGATTTTTATTTCAGTTTCATCATTTGGAAAAAAGTTAACCTAAGCAACCTGACTGTGAAAAATAGTTGGCCCCTGGTTGTGATCAAGCATTTGTGATCACTGGCTGAGTCTTTAACATCAGGTGGGCTGACAGAAGTGGGGCTGCAATACAATCAGTGTCTCTGGGCCCTCTGATCACAGGTTTGACAAGTCTTGCATGGATGCAATGGCCAAGTCATCTTTTATATTAATAGTGAACTCTCAACGGAGGCAGTGAGGTCTGCAGAGCTTTGGACGCGGCTCTGGATTCCTCTGTGACCTCCTGGATCAGTCGATGATGGAGATGCTTGGAGTCATTTTGGTCGGGCAGCTTCTTGGACAGATTCTGTGCTGTTCCATATTTTCTTTGTGGGCATGGCAAGGCAAAATTTATTTGTATAGCACATTTCAGTCCAAAGACGACGCAAAGTGCTTTACATGATTAAAATATAGGAAAATAAAACAGAATAAAAGCAGGTTGGAATAAAATGTTGAAACAAAATAGAACATGGGAAAATAGAAACTAAAAGCAAACATTAAAAACAGTTGGACTGCAAACTTAAACTAATGATGTTTCAGTGAAACAGTTTAACTAGAACAGTAGAAGGCAGTCCTAAACAAATGTGTTTTTAATCTCGATTTAAAGGAACTCAGGCTTTCAGCACTTTTACAGTTTTCTGGGAGTTTGTTCCAGATCAGTGGAGCATAGGAACTAAATGCTGCTTCTCCATGTCTGGTTCTGGTTCTGGTTCTGGTTCTGCAGAGCAGGCTGGAGCCAGAAGACCTGAGTGGTCTGGAGGGTTGATGCACTGATAACAGGTCTGTGATATATTTAGGTGCTAATTCAGGGATTTATAGACTAACAGAAGGATTTTAAAGTCTATTCTCTGAGATCCAGGGAGCCAGTGGAAGGACTTCAGTATGTTTACATTTAACCGAGACAATTGAAATTAACAAGGAGGAAAGTTTTTTGATCCTAATCGAACAAAGGCTTGGCTCAAATGATCCAGTCACCGAAACACAAGCTCATGTCTGGTTGCTGCATTTTCTATGCTTTAGGTGAACTGCTGTACTCATTGACAGACATTTTGATTGTTGAGGCTCCGCCCCTCTCCACCACACACTGAGCGTAGTTGAACCTTATTTTGCTTCTGTTTCAGTTGCTGGGGAAGATTCTCAGTCATCCAGGTCGTGGTCATCCCAAAAAAAAGTAAAAAAAACAAAACAACCGTACTTTTTCCTGAAGTTTGAAGACGTTTCGCTTCCCATCCAGGAAGCTTTCTCAATTCAAAAGTCTGGAGTAATGTGGAGTATCAAGCTTTATAGTACTGCCCAACAAAGGCCTTGTTATGGCTTAGATTATCACATTGAACTGAAACTGGTCCACTCCTCTGTAACGAGGAGTCGTTAGTGTCGTTATTGGCCTGGTTTACAAGAGCGAAGTTTTGATCACCCGTATGGAGGTGAGGATTGAGGTGATGATTGGCCGGAATTAATCCTATAGCTGTGTTGTAAGTTTTTGAGAGTTGGAACCTAAGACCTCCTCCTCTGTTTAAGGTTGGTTTTCCTCTCTTTACGTAGATGGCTTCCTTCACACCCCTTTCAAACCATCTGTCTTCTTTGTCCAAAATGTGAACATTTTGGTCCTCAAAGAGTGTCCTTTGTCCTTAAGGTGTAGGTGGACAGCAGAGTCTTGTCCTGAGGAGGTAGCTCTCCTGTGTTGAGCCATACGTCTGTGGAGAGGTTGTTTGGTTTCTCTGATATAAAGATCAGAACATTCCTCACTGCACTGAACTGCAGACACCACTCCACTCATCTTAGGTTTGGGGGTTTTGTCCTTGGGATGCACCAGCCTCTGTCTGAGGGTCCTGTTTGCTTTGAAATGTACTGGGATTTTGTGTTTGGAGAAAATCCTCTAGAGTTTTCAAAGACTCCAGCAACATATGGGATGATGATGTTTGCGTTTATTCTTCTCACCATTATGTTCTGCAGCGTGTCTTGGATTTTCTTGCTGATTTGACAAAAGCCCAGATAGGGTAATCACAGGTTTGGAGGGCATCTTTGATGTGTTTCTGTTCCTTGTGCTTCCCTTCTGTTTTAGTTGTTTCTCCCGTTTTTTTAACGAGTGGGAGAGACAGTTTGGTCTTAAACTTAAAGTTTTTGCTGTGATTTTTTTTTTTCTTTTGTAGTTGAAGCGGAAAGATGGCGAAGCTACAAGTGGATAAGTGAAAATGTGCCATTGTTGAGTTTATTAATCGACAGAATTCGTTGCTCTGTCCCCCATCATACAACAAAAATGGCTGAACAGGGTGGAGTGGAACGCAACAAGCAGGAATTCAGAGCAACGGATTGCACTTCGACTTTAAGTAGACCACAACCGCATGATTTAAATGTGAAAAGCAAAGCATTAAAGACCATGATATGTCCGCTTTTAAGGGGTCACTTATTTTGACCATAAGAAGAAAACACAAGAAAGGTTTGTTAATCTTCAAATAACACAGCATATGCCAAGCAAACGTCCTGATAGTGTTCACCCTCTTTTTGAGCCTGAAAAGAGTGATGGTGTTTTTCTCACTTCCCTTTGTGACCTTACACTTATCTCCACTTGTCTTCTGGGAAATACATGCTTACATTCGTACATATCATACTTGTCTGTAGAGAGGAGTTTAATACGGCCTCTTAAAATAATAACATTAAAGCAAACAGATCTCTTGTATAAGAATAATATCAGTTTCACATATATCCAAATTCAGTTATTGGGATCAGCTCGGGAGGGAGTAAATGTGGAAAGGAGTGGAAACGAACAAAGAACCAGTAAAGATGTGAGCACTGGAACCCTGGAGGGGGAACAGGGAGGAGATGAGGACAGTGCAGACAGGTGAGGGACGACGTCAGGGACGGTAAGGAGCAGGAGAAGCTGGAAAGCAAAACACCAGGAAGTTTATGGAATGGGACGAGAAGCATCACAAAGACTGTAGCGGTGACAACAAGTCAAAGCTGTTCTTTAACAGGTTTGATGATGGGGACACTTCCCACCCCTCACCCACTACTTCAACACCTCCAGGGGTCGACGCACCTTCCTCCTTGTGGCCGTTAAACTCTTCAGCTCCTCCTCCTTGTCTCTTCGGACAACTGAGCCTGGTTCTGGTTCTGCTGGAGGTTCTCCTCCCTGTTAAAGGGGAGTTTTCCTCTCCACTGTCGCTTCATGCATGCTCAGTATGAGGGATTGCTGCAAAGCCATCAACAATGCAGACGACTGTCCACTGTGGCTCTACGTTCTTTCAGGAGGAGTGAATGCTGCTTGGAGAGACTTGATGCAACCTGCTGGGTTTCCTTAGAGAGGAAACTTTCTGACCAACCTGGAGGATTTGATGAAATTTGACTTTGGAAAGTGCCTTGAGATGACATGTTGTGAATTGGTGCTATATAAATAAAATTGAATTAACAATCCTGCATCTAAATAAACATAAGTTTTCCTTCCTGTGGCCTATCTGTTCTGCACAATGTTTTTATTTTACACTTGCTGCTTTATTTTTTACTATTATTTTATGTACTGTTAATTTTATATCTTGTGATTCCTTGTGCATGCTCCTTTGTATTGAGACCCTGCTGCAACAATTTCCTGTGGGATCAATAAAGTTCTTACTTTTTCATAGTTGTGTGAAGTACTTGATGTCAGAAGGTATCTTATGTGTAGCAGGCACTGATCTCTATTTATTCACTGGATAGCCGTTTGGCTGAAAAACTGAAGTCACTGGCCGCCATCTTGCTACTCCCTATAGTACTGCTATAGTATAGTCGGTAGCCTAACATTAGTGTCTCGGACCGACTCGATTACATTGACCGAGTTAGTCATTGACATTGTGTCTAACGTTAGAAAATAAAAATTAGAGTAAATAGAAAGTAATTCACTGTGAAATGTCAATGTAGTAGTTTTCGATTAAATGGATTGTTGTAGTGTTTGGTACATTTCTCATAGGGAGTACCAATATGGCCGCTGGTGGCTTCAGAGCGACGTGTGCTACCAATGGCCAATCGGCTATCCAGTGAATAAATAGAGATCAGTGGTAGTACAAGGCAATTACGGTTCTCTTCCCTTGGAGAATTACAGGGATTGTTTTGGAGGATTCGCATCAGAAAACTATCACTTTAAAACTCATATTTTTCTTGCAGTTTATTGAAATATAGCTCAATGGGTAGCTGTGGGTGTCATAGCCAACAACCAGGAGACCCACTACAGAGCGGAGGTCCACAGTCTGACACTGTGGTGGTCCAGGAATAACCAGCAAAACCAAGCAGGTGCTTTTCTAATTGGAAAAAATAAGAGTTCTCTCACCCTCTTCCAACCATTTTAATCTTGATTTCACAAAAGCTCCTCCTGCCCTATATTTGTAAATTTCATCCTAAAATTTATTTAATCAACATGTGATAAGTCTAAGGGACTCTTTTTGGGGAGCATCATAATTTCACAGATGATTTTATTTTCATCAGCTTTCTTAGACTTTTTAAAATCGCAACCATGTTGTCTTAGAAACTTAGCAATCTCAAATTTCAATAGTTCCCATTTGGCGCCATATTTGTTTTCAGTGTTAGCTTTGACCAAAAAAAAAAAAAGATTGTTCAGGAGATTTCTTTGTTGTTGTACTGAGTCTAATTTATAAAATGAATTGTTTAGGATCCAGTAGGCTTTCCTGTTCTGTGAATGGCTTTCAGACAGATTTATTGAAATATATATGTTGCTTTATGATCTGTGAGCGGAGCAGGAAGAATATAGACAATTATGTTATTGGCATTTAGGCAATCAGATACTAACTAATAATCAATACGAGACTGTTTGGACCCATCATTATTACTCCAGGTGAAAGTGGAGTTTTTTCTCTCCATACATCCTTTACAATTTATCTCTGCTTGAATGATTAAAGATCTGTTTGAATCTTGAGCTCAGGTTTGGTTATCTAATATATTAAAATCCCCTCCTATTATGATAATTGCATTGGGAAATTTATTTAGACCATCAGTTAGATTATTTTCTATCAGAGAAAGATGTTGTGAGTTTTCACGTTTTGAGTTATGACCATAAATATTACATTTTATTGCCGTATGATAAAATCATGAATACAAAGTATCCCTGAGTATCGCATTTATTCACAAGGATGTCGCTTTTAAATTAGTTTTTTAGAGTAAGAGTGCCGGCTGGATGCTGGCTCCCGTGTGATGGATATTTTTATCACCCCATTGACTTTTCCAGACATTTATGTCATTACTAGTAGAATGTGATTCTTGAAAGAAAAAAAAAGTCTGTATTTAGTTGTTTGAAAAAAAGAAGTAATAGAATATATATAATAATATATATTATTTATACAATATGTATAATATTTGGCTGTGTTATGCCATCAGAGCCATGGACAAAATTCAGATTGCTAAGCTAAATAAATTTTACAGACACCAAGGATCCGCCCCCTCAGCAGGATTCCATATGATGGATTTCCCACAGAGGCCACTACTTCCTGGAGCTCTCGAGGAGAGAGAGTCCCCCTGGACAAGCCAGCCAGGCATGGGGCCTCATGGGGCCCGAAACATCCACAAGCTGAGTAAAAATGTGCCTCTTTGAAACTCAGTTCCTGCTGTTTTGTTGGGACAGCAATGGGGAAATTGTCATCCTCTGTGGAGCGGAGGACCGACGGGCATCGGAGAAACTGCTAGAACAAAGCTAATTTGCAGTCTCACTTCTGCACAACCAGCCGCTGAAGTGAAGAATGCCAACACAGCTTTGTTTATTTTTCCTCAGCTGTTACAGGAAAGCTGACTCTGGATGACGCGGATCGGTCGCCTTCCCTCTCCAGACAAGCTGAGAGCGCAGAGACTGCATGCAGGACGTCGGACCGGCCGTCCCGACAATGTTTCAGCTGGCCGCGTAGCCGCATTTGCATTGTGAATGGGTTGAAACAAATGCCAAATGCTCTTCCAAATTAGTTAAGCTAATTTAACCTCATTCCATGTTCTTTAAGTTGAACTTTGGTTCTTTAACTCAGATCTGCAGTGAACCAGGATTCACTGAATTATTCTGATGATGGTCACCACTTTTATGTATCTTTTGCATGTACATTAGTTCCTTCGCTTCTTTTATCTTCATTTTGCTTAGGAGTTTTAGTTAAGTTTCACTAGCCTAGTGGAGAGGATTTGTTGATTGAAATATATTGTTAATTCAGATAAACAGCATTCTATAGTGATGTTCTCTGGATGTTCATTTTATTTCTGTTAATAAATTCTTGACGTTGAGGAGAAGTTGTCACTCCTTATTCTATGTGTGTGCACAATCGTATCAAA
Organism: Fundulus diaphanus; assembly: GCA_037039145.1. NCBI lineage: Eukaryota > Metazoa > Chordata > Actinopteri > Cyprinodontiformes > Fundulidae > Fundulus > Fundulus diaphanus. The sequence continues at coordinate 5,073,035 of CM073122.1, forward strand.
TCGGCTCACCCTAGATGATACCCAGCCCTATTGACAAACCCCTCCCGCGTGTATACCCACCTATGCATGCACACAAACACTGTAGGTCCAACCTCAGGAATATAATATTCTGTCATCCAAGGAAATCCCACAAAGAGCAAATTACTCTTCATTGTGGACGAACCATGGAGGAGGGTGATGAAGCTGGAGGTCCAGGAGTTTCACAGCCACAGCAAAACAAGTCAGGGGCAGATGGAGGCGCCACCTCACCAATTCCTCACCAATTAGACGTTTCATCTGGATGTTAGGTTGTCAGTCTGTGTAACGCCAGAAGACGATGCTGATCTGAAAGCTGGGAGACTCTGTTCTGGTGCAGGCTGTGATGTGCACTCTACCTTTTTCAGAATAAAGCTCTTTCAACGCACTGTTGTTGGTCCTGGTTGGAATGGGACGTGAGGAACGCCTGTTTTCAGGTTGATTCAAGAGTAACCTTTATCCAAGATGTGTTCGGAAGGTGGAAAGTGGCTTTTTGAAGACATGAGTTTAAAAAAAAACAACAACAGAAGGGAGGAAAGTTGGTGAATAATGAGGCGCTGTGTGCAATACGCAGTTCTGAAGGAAACCGGGCAGATGGCGGGCATGACGTTCTTCTTGAAGTTTCTGTGGGTAGGCTGAGATGGTTTGGACATGTGCGGAGTAGGAATAGTGGACGAACGTTGTTGGATATGGATATGCAGAGGGAGGGTGTGAAGGAGGAGGATGCTGGGATGCAGTGAGATGAAAACAGATGATCTGTCCTGCTGGAACCTAAAAGGGAGCAATTGAAAAGAAAAGAAAAGCAGAACGTACTCAGACTCAGAATAACCTGCTTAATGTATTTATCCTTTCATGTATAAAGGTCTCTAAGTTTGACAACTCACAACCAGTTTTCTTGAATGTGTGGATTTTAGTGTTGTTTGCTTTCATGGTGTCTGGCACGTTATTTCAAACACTGCCACCGTCTGGCCAATCAGTGCAAGTTCACAAGAACTGTCTTCAACCACGCAGAATTACGCAACAGCTGGTTTGTATCCTGTCAGTCCTAAAGTGTGAGATCCAGACCCGGCTGCAGAAACAAATCACAGGGGGGGCATTCAATTTTTTTAGGGGGGCACACTTTAAAAAGTTTTTATTATATATATAATATATATATACACAAAAGCCAAATTTTTGTTCCAATTAGCTGGAACAAAAATAGCTTATGGGCAGGTTGTAAAAAATTGGGAAACATTTCACAACATTTCTTGGGCTTTTAGAAAGAATCACTAACACAATATATCAAAATAGTCGTCAAGGTCGGACAGGAAACCAAAACATTTTAATAAAATGGCATCTCCTTTAACTCATACTGGTCAATTTATTTTTTAAATAGGTCGAATCTGTCGATCTGACATCATCAATGAATAGTAGTTATAATGAATAATATTGATTGTTATGATAAAACAAGAAAATAATAATGGTTAATCAAGTGTTTGGTCAGTGTAAACGCCCAAGAGGGGTTGGGTTCTACCTATCAACTTAAAAATATTTCATGACTGCGAGTAAGAGATATGTTTGATTGAGCTATACTGAGAGAAATTAAGTTTATATTAAACTCATGTTGGGAAGCTATTTATTTATTTATTTTCCGGTTGATATATCATGATTGTTAAAGAGATCTTGTGTGTTATTTGGTTGTCTGATTGCATATTTTGTTATGAGGCCATATGCAGTTTTTTTCTTTGCTTCAGTGCAGTTGTGTGCTAATGGCATATTCTTATGTTTAATAGTTCTTATGTGTTTAATAGTTCTGCGCTTTTAACGTGAGATTTTGAGATTTGGGCTTATTTTTGGGCAGGTTTTATGTTGGGTTTCAGTTACTGGAAACTATCAGTGAGATAGGGTAACCTGTAGTGCTGTGTCTTGACTCAAAGTCCAGCATAAGCTACACGCTTATTAGCATGAGATCAGGCTGAACACTGACTGAAGTAAAAATTCACACTAGAAGAGGTTCTGTAATTACAGCAGGTATGGAGTGCAAGGAGCAGAACAAAGCAGAGTTCCCTTCTGTCTGCAAGTAACCCAAGTTTCTCCAGTTTGGCAGTAGATCTGCTCTGTACTGCTCCTGGTGCTGCTAACTGTCGTAGCTAACCCTCCTAGCGTCAATGTTTACTCCACTTTAGACTTCAGTGCTGACATTTCAAACAGTAATTAATCGCGCTCCTTCCAGCTCGCTCTCTGCTTCGTTGTCACTTCTTGTAATTGTTTGGTAATCAGACCAAATTTCCATCCCGCTCTACCGACACCGACGGTGACCACAGCCGAACACGAACACCGCGTCGGGGACTGAAGGCTATAACTCAGTGTCCCGCCCCTCTCCAGCTGTGATTGGCTAGCATGTTGCCTTCAGTCGTTGATTCGATTGGTTAAATTGTATGATTGACACATCAAAGATAGTACTAATAGAACGATGGCCACTCCGAGGTATAAAAAAAAAGACAGCTTCCAGCCCAGGGCGGGCACAGCTGGCTCACAGGGCGGGCACGGCCCCCCAATGCCCGCCCATGCCGCCGGGTCTGGTGAGATCCCTACAGGGTGAAATAAAATACCTGTGACATTAACAACCTGGAGCTAATATAATCGTTTAAAATGTTGAATTATTCATGTTTTGCTCACAGGATATTGCAGTTACTCCCCTGGCCTTTAAAGTGGACGTCATGCATCAGTGACATTCTGAATATTTCTGAGAATTTATTCAAAAAACATCTTCAACGGCAGTAAACGCGCCAAACAAACACTCCCTGGGAGGCTAAAGGTGTATAAAAATTCCCATTAGCATGTGAGAGACAGCGGTTACCCAGCAAACAGGTCCAGGTGGGGCCCATATGGGCCTCACTTGGGCTAGATGGGCTTCAGCTGGGCATGGGCTCAGAGTGGGCTCTGTTGCTGGGACCCATGTGGGAAACCCATGGGCAGTAGATGGGCTAAACCAAGCATGGGTAATAGGTGGGCTCCAGTTGGGCACCGTTTACAAATTCAAAATTGGTCAAATCTGACATGTTATATGTTTCAACAACAGCCACCGGGAAAGGTCTCCTTTTTTATGCTATTTTATTTATTTAATTTTTAAAAAGTAAAAGTCTTTAAACGCACACTAACATGAATCCAGCCTATTATAGAGATAATGTTAGATTTTTAAATTATTTAAATCATTTAAATTTAAATCACTTCACAACCCCCCTTTCAGTGAAGCGGCTGAAAATTTTTATCTCAAAATTTTAATGAGATGACAGATCAATATGTTTCATAATAAACCGGTCCTGATCAGTATTTCATATTCATAAAGTTTTTAATGTCTCTTCCTTTATTGTTTTCACACAGCTGAATTCTACTTTTATATTGATACACTGGAATTGATGTCAAACAAAAAAGTATGTACTTTGTTATTTTATGTATAGCTTAGTAATGATTTTGTACACTTTTCTTTTGTCCTAGGTAGTTAATTCTGTTCTAACATTTTACCACCACGCTGTGGATTAAGTAGCTTTTAAGAGCTTTTTAAAAACCCATGTTTTGCTAAGATGTCTTACAAATGTAAGACAAACGATGCTAAGAATTTAGTATTTCATTTGTGGCCTTTACAAATAGCAAACTTTAGAAGGGGAAAAATAAATTACCACAATTCTCAATTCAGTTACTAGGGGGCAGTGAACACGAGACAGGGGAACGTTCATAATGTTCACATTTTAATAATTTCACAACTAAATTAGTTTGTTGAAAATCACCCAAGCTAACTAAACAGGGATGAAAATGGTCTGAAACAGAACTAGACCAGGTCAAACATCTGTCAAACTAGACATTTTAGCAAGTAGTCTCGCTCATAGACATAATATAAGAGTATATATGTCTGTGGTCTCGCTGACAAAACAGTTCTATTTCAACCGGAAGTGGATGCCAACACCACGCTTAGCCGGAAGTTAGCAGGCGGCATCTTGTGCACATCATAGATATCCATAATAAAGGCTAGATGTCTTACGGCGGAGTCTCAAACGTCATCACCGGCGGCCATCTTGCCTCAGGCAAGCTTTTTGGCGTGCTCTGTGGTACCTAATGTAAGGTGAGTGATCAGCACGAACACAAATACTCTTATCTCACTGAATTCTTAACGGATTTACAAACAGTTTGGTTTCTTACAAACGTTATGAACGTGGCTATAATTCTTGATGCTTGAACATGTCGAAATTGCAGATTTTCTTGTCGAAAAATGACTTAATCATGCAGCATAGTTGTGCATCACGGCTACTTGCGCAAGTTATCAAGGCTGAGACCACTGGTCAATTATATAGGTTTTACTGACACCAATAACGATTGTATGACAATTAATCTTTGGTGTAAATTTGAGGGAAATCAATCTCACAATGGTCCAAAAAGATAAATGTTCCCTTAATTTCCCCATGGTTATTATAAATTATTTTAATATACCAACTCTTATTTCAGCATTTGTTGTGCGACGGGCTCTGAAAAAACTGTCCTGTGTCTGCCGTGCCAGCTTGGTAACAGATGCTGCATCTGCCATCAAGGACCAGAGCTACCACCTGCTGAAGTTAAAAAACAATGGAGGTCTGGTGATTCCATCAGAAGGCACAGTGATGGTAGTCAGGGCAGCAGAGTGGGTCATTCGTCAGACCTCATGTACCAGACGATCACAGCCCATCAAAGTGCTAGAAGTCGTGTACATTGTAAGGAAGAGGATAGGGTCAGAGCAGGGGTCGGCAACCTTTACCACTCAAAGAGCCATTTGGACCCGCTTCACACAGTAAAGAAAACACTGGGAGCCACAAAACCCTTTTGAAATTTTAAATGAAATAACGCTGCATATAACAGGGTTTTTTTGCAACAGAATGGACCCGCAGCAGAACCAACGCACCTCGGCGCTTGTTGTTGTTTTTTCCGCACGAAGTACAAAACTTCTACTTTTGTGTTATGGAAATCATCAACTCTGCTAATGTCAGAGTTTTTATTTTGAATAACGCTTGGTGCGAGTATACCCACGTCATGGTCGGGTTATTTGATTTTCAGCCCATATAAACGGTACATCCAGAATACTTTCTTTTCTTTTAATCCAAACACATTTTAATCACATCCGGAAAAGTTACGCACGTAAACGAGCTCCTGTCAATAACCAGCTAACAAGCTAACAGCTTCATTAGACTTTGGCCGCGCAGGATAACGCTCACAGTGCCGAGCCAAGCAATGTTCGTGTTTCCTCACTTTGAAAATGAACAAACGTTAGATATAGAAACGACTTACCCTGCTGTTTAGCTCTCTTTACCCTCATTAATGACTCCATGTTAATTTAGGTCCTATGTCACCGTGGTGTTCTTGTCATTTGTAGAATTTGCTACAAATAAGCAGCATTTAAAAAATACCGCCTCAACTACGCCTCGCTTTGTTTTTATTTCGTCTCTCTGCTGCCAGTCAGCTAGCAGTTCTTCTTCTTGAGTTTATTGGCGGTGAACAAACATCTTTTCAGTGTGCATTACTGCCACCAACTGGTGAGGAGTGTTCATCAGCCAACATCGACGACAGCCTGCATGAGGTAAACGGCTCTGCGACATAATTATTTTCAACAGCTGAGCCACATCAGAAGGATCAAAGAGCCACAACTGGCTCGCGAGCCATACGTTCCCGACCCCTGGGTCAGAGGATGTGTTTGTGCTCAGAGAGCACATCGGAGAAACACAGTATGGCATAGACAGCCACCACCATACGCTGTTAACGTTGGTTGTGTCCTTGTTTTTTAAGTTAAGGCTGCACCACATTGCCAAAATAACTAACCTTAGCTTACAGAGCAACAACATGCAACAGAAGCTCAATAAAACCGTCCTTTTCAAAGGGCATTAGCCAAGCTATGTTTTTTGGGTCATTTTTTAAATCTCTGTCTTCCATGTGTATACCATCACAGTAGTGTAGGTGGGGATTTCAACATGCTACATCTATATATACTTGTGAAGGGGACTATTGTACCAATTTTAATAGCAAATAAATGTCACTTTTATAATGGTTTAAAAATAGGAACTTTTGTGTAATTACTCCTGATATATAATCCGAATAGTCTACATGAAACTTCAAAGTGTTACCTTTAATTTGAAACCTGGATTATGCTTCTACACCAAGAGGTTGCCACACAATAAGATTTTTTTGTCAGTATTTCATATTTTATTATAACAGTAATATTCTTATTATAAAAGTATGTATGTAAATATAAATAAATTAGGACTGTGAAATAATTAATCACACCCAAATAAAAGTGTCTATATATATATATATATATATATATATATATATATATATATATATATATCATGTTGTCATTCTGTATACTGAGTTTTAATAGCATATATTGATTTAACATAAATACCTTGTGCACGTGTATATTTATTGCACCTGTATGTTCTATTCAATGTTCTTTTCATATGAAATTCCATGGTTATAATTATTCATAAGTGTGCAGTGTCATAACTACATGTCTGACTTTTGTTTAACAAACCAAACAGTTTGAGAATCGGTAGACAATTGAGGAAGTTATGGTTATTTAAGTACATGCGCCATTGAAACACAATGTTACGAATGAGCGAGCTGCCTGTGGCAAGATGGCCGCCACGTGCGGACGTCGACCCCCATTGGCCAGCAGCGCGGACGAGACATCTAGCCTTTATTATGGATATCTATGGTGCACATAGCCTATTTAACCCTGGTTCGGCGGAAGACGTTATTTTTTTATCGTTGCAGCGGAGATGGTATCTTTCGGATGACATACAGGTAAAAATATGCCTCTACATATAATAAATACTGTTTTTCGGAAAGTAACTATAAAGAGTGCAGGAACTAGCTAGGTTTAAAGTGTCTGCTGCAGGCAACGAGCTTCGTCAACTTTCAACAACATGCTAACTTTCCCATTGTTTAGAGAATGCTACGGGTTTGAGAGTAATAACAGCAGCAACAAAAAAAGCCACAGTTTTAGGTGACCACGACCGCAACGTGGGTCCTGAGGGCTGGGCCGCGCCAACTATGAGAGCTACCGCCGTCGGCTCACGAGGAGCCTCGGCTCTGCGGAAAATTCTAGCGCCTTAAGGGAATCAGAGCTGGACTTAGACTATTAGACCTTAGCTGCTTGGGCTGTTTAGTGTATTTTTTTTTTTTTTTTGGCAGTTGGTATTTGACTGAAAGTTAAAAGGGCCGTGAGTAGACCATAACGCCAACCTTTTTTTTAACGCGCGTTAATGGCATTTATGTTTTTTTTCCCCCGCGGCGCTCTCCGGACTTTTTTTTAACTGTCTTTAGTTAGACCTCCCTAACTAAAGACAGTTAGGGAGGTCGAAGTAATGGAGGAAAAACTGTCTGACCCAAGCTTCATGTCTGAACTGGTATGTATGTAAAGTCTAGGCTAGTGATATTTCATTCAGTTTTATTGCGGGCTGGCAGTAGATCTGATCTGCAACAAATCATCAATAAATTGAACAGTAATCAATAATTCAATTAATTGGCAACTATAGTTTTCTTAAAGCAAAAAAGTCCTAATTCTATGATTTCAGCTTCATAAATATGAATATTTCTGTTTGTTCATTCATGGCAATAAACTGAGTATCTCTTTGTTTTGTGGACAGAACAAGAGATTTGGGAAGCACCAACATTTTTCAAAATGTTTTAACATTTTATTATTATAGCAACCAATCGATTTATTGTTGAAATAATCAACAATTATACATTAATCTATATCGATAGATTAATCAACAATGAAAATAATCTAGACCCAGAGTTTGTCTTTTTATCAGGTTTACTCCAGTGGCTATAAAAAGGATTTAGCTGTTACTGTATGACTTGAAATGGCATTATTTTTGGCTAGAAAGCTTAATTTAATGTAATTTGGATTTTCCAAGGTTCAATAATACGCTCACCTCAAGGACATAAATGTCCCCTTAGAACAGGTGCTCCAAAAATGTTATCAGATAAGAAATGTTTTCAAGATTTTCTTGCACAGATCTTCCAGTCGACAGCTGTTATCAAAAAAATGTAAATTTTGTTTCTTTTTTTTTTTCCTTGGTTTGTAATTTTTTTATGGGCAATTTAATAAAGCCAGATTTTAGGAAAAAAAATGTGACAGCCTTGGCCAGATAGCATTGAATTTTGATCTTTGTTTTTTTCTTTGCTTTCTCCCAGTTCATTCTGACGTTTGTAGTCAATAATATAAAGGGATACTTAACCCAAAATTACAATTTAAACCTTGAGTGATTGATATAAAAGTGATCAGTTTTGGGTGAATATCACTTCAACATAGTTGACTTTACAATCCTTGCTGAGAGTTGTGTTGGCACATATGAAATGACCATAACATATGCTTCCTGCAGGAGCTTTAAAGAAGAACTCATTAACCAGCCAGATCACCAGGAAGGATGTGGAGAGGGCAGTGTCGAAATGGCTGATCGGATCAAGGGACAGGGAGGCAATAGACAGGCCCGGCAGGTCCCTCCTTGAGAATTTTCTTCTCAGCGGAAGAAAATTTGTTGATGGACCATTTCTTCTTTTTTTTTTTCTTTTTCTTCTTTTTTGATGTATAACCAGTTTCATAACTACGTAGTTATAATGGTTATAATCTGTATCATATCGTGTGTGTGTATTATGTATCTGATTTAATCTGTAAAATACAATCTATTATTGCATTTGACCTAATAAAAACATGAATAATGGCATTTATATTTATATAGTGCATAGAGGCAACTCACAGTTGATTGCATCAAAGTCTTGACAAGCAGTATTCACACAAAATAATACAAACAAATTAAGAACCCCCTCCAAAATTAAATGGTTAGTCTGTAATAATAAAGGTTACTAGCCTTATGGGTACAGTGTAGGACATAAGGACCCATAATCAGCCCAGGGTTCTGCTAGTGTGGGCCCCATGTGGGAGAAAACTGGGTTGCCCGTGTAGGCTTTAAATGGGGCCCATGTGAAACCCGCCCTCAGCCCACATCCAACCTACATGGGCCCTGCATGGGTGTGTTGGCAGGGTTATAGTTATTTATTGGATCAAGAACCTGTGGAAGTCCCTCATTTGGTTTATTTGATTTAAACTAAACATCAGTTTTAACAATATTCAAAGATTAAAATATTGCAACCAAACAAATCGGACTAAAATGAGACCTGTAGTGATCAAATCAGGACTCCTCTAATTAAAGCTAATGTCGCATACAGATGAATCGCGAACATGAGAACATCGCTGTATTTTCTCCCTGTTTAGACCTCAGACGTTTAATCCGTTGCTCCTGGCTTTTAAAGCAAGAGAAAACACCTTGGTGAGATCCAAGGAGCTGCCTGAGACCTTTAGGAGGACGACTGCAGCAGTTTATCAGTTCGGTAAAGGATTTAATGAGGTTCCCAAACATTTTGCAGTCAGCCTTTCCATTTTAAGACAAATGGTCTACTTGTTGAGTACTTTTCCAAAACACGCAGGTCTGGCCTACAAAGCAGGTTGAAGTGTCCAAAACATCTAAAATGTCATCTCGGGACCTACTGCAGGCTGTCGCTTACTGTTTATAATAAAAGTATATTCCTGTACAACCAAAAGAAGATGAACATGTTTAACTTTCATGGGCGGTTCTGATTCTGAGTTCTGCGAGGAGGAAACTTTTGCTCCTTAAGAAAAACACAAAAAATATTTGTTTGTTAAACAGGGAAAGGGAGGGAAGAGATAAACTGGACAGTGAAGAGCACACGCTGATAAATCAAAAGACAATGATATGTTTTATTACATGTATTAATAAAAAACTCTTTGAAAAGTGCATTTAATTTTTTTTTAATTTCTACGCCCAAACATGAAAAACTATGCTGTGATCCGTGCATGAAACGATTACCGTAATAATCCAATCAAAGCGTAATCAGGGTGGCTTTGTCGCCCCCCTGTGGCCGCCGCCAGTATCGACCGAGTTTAACGAGGCAATGTTTTTCTCGCAGGCGGTAGCAGCGGGATGGGGAATAACAAGCCCGTGGATCTCACCGCCGTTTCTCGCCCTGCCGTTCCTGGACGCATGAACTAAAAACCACATCTGCGCGGTGTTCTGCCTAAACAAACAAAAAAACAACAACATCGATACTGTTGAGGAAAAGACGAGCGAGTCCGCCAGTGCTGCTTTGTTTGTCTTCATGGAGTCGTCGGACTGGAGTTTGTCTGAGATCTCCGGGCTGTCCGTGGATTAACTCGGGGGGGACTCGCTTCTTCCGTGGACCGGCTGTCTGTGACACATCTCCCCCCTCCCCACAGACCATCAGCGTGGATCGTGTCGCGCACGGTCAGTTGGGAGCCAGTTACTCCCACTTTGGAGATAAAAGTGGGAAAATTGTAAGAAGTCGGTGAATCCGGGACCAACGGACACTTGTTGAAACGCTGTTTACGCTCCGCTGTCTGTCGCAACATTTAACCGACGAGTTTTTTTTATTTTTATTTTTTTTTTAGAAAAAGTCGAGTTTCCTGATAGCAGAGAAAATACGATTAAAAATCTAAATTGTAAACAGAGAGATGGTCCGCAGGGCAGCTTAGCTACACTGGTTAGCTGAACGGTACGTTAGCAACAACATGCTAACGTTATCTCAACGTTCAAACTAGTAGTTTTTGTATAAACGTGCTGATATGAAGTTAAATACGGAGATAAGTTGCTGTATTCGTCTCCAATTTATCCTCGAACCTAAGCGTGGTTGATGTCAGAGCGGCAGCGGAGTTTTAATTTATTCCGCAACAAGTCATCGGCGGACAACTTTTCTGACAGCTTAACGTTAGCTTAGCCACGTTAGCTTAGCCGCGTTAGCTTAGCCCGACCAGCCGAACCGATTCAGTTTGCGGCAACTCGGTTCTGCCGCTCATGTGAGGAGCGTCTGTTGGGACTCTAATGGGTCTGCGGTCTCAGAGAGGTTCTGGAAGATAAAGCAGCCACCCGCTCCCCCTCTCTCCATAGCGGTCTTCCACTTTTACATCACCCCCGGTAAAGTTTTGGGAACTGCGGCCCGCACCATGTCCGGCTCCGCGGGCAGCGGTGGCTCCAACCCCAGGAAGTTCAGCGAGAAGATCGCGCTGCACAACCAGAAGCAAGCTGAGGAGACGCGGGCCTTCGAGCAGCTGATGACCGACCTCACCGTGTCCAGGGTAGGCACGTTTCCCTCCGTCTTCACATGGTCCCCCCGGACCCAGACAGGGAGGGGGGTGTTGTGGTACCAGATGTCGCCCCCTCCTCTAGCACATCTGGTCCAAATGGTTGAATTGCCTCCTCGGCCGGTCTTTGGTTCTGCAGAATCCCGTCACGGAGTCATTCATTTAAATTAGGTGTGCTGGAGCAGGGGCACACACACACACATGCAGAAAAGCCTTGCTCAAGGGCAGAGGACAGTTGTAACAATCATATTAAAGCTTCAGCTATTCAGATTTTCTGTTGGTTGAAGTTAAAGATGAATTACCCTCTAGTATATTTTATTTATATCTACTCCGAGAGGCGATAGTAGCACATTTTCTTATTTCTGATGGTTTTATTTCAGCTGATTTTAGCAAGTATTATCTATTTGTTCATTATTATTATTATTATTATTATTATTGCGAGTGGGGGCAAGGTGCCTAGTTCGAATCCTACAAACTGCCACCCTGAGCAAGACCCTTGGCCCCAGAATGCTCCTTGATAGCCTCACCGTATTATTATTATTATTATTATTGTTGTTGTTGTTATTATTCCTGTTTTATGTAAATAGGGTGGGGTCTATGCAGTGTTTGTTTACTCTGGTATTGACTTTTCTACTCTTGGTGTTTCTTTAGAGCTAAATTCAGATTAAACTAGTTTTTCGTTGCTAATAATTGTGTGTATCTTTGTGTTCGCCAAAAAGTTTGGAAATTTCCGTTTTTATACATTGTTTTTTCACATTTATCTCAACTGTTTGGTCACTAAACTACTGGATTGTGTTTCCTTCGTTCCCCGTCTTTTAAAACCCTTTGGTTTTTTTCAGTTTTTATTTTATTTTGGTGATTTTCAATTGTTTACTGGTTGAATCACTTCTAGTCGGTCCGTTTTAAAGCTTTGACAGCCGCTCCAGGTCGGAGACGCAGTACGTTTTATTTAATTTACGCTTTTGCGCTGCTAAATTTCGTATTTATTATGCGCCAAGCATTTTGTTTTCTCTATTAAAGCGTTTATTTAATCAGTAATAAGGTAAAAAGGAGCGTCTCCATACACGTCAGTCGTTCAGCTGTTATTTAGGTTTAAATTTAAATTAATTGAGATATTAACATTATGTACATCATTAAATGTGATGGAAACTAAACAGTTATTTTCTAGTCTTGCGTTGTGTTTTAATGACGTTAGCATAAAGATGTTAAAACCAACAAGTGATAAACGAGTTTTTTCCAGTGATACTAAGATCACGGGAGTAGCTTAAACATGCTTAAAAAATCATTTCTTAATAATCTAAAACATTAAAAGGCTCTGACCTCAAGCCACGAAATAATTAAAATGAATGTCAGTTAGCTGACTTGTAACGTAGCAACTGATTGATTGTTTCACTGATACAGCAGTATACCACAGGGAAGGAGAAGGTGTTGCTTTCTGCTTTCATTTATCGTCAAATTATACATTAATTAAAATGTTTCCAATTTCTGATTTTGGACTATAAAAAGCAAGTCTATGTATTTAATCGGTTAATTTTGATTTAAAAAGTTTTGCTTCTCTTTTGGTGAATAGATCAAATTCTGCGTTTATATTCGTTCTCGTATTCGTCTTGTTGGAACACCTGCTGGATGTTTTTAGAGCATCTTCTGGGTTTCGTCCTGCTGGGAGGAGCTTTTTCTACTGAAGGGGTCGTTCTGTGACTCGGCTGTTGCTGTCCTTGGTCCAGAGAACTTTTTAAACCCAGAACCCAACCTGTCTGGAAAAGGTCAACTCTGGAGGTTGTTATTGAGTCTAGATGCGGCGGAGCGACTCTGAGGTGGTTTTTCAACTCTTCCTCCACCTCCTGCCTTTTCTTTACGTCACTTAGTTTCCGTCAGAGCCAGCAGGGACCAAAGGAAAGCGTTGTTTCACTGCGTTCAGATCAAAAAAACGGAGATTCTTCTGCAGTATTTCATTTTTTATGTCTGCTGCTCACTTTTTCACCTCCTTATAAACATACCGACCCATAAGAAGAGCCCATCGCTGCACGGCGGAGGCCAAATATATCCAGATGGGACCCTTCGGTCCGTTTTAACACACTTCTGGCATTGTTTACTCGGTTTGTCCTCTTCTTGTGGGTTGTTGTGGCTTTGCGAAGCCGGCCGGGACAGCTGGGGCGGTTTAATATTCACACCAGTAACCAAATGATAGTAAACAGTCCAGCGGACCTGAATGCACCACGGCTCCCTCAGCTGCTCCTGCAGCAGGCCGTTTGCACCCTCACCAACAATAGATCTGTTATGTTGGGCAGTTTGTGATGGAAACGGCTTCATCGCTGTCAGCCGCCCGTTTTCCTCACATCAGGCCCGTTTGGACATATTTGATCAGATTATTGGAGGAGAAGTCATGCAGGATTTCTCCTTTCAGCGCGATCTTAAACTGCAAATTATAGCGTTTAATTCTGCAGGAGAATTCTGCCTAAAATTAAGAATTATTTGGCCTCTTTTACTTTATTGGAGAACATTTCTTTCAGATAAAGCAGATATTTAGTTGGATCATTTCCTAAGTTGCCTGTTCAAAGATTAACATTATGAATGTTTACTATCAGATAGAGTAAAGTCAACAGAATCCATGTCCTGTACACTGTAGAGCTTCACCACATCAGAGAAATCTGCGATATCAGATAAAACTAGTAAATATAAACGAGTGTCGTTCTGCTCCCACAAGCTTCCCAGAATGCTGCTGGAGTTCAGGCTCGCTCCTCCGGACAGAACCGGCGTGTCTGGGTCAGGTTTGTTGGCCGCCTTGCTCACACACACCTGCTCAGCTCGGCCCAAACGTTTTCCTCTGGGTCTGAGATCCAGAGCGTTCATGGCGGCTGCTCCAGGACGTGGACTTTGCTGGAGTTACGCTTGGCGCCAGGTCCATCTGGAACTGTGTCCAGGCTGCAACCTTCTGGCTGACGTCTTCAGATGTTGCTCTAATGTTTCCGAACCACTCGCTGTCTTCACCATTCCTGGGATGTTGCCTTCCTGTTGGTACCGCGGCTGGTTTCCCCTCAGCCAGCATCAGAACCCGCCTGTGGGAGCCTGAAGGCGGCCGTGGCCGACCGGCTGGCGGCTCTGCTTCGCACGTAACTGTCTGAAGAGACGGACGTGGAGCCTTCAGCCGTCCAGATGCTGTCGGACTCACGGAGGTCCACGGTTCTCTTCCTCGTGTCTTCCTGGGAATGATTCATGATTTCACGCGTGCAGGCGGCGTTCCTTAAAATGTGTTCACAGGAGGATGCAGGAGCTGCCCGCGTCCTCACTAAGACTCAGAACGTAGAGAACATGGACCCGGTTCTGAAGTCCTCACTAAGACTCAGAACGTAGAGAACATGGACCCGGTTCTGAAGTCCTCACTAAGACTCAGGACGTAGAGAACATGGACCCGGTTCTGAAGTCCTCACTAAGACTAAGAACGTAGAGAACATGGACCCGGTTCTGAAGTCCTCACTAAGACTAAGAACGTAGAGAACATGGACCCGGTTCTGAAGTCCTCACTAAGACTAAGAACGTAGAGAACATGGACCCGGTTCTGAAGTCCTTCCACTGGCTCCCTGGATCTCAGAGAATAGACTTTAAAATCCTTCTGTTAGTCTATAAATCCCTGAATTAGCACCTAAATACATCACAGACTTGTTATCAGTGCATCAACCCTCCAGACCACTCAGGTCTTCTGGCTCCAGCCTGCTCTGCAGAACCAGAACCAGAACCAGACATGGAGAAGCAGCATTTAGTTCCTATGCTCAACTGATCTGGAACAAACTTCCAGAAAACTGTAAAAGTGCAGAAAACCTGAGTTCCTTTAAATCAAGATTAAAACACATTTGTTTAGGATTTTAACTGTTCTGGTTAAACTGTTTTACTGAAACATCATTAGTTCAACTTTGTAGTCCAACTGTTTTTAATGTTTGCTTTTATTTTCCTATATTTTAATCATGTAAAGCACTTTGCGTTGTCCTTGTACTGAAATGTGCTATATAAATACATTTACTGGCCTTAAATGTTGTGAATGAACCTATCAGAAGCTTGCAAAGGGTATTTAAAGGCACAGTGAATGAAAGCTTCTACCTGGGGGGGGAAAAACGGGCGTGTCTTTTTCTAAGGCGTATGTAAACATCAGGATTGAAGTGTTCCTCCAGCTGCCTACTGACGCCTCTCTCTTTCTGGCTCCTTCTGAACGTACAGGTGCAGTTTCAGAAGGTCCAGCAGCTCCGCCTGTCCCAGTCACGGGCCCAGTACTACGGCGGCTCTCTTCCCAACGTCAATCAGATCGGCAACGCCAACACGGATTTTCAGGTGGGACCTCGCAACGTGTTTGCAGGAGGAAAAAAACAGAAAAACGCCGGCATGAATCGATTCAAGGACACGGTTCTCTAAGTTCATTTAGTTATCCCTTCGGTTCATCAAGGAAGAGGCTTGTTGTGCAGAACGTCAGGCAGCTCAAACACTTTAAAGCAGCAGTCGTTTGTAAAACCTGACGAAGAAGAACCAGGTTGAACTGCTTTGCTGAACACCCGTGTTTTAATTTGCTTTATTTAAGCCTTTCTGCATCACATCTACATCCTGTGTGTGTTTCAACTGGACAGAAGGGAGGAATGAAATGTTTTCTTTAGAATCTGCTTATCTTGAGACCTCGACCTGCCAGATCAAGGTCTGTCTCTCTTTTTCAAGGCCAGTTCTGCCCGACAGCTTCTCCCAATGTACAGGAGGAAAAACAAAACAAAACAGCTAAACACTAAACTAAAACTACAGAAAGGCAAAAAAGCAATGCATAATTTAGATTTTTGGAGTGATAGGAGAGAATAAAAGACGAATGCGTTAATGGTGAGCAGTCCCTTAAGGTTTTCAGAGCTGTACTGTACCACAGGCCTCAGTATCCATGCCGGGAGACTGGGGGCCCAGGTAAAGGTGGCCCGGCTATCTGAAAGAATGGCCCTCTTTAAGTAGAGCAGCCTTTGCAGCTCCGAGCTTCCATCCAGAAATCAATCCCAGCAGAGAGGGAGAAGGCTCGTCTTACCCACAGTCCGTTTATCCTTTATTCAGGGAACAAAACAGAGGAAAAAAACAACAAAATGGCTCCTAGATGCCTTCTGAATTATTTAAGCTTTGTTCAAACGAATAAACGCCCGATATAGTACCCCACGGCTCCTAAAGCAGAAATAAGCCATTTTATTTATGTAAATCTGCTTTATTAAAGAACCACGCGGCACCATGTGGGAGTGCAGAAAAGAATTGCACGGTGTTTTTTTTTTTCTTTTTTACCGTGGCGGTGACAAAAAAAACCATCTTAGAAAACTTTCCCTGGTGACGTGTGAGATTCTTGATTTTCTAACGATCCAGATCTGTATCTGAGGGGGGGAAAGTGTTCATGTGAACGGGCCGGTCTGAAAAGGGGCTTTACATTTCTGCTTGTGCTGCTTTCTCCCCTCCAGCTGTCACGCTTCGTGTTTTAGCTGGCAGGAAATTGAGTCACTGCATCCTTCACACTGATTGGTAATGAGGGCAAAGGGATGTGTCTGAAAAGCCTTTAGATGAAATCATTTCTTACTGCAGTAACATAATCACACTTTACAATTAAAATACTGAGTACATTTATTTAATTGGAAAGAAAATCAAGGTAATATTTCTGACCACAGTTACTGGGTCTGTTGAACCGTTTGAGTTTTCCATGTTTTGGCTCATTATTCTGTTTAAAGGACAACATTTGTTGCTGACAAACTGTTAACATTTTTGTTTTATAGTGCCGTCACGTATCCTGGTGGTTATTTTGACAATTTACTGCACATTTGTTTCAATCCTGCTTTTTTTTAATCTAAAACAGTCAGTTTGGCGCCTTCCTTGGATTAAACGGTGGTCTTGCATTGAATTTCTAATCAACGTTGCTATTGGTTCAAATGTTTTTGTGATGACATTTCGAGAAACTGACGTCTCAGCAGGTCTGCCGCTGTGGCGGTCTTATGCCTCCGTAGCAATTTGGAGTTTGAACGGTGAGCTTTGGGGTCTTTCTATTGATTTTTTTTAGGTTAGCGATTTATTAGCTTAGCATTCAGTTTGTCTATTTAGCTTTTACTAGAAGCCCAGTCCTCACCCCACGCATGTTTCCTGGTTCACCGGGCGCCGCCTCCTCTCCGCTCATTTTTCAAGTATGAGATGCACTTAAAATAGGAACAACTCATCTCCATGATCTTATTTCAAATGCAGAATGTCTAATTGTCTTATTTTAGGGGTCAAAATAGTCACTCCATTGGTATATAATATTTATCTGCTCAACTCAAGGACAAATGCACTCATTTCAAGAAAATTTTACTTACTTTCAGTTCTCTTCCTGCAGTGCAAGAGCTTTACTGACCTTTCTTTGTTGCTCTCAAACATCGTGTCGAACTGAGCGTAATGGGCTAAATTCTGCATAACTTTGACAGCTTTCAGTGCAACAGTCCGTTGCGCTGAAATGCGCTTGCGGCTTTAATTATTTAAGCAGAACAATGACCAGTGCAAAATTAAGTTGTATTTACCGGAGATGAAGTGTAGACTGCAAATTCTGTCGGGGTATGATGGCTCCCACAGTCAATTGGGTTCTTCGTCCTTCGGTAAACGAAAGAAACGTACATCCGACGATTTGGAATGCCTCTGTGTGCAACCGGGAGCACAACAAGTCGTAGGCATTGTTTACATTTCGAAAATAAACTAAAAGCACGCTCTAATTCACCCGTTTTGTCACGGTGTTTGGCGAGAACAGTCCTGTTTTTGCCTACCGGCGTAACCCGGAAGTAGCGCGGACGTCACTTTACTGTTGTAAAGTGTTGATATTGAGGGGAGTGTTCATTTATTAGGGTTCCAAGCCCGCAGCGCAGGCGAACGGCTATGCCGTTCGTCTGCTCTGTGAGCAGAGAACCCTATTGTTTTTCGTGTGTTTTTAAATTATTTATTATTATTATTATTATTATTATTACGGAATTAAAACGCGTTGTGCAGCCCAAGCGGATTTATAACGAACCTATTGAATCAGGTATCTAAGTACAGAATGTGTGCCTCTACTCAAACCCAGAAATTCAGACCCCTCAACAACTAGGGGGCGCTATAACAAAGGACAATGCGTTTCGGCCTGTAACCACCAAACTACTGGTCCCACACTCAAAAACTTGATAGCACTTTGTTTATTGGATGTTTCTGCATCAAAAAGGGAATTGGGACACCTTTCGTTTCCCAGCTACTTTTCGCGCTACATGGCTACAAAGGTTAAACCTTTCTTGTTAAACTCCGCCTACATTTTTTGTGCGATCTGCGCAAAACTTCATATATAAGCGTGTCATGGACAAATAAAAAAAGTTAACACGGCAGATTTTTGAATTTTGACTTTTTCGAAAAGTAACGCTAAAATAAGTGATTGTTAGCTAGCTAGCTCTAAATGTAATTGCTGATTATTCTAAAACCATAACAGATTTTGACATGTCCTTCATAACACATAGTCCAAATAAGATTTTGCACATGTGACCTGCGTTTGAGGATCGTCCATCACTAGGGGGCGCTGTGATGTCAAGAAATCTACTACGCAAGAATGGCTGATCGGATTTTTACAAAACCTTCTTCATTCCCTTCCAGTCATAACCCTTAACTCAGGAATTAAATATGGTACTGATTGAAACAAGTGGGCGGGGCCTATTTCCAAAAGTGTGAAAAAAACCTTCAAAACTTCACAAAATTACCAAAAATCCATTTTGTGGTGTAACGATCTCAGATTTTCAGGATGTATTCCTTGAATAAGGTGTAACAATTCTCTCACTGCATGTATTGAGGTTTCTGAAAGTTGCACACTCTGATTTTTTAAAAGTTTGTAAAATGGAGAAATCAATGTATTTTCCACAAATATTGTTCAATCCCAATAAAAATGGCCACTATTTGTAAAGCACATTCAGACTTAATGTGTACTTCAGTTTGGTAAAAATCCAGGCGATTTTGAACTATTTAAAAGACTTTGAAATTCACATGTGCAAGACTATAAAGGTTAATATTTTTTTTCTCTGAAACGCTTTTTTCAATGGGCGTTTAAAAAATCACATAGTTAGATAAAGCACTCTTGGACATATGTGAATATTTTCAGAATTTTAGCGCAAACCGTTGATTTTTACCGATTTAATGAATTTTATGATCTGGTCACAGCTTTCACCATCCAGAGCTCTGACCATCCAGAACTGTGAACAGGGCGGCCATTTTGCCCATATATGGGCACATCACAGGATGTGACGTCACATCCCGTGATTTTCTAAGCGGAGCAGAAACTGGAAGAGGGAGGATAGCTTTTAGAGTTTTGAAAAGAACACATAATTTAAAAAAAAATATTGAATGTAAAAAAGATCAAGCAGAAGCAAGGAAAGTTATTTAGAAGGCAAAGAAGACAAAATGGAGAGATTTTTGTGATTCAATGGGCAGAACAACTCCTATAGCTAAGGTATGGGGAATGATTAAGAAAATGAAGGGAAATAGACCAGAGAGAACATATCCAGTTCTAAAACATGAAGAAGGAACAGCAGTAACAAATGAGGAAAAAGTAGAAGTAATGGCAAGAACATTTGCAAAGATCCATAGTTCAGATATGGATCAGACTTATTCCAAAAGTAACACTATGATATAATATGGATAGATAGATAGATAGATAGATAGATAGATAGATAGATAGATAGATAGATATGAAAAGGAGTAATAGCATTAATGGTTTAAAGGTCAATCTAAATGAAGAACATTCATTACATATATATATATATATAAAACACTTTTATTTGGGTGTGATTAATTATTTCACAGTCCTAATTTATTTATATTTACATACATACTTTTATAATATGAATATTACTGTTATAATAAAATATGAAGTACTGACAAAAAAGGCTTATTGTGTGGCAACCTCTTGGTGTAGAAGCATAATCCAGGTTTCAAATTAAAGGTGACACTTTGAAGTTTCATGTAGACTATTCGGATTATATATCAGGAGTAATTACACAAAGGTTCCTATTTCTAATCCATTATAAAAGTGAAATTTATTTGCTATTAAAATTGGTACAATAGTCCCCTTCACAAGTATATATAGATGTAGCATGTTGAAATCCCCACCTACACTACTGTGATGGTATACACATGGAAGACAGAGATTTAAAAAATGACCCAAAAAACATAGCTTGGCTAATGCCCTTTGAAAAGGACGGTTTTATTGAGCTTCTGTTGCATGTTGTTGCTCTGTAAGCTAAGGTTAGTTATTTTGGCAATGTGGTGCAGCCTTAACTTAAAAAACAAGGACACAACCAACGTTAACAGCGTATGGTGGTGGCTGTCTATGCCATACTGTGTTTCTCCGATGTGCTCTCTGAGCACAAACACATCCTCTGACCCTATCCTCTTCCTTACAATGTACACGACTTCTAGCACTTTGATGGGCTGTGATCGTCTGGTACATGAGGTCTGACGAATGACCCACTCTGCTGCCCTGACTACCATCACTGTGCCTTGTGATGGAATCACCAGACCTCCATTGTTTTTTAACTTCAGCAGGTGGTAGCTCTGGTCCTTGATGGCAGATGCAGCATCTGTTACCAAGCTGGCACGGCAGACATCACAGGACAGCTTTTTCAGAGCCTGTCGCACAACAAATCCTGAAATAAGAGTTGGTATATTAAAATAATGTATAATAACCATGGGGAAATTAAGGGAACATATATCTTTTTGGACCATTGTGAGATTGATTTCCCTCAAATTTACACCAAAGATTAATTGTCATACAATCGTTATTGGTGTCAGTAAAACCTATATAATTGACCAGTGGTCTCAGCCTTGATAACTTGCGCAAGTAGCCGTGATGCACAACTATGCTGCATGATTAAGTCATTTTTCGACAAGAAAATCTGCAATTTCGACATGTTCAAGCATCAAGAATTATAGCCACGTTCATAACGTTTGTAAGAAACCAAACTGTTTGTAAATCCGTCAAGAATTCAATGAGATAAGAGTATTTGTGTTCGTGCTGATCACTCACCTTACATTAGGTACCACAGAGCATGCCAGAAAGCTTGTCTGAAGCAAGATGGCCGCCGGTGATGACGTTTGAGACTCCGCCGTAAGACATCTAGCCTTAATTATGGATATCTATGGTCAGAGTGCTCTCTATGGTACTTGTGTAGAGGGTTGTGAGGATGGACGGGGGCAGTTGGGCTCTCCTCATCCTCCGCAGGAAGTACAAGCGCTTCTGAGCCCTCCTCACCAGATGTGGTGTTTACAGACCAGGTGAGGTTGTCCGTGATGTGCACCCCGAGGAATTTGGTGCTGCTAACCACCTCCACAGCTGAGCTGTTGATGAGTTTGTGTCAACTGCGAACTTCATGATGTGATTGGGGGTGAACCTGGGGGTGCAGTCGTGTGTCATCAGAGTAAACAGCAGGGGGCTGCGGACACAGCCCTGAGGGGAGCCCGTGCTGAGGGTGATGACTTCAGAGGTGGTCTGTCAGACCCGGACCGACAGTGGTCAGGAGTTGAGGAAGTGATGAGGGGTGTGCTGAAGCCCAGATGTTCCAGTTTTTCAACCAGATGCTGTGGGATGAGGGTGTTGAACGCTGTAGTCCAGGAACATGCTCAAAGGGGGCGGAGCGTAGACGGGCTTGGAACCCGTTAATAACTGCTTGCAGTTCTAGTTTTCATTGTGTCCCCTACGTTACTGTGTGCCACATATGCCACAACGACACATGTTAAAACGTCTGAAGGCATGAAATGTGAATAAGAGTTTTTGAACTTTAATGTATCTAATGCTGATTATTCATTGAATCATTTGAATTTAAATATTTAAAATACTTTCACAGCAAAAATTTTAATTTAGATTAATTAATTACAGAGTATGTAATTAATTAGGTTAATTTTTTTTAATCGATTGACAGCCCTAGTTTTAAGTAATGCTTGTAGATTCGGGCAAAGTTCGTTTTGGCAGCAATTTTTTTCCTTACTTGAATGGCATGCTGTCTTGTCTTTCCCATTTAGACGAGTGGCTAAGAGAAATGCCTTTGTAATGATACATTTAGCGATGCGCTGCTAATAAAACTTTCCACTCTAATCAAATTTAAACATCACTTGTGGAAATGTTAGTGGTGCCAATATACGCGAGTGTTGTGATTTTTGATAAAACAATCGTCTGTTAACCTGGTATTTTGGTCCCAGCTGAATAAACGTGCTCAAATTCAGGGTTGGATGATTGAAATAGTTTCAATGTGGGATTATGCTACTGCTTTGAAAGAGTGTAAGAAAAGGTGCGGAAGGTAATAGGAACATCACAGCTGCTGTAAGATCCTAAATTAGACAAAGAATCTTATAACTGTGAATAAATCCCGGCTCATCCTGTCTCCTTGTCTCCTTCACAGGGTTGCTTCCCCTCAGGGCTGGACTCCGTCAGAGGGACGCGCCACCATGGGCTGGTGGAGAGGGTCCACAGAGACCGCAACCGCATCACCTCTCCTCACCGCCGACCCATCGACAAGCACGGACGGCAGATATCCTTCAATGCGTGGCTCGCAGACAGTAGGAGGCTCCTCCGAGGCGTTTCTGTGCGATGCACATGTTGCCTCCATGGAGGGTGGCTTCCGTGTGGTTGGTTGTGTTTGTTTGTGTTTACGGCGTGACGACGGAGGCGCAGGCCGCCGTATTGTTGCCTCAGGAGTGGAATTAGTCATCGAGATTAACGTGACGCAGAAATACCTTACTTAACTTGTGACTAAAGGGACACTAGGGAATTCAAGGCATGTGCTGAATGCCGGGCAGGTTGTAGTCTAGTGTTGTGGTTAGAGAGCAGGGCGCCTGCTTCCTGGAGAGGCTGCAAGTCCCCCGGTTCGAATCCCTGCACGGCGGGAGCCTGCTGCTCCCTGGGGGACGGGTTAAATGCATAGGACTCATCTTAGGGCTGGACGATAATTCAATAACAATATATATCAATGGTAGGAAAAAAGAATCAATAGAAAGTTCAACAGAATAACAGTTTTCCTTCCTTTTGCATTCTAGCCATGTAGGTTAATATTACAGTAATTACATCCTCCCAGCCAATCACAACGCAGATCCAGGAACCAAGCTCCGCCCCCTTCAAAGAGTTCAGAGAGCACGGGTTCTTTTTTTAAAAACTTGCAGTTTTTGTAAAAAGTTGGTTGAATAACATGTTGAGTTTGAATTCAGTGTTTGTGCGTATCTGTATCTATAAATAGGTTGCTAAGCAACAGCATAAAATGGTCAGGGCTGCACTTAAAATATATTTTTGGAATTTGTTTATATTTATCGATATTGATCAATGTGATTTATATTTTTCTTCCAGCCCTAACTCATCTCATTGGACTGCATGTTGCAACGGCAAATAAAGATTATTATTATTATATAGTGAAAATGCATGTAGAGGACAGAGAAGAGTAGAAAGTAGAGCGCATAATGTTTGCAGCGAAATCTTCAGCGCACAGATAATCGCTCAGCAGCTTCAGTTCTGCACTTGGATCAGCTTTTCTATTTTTCCAGCTGTGCTCGGTGAGGAAACTGATGTCTCCCTAATGATCCAAGTGTACGGGTCGTTTTGAATGAGGTCATCTGGTTTAGTTTGGGGACGACCTTAGAAAAAGCGATTAATCCTCACTGCCTGGTTAATGTATGCTTGAACACTTTTGTTTGTTATTTTATCTCTTTCATTCTTCCTGACTTTTTAACGTTAAGTAATAAAGGAAGGACATCCCTTTTTAAATAGCTTCTCTGGTTCCTCTGCTTTTATTTTAAACACTATTGGCGTTGAAAGTAGCTTCCCAAAGTGACAACTTCCACACCGAAGAGTGATAACGTTAATTCACTGAGGAGAAAAGATCGGATTCTCGAGTTTCCAGCCGGCCAGAGTCGATCAAGCGGGAAATCGTCAGAATCCAGAGACTAGCTTATTAGTTTTTCTTGGCGCATTTTTCACTTCCTGCTTTAACATTTGCTTTCGTTCTGAGTTTAACGTTAAGATGAGTCCCTGAGAGGACCTGCTGAGCGGTTTGAAACTGTTGTTACGCTCACATGCCGTTCGGCGCTTCTGTTACTGCCCCCTACTGTTGGTGCACCGGTATTTCTGCCCATTTTACTCTAACTCTGTCCTCTTCAGCCTCGCTTCAGTTTGTCGCGCTCTCTCTGAAGAAGAAAATCAAAGCGCAGGTGGATCGTCCATTAGAGAGCGGCTTGAATTGCTCAGCCGTGGCGTTGGTCCTCTCCACTCTGTTTGTCTACGTCTTAGTGGCTTATCTCGTGTTTTGTGTTGCGTGTGATGAGTGGCTACAGACAGGCCTCCAGGCTCTGAAAACCGTCCTCCCTGCTCATAGCAGTTTAAGCACGGCTTAGACTAAAGGTCCAGGGAGGCTTGTTTTACTGGCGAACCGCTCTGAGAGGCTCAGCTAACTCTGTGATGGTGACTGTGAGCAAGATAAAACATGTTTACACAAAGTCGGAAACTGCTTAGGCTTTAAAGCAACTGTTCAAAAAATTATCTCCTGTTTTCATCAACTGTTGACGAAGGGAATCTAATTTTCACCATCTTACTGCTCTTATTACCAGTAAAACTTAGACACTGATTTTCTGCCATGTATTTCCTATTAAAGCGCTGATAATCCTTATTTTTCTTGAAGACTTCAAAGGAGTTGTTTCTGTTTCCATGTTGATCCTTAACCCACACCCACATGGAGAGCTCCCCGTACGGAGCAGTGTACCTGTCGCCCCCACCAGACAACAGCTGGAGAAGGTGAGAGCAGCCTTAAAGGTTTTTTTTATTGTTGTGTTATTTCTGCTTCCTGTCGCCGCGACGTTGTGGATCAGGAAGGGGTTCCACCTGCCAGCGCGTTTCCTGCGCTGTTCTGATCCAGACGCCGGGCCTTTCTTGGCCAAACACGGATGTGAGCGAGGCTGAGTGACGGGCGGAGCTGCTGGTATTTGTTGTTTCTGCTCAAATGTTCAAAGTGTGAGAACGCCGTGTTAACCACATGGAGGCTAAAGGTGTTTGACAGGTAGCCTTTCCCTTTAAAGGTCATGCCCAGCAGCGGGTTTTCCGCTGCCTCGTCACCACCGCCTCGTGGTGCAGAATCTCCAAACTACGTGAGATGTGAAATCGTGGAACAGATGCAAGGTTCTCCTTTTCCTCTCCAGCTCTGCTTGTGCCCACACAGAGCAGCAGCGTGTTGGGAGGCAGCTTTCCTCGCGGTTTACAGGGGGAGTGAATTATGGGCCTGTGATAAAAAGCCGGGCCGAGCTCCTCCAGCTCCCTCCCCGTCAGCCTCGCTTTGTCTGCACTCTTGTGTTTAGTGCGCTGCCTTGGCCGGCTGCCAATCACCCTGCCTCGTCTTCTTCCACGGCGCCGAGCCGGACGCTGGCCAAGCTCAGCGCGCTGTAACAGCTTGTACCGTAGAAGTGAGCGAGGCCTACACCCTCCCATTGTTGACGACACAGAACAGGTTGGCTGACAAATGTCTTTGCGGGGCGACCCGACGTCAGCGCCTCTCAGGCGGCGTGGGATTCTCTGAGACATGCAGCACAAAGCGCTGGAAGCTGACTCCTCGCTTACTAAAGCAGGCCACGTAGACGGCATTGCTTATAGCATTTTGCATAAAAACAGACGCATATCTTAACAAAAGAAAATGAATTATGCAGAACTTTTCTCTTGTTTTCCATTTTCCGAAACTAAAACTGCTCCAGAAGGAGGATTTGATGCTTTCTACTGATTTCTTCAGTTAAGCTGTTAAGTAACTGAACAATCAACTCATTAACTTGAACTATTAATCTGGATTAATACAAATTATCTTTTTGCTTTTTTCCTCTGATTACCACTACGTGAATTATGAAGTTTTAGACTTTTAAAGTACTAAATATATTTGTAAAGTTGCACCTTTAGCATGACCAAAATCATTAAAATGAATGACGAGCAAACTGGAAATGAACAAAAACACCGTCTAAGTTTAATCATGAGAGCAACGTGGTAGGAAAATAGACTTTTAAATACGCTTTTTATTCAGAATGCATAAAACCAACCTCTGCTCATAAGCTTGTTACTACAGCATGAAATTAATCTGGTTGGTGACACTTTACCTGCACATTTTCACACAGATAATTGATTAAAAGTATCTATAAACTGTCAGTGGTGGCTGCAGCCGACATCATAGCTGTTATCTTGGAGCGCATTCAGCAACTGTGGTCGTCTCTTCAGCAGCTCATTTATTAATATTAATTTATTAAACTTAAATTACTCTCAAACTTTAGACCACTCTGGGCTTTGAGGCCTTTGAAAAAAACTTTTTGATAATTTTTTATGGCTGTAAAGCTGACGCCTTATCTGCCATGTTTGTTTTCAGACTGTAGCTCCGACAGAGCCGAGCTCCACTGACATACGCAGCGCGCAAACACACCAGTTTAGAGGAAAGTAGCAGCAATTCTTGTAAGAATGTTAACTAAAATAAAAGGGAATAATTAATTGAAATGATTTCAGGTTTTAGATCGACGAAATATCGATTCCAGTTTAATGCGGCGAGGAAACCGTTATTACAACAAAAGTTTCACATCTCGGTATTAAAAGATAATGAATATAGGCGATTAAAATTCTTTATCATGACTAAACAAGATCAAGTTTGTGATGATCAGCAATAACAATGTTTTTGTCAAATTAAAATGATCTGGATAACGCCGTGTCGTCATCCATACCCACGGAGGCGCTGCAAGCACAAAAGTTTGCTTTCAGAACGTCACATTTTGACAACAAAATAATAACCGTTTCCTTTATTGAGCCAAAATGGCCACCAGTTTGTCTTCTTGTAATTAACACCGGTTTTATCCCGCGATCCCTCCAGATCCCGTCATATCCACTGTGTCGTCTCGTGTGATTGGAGGATGGTGTTGTGCTTCTGCTTTTGGTGTGTAATTCTGCGTTTAACATTACTGAACAACGTTTGGAGTGTTTTATCCAACAAACCACAGCAAAACGTGTTTTGGTAGAGTAGCTAAACCCTTATGAGGCAGGTAGAGAAAAGAGAGCAACTGTTTGGAGCAGGGCAGGACCGAACCCGGCTCCCATTGTTTGCTGACTCTGCGGAGGAAGGAGGAGAGGATTTCTATTCTTGAGCAGTAAGCAGAAACCTTTATGTGCAGCTATGGTTGTTCATCTGGTAAATATCGTTTTTAAATAGGGAAATAAATACTTGACCACTTGGTGGGATGTTTATGCATGTGCGTATGCAGATGGGATGGAGCGGTGCTTTGCTTACCTGTGCAAAGTGGTACAAGACATTCTTTTGCCACTTTTTGTACTTTTAATTATATGTCTTCATGTTAAAGCGTTCAGGAATTACAGCCCGTTGATGTGTATATATAAAGGTGTTTTCTTTTGAAATAAGCATGAACACACCCACATGAAAACCTTTCTAGAGTAGCCAGTTTTTGTGCTATTGTTATAAAATTTGAAACTTGTAGCAGGGAGGACTGGTATCTGTTGCCTCATTAGATCTGAGTCCATAGCTTTATTCCTCCATGCGCAGTTACATAAAAACAACCAGAAACATTCCAGCCGGGAGACGAAAAAGATATTTCTGTGTGACCCAACCCCAATAACTACAAAATAGTCACAGCAATAATAGTTTTGACAGCTCAGGTTCTGCATGTGCTCTGAAGTTATGCAGGTATTTTTAGGCGTTTTGGAGGGAGTCTTAAGGGGCGTAGTCTGAAAACGGTTTAGTCTTTCCAGTTTTGGAGCTTTTCATGCTCAAAACAGTGAAATTAAACCTTAAAGAAACTGTAAAATGCCACTTTGTCCTTAGTTTTTACCTAAATCCAAAACATTGATTAAAATCTACAGTCTTAAAAAAAAATGTAAGCTGGAAAATAATTTTAAATTGTAAATATCAGAGTTTTGTAAATCATAATTAACACAGTAGGGCTTACAAAAATGCTAAACAATGAGAATGTCTGGCATGCAGGGACATTTGGTTCTCTAAATGCTAGTCTAGCCCAGACAAAATATTCAGCAAACATTCATGACCTCAAAGGCAGATTAGCTTGGAGAAAGTTGGAGGGACACAAAGAAGTCAAAGGTTTTCATTCAGAGCTGAAGTGAGGAGAGCGCGTGGAAGGATGGAGGAGCTGAAGAGCTGAACTAACATTTGCACCGTGTAGCGGGAACAAAATGTCAGCACGTTACAAACAGGTGCCATCCGAATGCGTTTTATAGAGTCTTATGTCATCTAAATTCAGTTCATTCCTGTAAAATCCTTTAGATAAAAGCAGAATCAACAATCCAGTCAGTCGTAGCACAACCCTGGTCATACTAAGTTGGTAATATAATCGTAATTAGGTATAAAGTGATCTATGAAAGGAAGCCGAGCTAGTTGTAATCCCTACTGCTGTGCAAGCATGTGGCGACAGTGGGAAAAAACTGCTCTGATTCAACCAGAAGTAACGTCAACCAACATCTAGTAAATAATCAAACTATGGTTTGAGGGCTAAATTTCCAACTTAAGTAAAAACAGAAGGCTTTAATATTCACTTTTAATGGATTAGTGAGTGTTTCTGTGTGATTCCTGGCTACCCGTCTCCAGGTGAGAGTCCAAAGATCACAAACTTAGTTTTAATATCCCTAAAACCCAGTTTCTGGATTCATTAATAGACGTAGCTAGTAAATCAATATGTGGCACTTTATTTTCATTTGCTGCTGTCATCTCTCCCATCTCTGGTTTGTAGAACCAGAAATAATGATATTTAGCCTGAAGTGAAGTTTGGTGCTGATTGGATATATGGATATATATTTATCCAATCAGCATGATGGAGGCTTTTTTTGGTTGATACAAATTCCCACTTTTCTTTGAGCTCCAATGCACCCATTCCAATCTTGCAATTAATTAAAGTCTGAATTCAATAAGTAAATGGCACAAAAGATCATTTTGTCAAATTAAAGTGCCGCAGGTTCCTTAATAGACAAATAATCCTACAGAAAATAAAGAGATTATAGGTTTATTCGCATTTCTACATGAACTCACAGTAGCCCCTAACATTTACGGGATTTTATGCGCTTATGCGTTTGTAAAACACCCAAAAGGGACTGATCAAGTGAATCACCAGCAGGCCGCATTTTGATCATTGCCTGGTCAAAAAGTGCATCTCTAGTTTTTATTACCTGATGTCTGCTGAAATCCATATTTTTGAAATACTTTTTCATTTGTACTTCAGTGCCCCTCCTCAAAAAAACAAAATAAATAAAAACAAAATGTGTTACTTGTAAATGTGTGAATGAGATATCCAGTTCATTGCATTTACTGAAAACATGGATTACTGCATGTCACCAGTAGTAATTAAACCTCTAACTCACACTCCTTTAAGTAAACTGTTATATTTCTTTTAAATTATTATGATTTTATCTTTTCCATCTCTCCCAAACATCCGTCTCTGCCATATTCCTGCAGGCCATATTGAGCCTGCTGCTCCAACCTGCAGCAGATTGCTGTCACAGCATGAATCGGGGGCAAACTTCCTCCGACGCTGTGGATTTTGGCCCACATCGCCTGTAAGAAGACAAGAGATACACGCATGAACCGAGTTCAAACATGCAAAATAGTTTTAAGAGCTTGAAGAGCAACCAGGGTAGTAACCTGCTCTACCAACTCTATTTATAAAGCACCACCGCGAAAAACAAAGAGCTGCACATAACTGTAAAACATAAATACACATTAAATGAGATAAAGATGATAAAAGACAATAAAAGATGCAACAAATTAAACCATTTTAAAGCAAACAAGGTCAAATAAAGTCTAATCTGCTCTAATTTGACTTTCCAATTTAAACTCATTCTGTTTGAAAGGCCAAATCAGTAACAGATGTGTTATAATATGCTGTCAGGGGTCCCAGATCAGCCGTGGTGGAGTCACAGGGGCCACTTAGTCCAAACACCGTCATAAACTGCGTTTTTTAATGAAAAACCAGGTTGAGCCAATGGTGTGAGCTTAGTTCTGAAGAATATTTAGTCATGGAATAATTAATTCAACAATTCAGTATGAAGTATAAAAAATGATCATCTCCTTAGATTAAATCCTAAACATTTTCAGCCTGAACTGCTGATTTTGTCGCTCTGGTGTAAAGTTGGGCGTCGTGTCGCGATCAGAACCGTCTCACCGGCCACAGAAAGCTGTCAGAACGACTGAGCCTCTGATTATCATGTTGAGCTTTAGCTGGAACGCAGCAAACAGAAGATGCAACGCAGTGTCGCAGAGGAGACGGGAAATCTGCCAGGCCGAGGAATCTGTTTACTAATCTCCATCAGAGAAACTTCTCCTTTCACTGGGAGCAGTGCAGGAATTAAAAAAAAAAAAACCTCTCCTATCCAAACATCATCCATGTGAAGTGCTGTGGCTGGGCGAGCTGTTGCATTGAGAAGCAGATTCCCTGCTTGTCCATCTCCTGGGAGAGAGGGGCGGTAAGTGTTTACAGCGCCGGCTCCATCTGCACTTCATTACTGTTAGTCAGCTGTGGTCGAGAGCCACGGAGCGGCGTTAACCGTTTCACCGCTGCAAACATCTGCAACTCCAGTCACATCCGCGGCGATGGGAGACGTGTGGCGCAGGGCGGTTTACGTCCTCAGTGTCTGAAACAGACGGTTGTCACGGCTTCACCTGGAAGACGTCTGATAAGTTGGAAACACAAAGGCAGAGTAATCAGGACAAAGGTGATTAAATGCCCCCCCCCCCCCCCCCGCTGACCCGCGATTAATGAGCCGGTGTAGTAAAAGACAAAAAAAAACTTGTTAGCCAGAGATGTCTGAAAGTCTAGAGTGAAATCTGCTTTTTTTTTTTTTTTTTTGCAGCGGAAAACTCTCAGATTTTATTCACATTTTTCAGTCTAACTTAATTTGAGCAGATTTATTCAGTTGGAGAAAAAAATGCAATGTTTAAAAGTAATGTTCAATAAAATCAGCAGTACTGAAATGAATCATAATCCACTGCAACCCCCCTAGCGGCCATTAGGACAGCCGTTTCCGTCTTCTCCCGTCCAGAGAGACGGACCGGACCGTTCTGACCCGGCAGTCTGTCTAGACCACGGCTCTGCAACCTGTGGCTCTTAATAACTTTGGCTACACGTTATATTTTTATTATGGTATTTAAATGCAATAATGATAATAAATGCAGGTTTTAGCATTTTTTTTCTTGGAATAATTGCTTTTAATTTTCACAACAGAATGATGCTAAAAGTGGCAGTAATATTTAATTTTAAATAAAAAAAAATGTCATTATGTTGGAAACTGATTTTTTATGTTTTATCTTTTTTATCCACAAATATCAACAACCCATCCATCCGCTTTTTTAGACCTCAAAATAGACATTAAAGGACGTTTCTTTAACGATGACAACATATTTCCTACAGTAGATCTTTATCAAAGATTATAACTTGTCTTTTTTCAAAAGGCAACACTTGCGGCTCTGAACGAGTTTAATTCAACAGGACTGTAGGAAAAAAGGTTCTTTAGACTGTAAAGGTTGCAGGACCCTGGTCTGGATGAGCAGTTGGGTCCCTCAGGAGCCATTATCCTGATTTTTTTTTTTTTACCCCAAACCTAATGATGATTAATTTTCAGATTTCTGCCAGAAACTACTACATTTTTATTAAAATATGCCACAGCATCATAAAACCTCCACCATACTTAACAGTGAGCATGAAGTGTTATTTTTTTAAACCTATTTATCGTGTCTTTCACGACACATAAACCTGTTGCTGAATAGCTAACAGGTCCAGATAAAGTCTCAGTAACGTTTAGCTAATCTAACATGTATACGTTTATGTTGCCCGGACAGAAAAGGCTTTATTTATGTCAGAATTGGTCCATAGACGGCGTTAATAGAGACCAGTTGTCTAGGGGCGAACGTTACCGTCCTCCTCATCCTGTCAGGGCGAACCTGCACCCCGGTTCAGCTTGTTTTGTCACATTTAACTCATTAATTAACTCTGGTTGTAGATGCATTTTCAGCTTTATGACGCTTTATGCCCATCTGCCTTGCTTTAGTGTCATGTTCTCTCTTCTTGCCCTTCTTGAACAGTAACTTAGAGAAACATCATGGTTACGTTCCAGGGGAAGACTTGTGGAGACACATCAATGTGATCTACGTCTTTCTATTAAAGGGGTAGTTCAGTCTTTTGGAGGCGGGGCACTGGTGAGAAGGGTTTAAAAGTCATGTTACCTTCAGAGGAAAACTTGCCGATGGATGATGAGGGCAGTTTAAAAGTATGGAAATTTCTTCCTAAAACACAAAAACGGAAGATGCTTGGAGCGTTATAACTTGCTGGTGGGTTATAATGTTTTAAAAGCAGAGTTGAATGGCTAAAATGTGAAGGCTGGGTTCAGGAACAGTGCTCCAGGCTGTTACATGAGGACTTAAAGCCGTGGTGCAGCACTGGGAGATGATCAGGCATGACAGAAATGCAGGGGAACAGAACCGTTCACACAGCCTTTAACCGCCTCACAACCCGCTTTCTGGTCAGCAGATTTAATCCCCTCCCCGGATCTAATGGGTGTGCTTGGGTTCTATTTTTAGCCAGAACATCAAGATTCCCAACCCGTTCATTTTGCATTGAGCTTGGCTCGGGGTTTAAAGTTCTAACGGGGGCCTTGAGACATCAGACCTGAGTGAGTTGTGCGTCCCTTCAGAGGCCATCTGCTTCAGGGTCAGAGCCTGGGTCCAGTCCCACGCCCTCCCCGTCGTCCATTCGCCCATCTTTGGCCTGCTGTCCATGTACCAACCTCTCAGGGGATGAAGTCGCAGCCCGCGCTCCCTGGAGGACCATAAAACAGAGAGGCCTTCCAGCGGACGCGTCTGAAACCTTTCCAACATTGCCTCTTTGGGAGATGCTCTGCTATAATCGTTGGCGGCCGTTTGATTTCATATAAGTATTAAAAGAATGGGGGGGGAAAAAAAAGCCGAGAGGTTTTCTACAATGAAGCCGTAACCTTTCAAATCAGAGACTCCGTGTGGCTTCGTTAAAAAATGCACTGCAAAAAGTGCACTAAATGTAAGTAAAGTTTTCGTGAAATGAGTGAATGTGTCCTTGATTTTTAACAGGTAAATAAGATTATCTGCCAATGGAGTAGGAGTTTTGCACTCGAAATAGGAACAATTCAAGCGCGGTTTATCTAATGATCTTATTTTAGGGCTAAAAATACTTGTTCCTTTGGCAGATCATCTTATTTTCCTGCTCAGATCAAGAACATTTTGCTTACTTTTAGTTCCCTTTTTGCAGTTTAACGCATAGAAAGCTTGAATGGACTCGGCTGATCCGGTTTTAAACTCGTTGATGTAACATCTGCATGGCACCTTTATGGAGGTTTGTCGTCAAGCTGGGAGTGTCACAACTACTCTTCATTCCATAACCTGCGTCATGTATCTAAATATAAGCGCAGAGTGCACGGCCATCCCTGAACCAGGTAATCTGACACACAGACGGGGTTTTGTATTTTGCCTGCTTTGTTTTTCAACTGCTCAGCAAATGTCAGAGGGCATGAAAACACAGCAGACACTCGGAGAGGCGTCTTCTTCACAGTGAGACAGCCCCGACCGCCAAATCTCTGCAAGATGACATGTTTGCACGAAGCGAACTCCAAGCCCGACCGCGAATGGGGCCGATATGCAGCGAATCCAAAGCAAAATGCACTTGCTGTCACAGTGGCGATGATTGCAAAGCCAGAAAACTGCCGCTTCAATCATCACTCGGCCTAACAGACACATTTACAGCTTTCAGCGCTGCAGCCGAGGGAATTTTGCCGCTTTGATAAATGAAGATTCAAAAAGGCCTTGGCGCTGATTTTTGTTTGGACAAAAGCATAAAACCAAAACAGTGTAGATGACCTGATCAAATGTCACACATGAGAAACAAGTTGCTACAACAAAAATAGGGAGTTGGCCTAACCGTGCAAGTACAGTGCTGTGAAAAGTTTTTACATTTACCCCTTAGAGGTTTCCTCTGCCTTCGCTCGTAGTTAAATGTTTCTGATAATCTAAGAAATGTTAGCATTTGTCAAAGATAACCTGAGTAAAACATTAAAGTACTTTTTATTTACAGATTTCATTTGTTAAAGGAAACAACTTCCAAACCAACCTGGCCCTGTGAGGGAAAAGTAATCACTCCCCTTGTTAAATCATGAACTCTGTGTGATTAGCCACGTGTTTCAGAAAGTGTTTCTCTAGCCACGCCCGGCCTGATTATTACCCGACCTGCAGAACCACAAAAAAAAAATCACATAACTAGAACCTGCCTGGCAGCATGAAGTCGGCCGAGAGGCAACACATCATGCTCCAACGTAAAGGAATTCACCAACAGACCAGCCTAATCTGTCTGGAAAAGGGTCATAAAGCCATTTCTGAGGATTTGGGTCCACAGAGAACCAGAATGAGAACCATTATCTGCTAAAATGACCTCTAGAGTGCATCAAGAACTCATCCAGGAGGTCGCAGAAGAACCCTGGAGAACTCTGCTGGCCTCACTTGCCTCGGTTAAGTTCAGAGTTCATAAATCTAAGAGAGACTGGTCAAAGATGGCCTCCATGGGACTGATCTAAGGCCAGAACCGCTGCTGACCCGAAAGAACTCAAAGGCCCGGTGAGCCTGGTGTGAAACTAACAGCGTTTTAGTCAAAGAGCATCAAAACTACGGTGCAGCACTTCTGTTGGACCTGGACAACTTGCTGTAACTCCTGGAACCGTGAGTTCTGCCCTAAAGTGGGAAATCCAGAAGGGAAATGTTGGACCATCAGCGTTTCACTTTAAACTCAAGGAAACGTTGGTTCTGCAGCAGGACAGCGAGCCAGAGCGCAGCAGCAAGTCCACTTCTTCTTAACGGCTCACTAAACAAGACACGCGTTTGTTTTTTATCCCTCTATTTTTCTCATAAACGGAAAGGTAGAAGAAGAAAAAGAAGAGAAAAAGATGAGACAATATGAATGCTGAAAGGAAGAAAAGGAGAAAACATCCTCTGAGTCTGCTTCTACACCTGCAAAGAGAGATATAAAAAGAAGAGCAGAACCAGCCGATAAACTATTACAGGTACAAACAAGCAACGCCTTGATACCATCACTGAAGAATATACAGTATTATTTATTAGGGGATGTATAAAGTGACAGCTGAAGATAATAACAGGGGTTTTCTGTATGGAAGCACAGTAAGTACCTGGATCCAAGCACCTGTAGGTGTTTGTGAGAGTGAACTGGTGTCTGTGAGGTTCATCCATGAGAAAAGTGCTCAATTGTGGCTGTGAGGAACCAGAACCCCAGACGCCCGGAGGACCCCACAGAGCAAAGGGGCCCAAGAAGGATCAACACAGGGAAAGCTGCCTCCCTCATCCCAGGGAAGAGCAGAGAGGAGCCTCAGGAAACCCCCAACAGCCGCGGCGATGAGCCCACAGGCTCGCCGGCAGCCAGCTGCACCGGAGCGGATCCAGCCATGGCCCCAGACTTTGACTAGACCAAATGACTGGGATGCTGTGACAGGACCTTACCCAGGCTGTAAATGCTGAAGAGTGATTTAGTCCCGCTGAATGAAAACATTTCTGCGCAGCATTCCTCCACGATGATGTCAAAAAAACTCAGAGACACTTGGTGGCAGCCGCTGCCGCCCAATGTGGAACAACCAGTTTCTAGGTTTGACGGATAATTGCTTTTTCGCACAGGACCAGCTTGGTTTGGGTGCATTTTATCCGAATGACATTATAATTAGAAAACTGCTTAAATCCTGTTATCTTTGTCTGATATAAACAGGTTTTATGATCTGAAAATATTAAATGTAGCAAAAAATGTAAAAATGAAAAGCTAATTTTTTCCAGCTGTGTAGTCAGAAACGTGTAAACTCAGTGAAACGCCTTGCTGTTTGACATTCAGCTTTCTGCCAGAAAGACCAAGCAGTGTGTTCGTGATGGTTGATCCGCTGACGGTGGGTCCAGGAGGATCATAATGGACTCAGGGCTCTTTTTTTCGCCCCAAGGGCCAAAGCCGGTTGATCCGGCTCTGTTGTCCTACATTCCTGTTGTTGATAATAACATCAAACGCACCCTGTTAGCTTCTTATACCCGCAGAGATGTTCCCATTGTGAGGAAAACATGTTTTTTAATCATCCCAGACGTTTCTGTAAACTGGTTCTGCTCTTGACTCCCATTCTGAAGTTTAAGGGGAAAATTAGGATTTTCCTTGGAAGACGTTTAATAAATTTGTAAAGATTGAGCAGTGGTTTAGTTTTTTTTATTAAGAAGTTTGGAGGTTTTTACATCAAACTGGAACCAGAACCTTGTTGTTTTTCCATTATCGCGGCCCCAAAATGCCAGTTCTGGCCGGAAGCAGATCTTAGCGAGGCCGGAGCAAAGACGTACCGTTACCAGGAGCTGTAGGTGGAATGATGGAGAATAAAACCCAATAAAAAAGTTGTGATTGCTCTGGGTTGCAGGCTAAACTCTCATAGCAATCATTCAATCATTCAATAAAAAGAAACGTGGTTAAATTAACATTTGCCCCACAAACACCTAAATATTCTGTATTTTGGATTACACAGGAATTTCCCTTTTTTCTCTCTTGATTGTTTTTAGTTATTTTTATCTAACTGTACATTTAGTGACTGGTTTTGTAATTTTTGCCACAGAGCAATAAATAAATCTGAAATGTAGGGCTAAACATATGGACTCAGATATTAAACGAGGCAATAGATAGAAGTCCTACCCACAACAAGCTGAAATGTGACAACAATAGCAGGAAAACTGACTATTATGGAGAATTTTCTCTGAGATTTGTTTGTGTTTTTTATGTTAAGAGTTACTCTGTTTTTAAACCGTAGCGTTCTGAAAGCTAACTTGTGTTCTTCCGGCCCCTCCGTGGGTCACCGGACCCTAAGGGGTTATAAACAAAAATAGCATTAAATAAAATAAGAGGTTTCATCTGTTTTATGACTCATAATTTGTGTAAAAAAACAACAACTGCCAAGCAACGGCTGAAGTCTGTGGATATGAAACTGTTTCTTTAAGGGTACCAATGGAAGTAGTAAGGGCTGCCATGGCAGTGTGTAGGTGCCAAATCAGCTTCTTTTAGCCTGAATAAAGGCTCCTTTTTTCTTGAGTGTTAGAAGCATCAATTACTGCTACTGCTGGTCTTTTTCAAGGACTGACCACATCAAGTCTGATTGGATAATCTGCCTCACCGGCTGCTTAAGAGCTTTCCGTTTTATTTTTCCTGTTAGACGACGGAGAATGGCTTTAAACTGAGGCCAGGCAGTCGTTGCTCTCACCACAGCTCCGTATTGTCTTGTTGTTCCCTCCAAAATGAGATGGTTTTGCTGTGTTTTTTCCAGGGATTTTCTCCTGTCAGCTTGCTCTCCAACGCCAACATGTCCTAATTCTTAGCAGGGCTCTTCTCTTTCACCCAGTAATTGTGTCTGTCCTGGTTTTCCTCTGTCTTCGAAGGGAACAGCAGCCATGGACTGAGGAAAAACGGCCGGGGTTTAGATTAATATCACAGCTCAACAGGTGACCCGTGACCCCCTCCGTCCCTCCTCCAATGTCTCTATTTTCCTCAGTTTATCTTTAGCGCTCTGTCCCTTGCTCACTGAGACCAACAGTTCTCCTGTTTGTCGGTTTGCAATCTCCTTTGGCTTCGTAATACGCTGGGTTTGTCTCTCTCGTAAATCTCCATCTGATTTTTATAATAATCCTCTTTCTTTCTCGGGTGCACTAATGCAGACGTCCACAAAGTCTCATTGTGTTATGATGGATTTATTATTTCCCTCTTTGTAGTTTTTCACTCATCTTTTTAATCTGTTCTTTATGAAACAATAATCATTTTTTTCTTACTAACCAAGCTTTAGGACTCTTGGCCCACGCAGCTTAACATAAAGGCTCCTTTATTAATATTTTCTTCCTCTCAGCATTTTTACATCTTCATTCAACTGTATCTCTTGTTTTGGCCGTGATTAAAAGAAACAAAATCGATTTGTGTTGAGTGAGTATATAAATTGTATGTATGTATGTATGTATGTATGTATGTATGTATATGTATATATGTGTGTGTATATACACTCACCGGCCACTTTATTAGGTACACCTGTCCAACTGCTCGTTAACACTTAATTTCTAAGCAGCCAATCACATGGCGGCAACTCAGTGCATTTAGGCATGTAGACATGGTCAAGAGAATCTCCTGCAGTTCAAACCGAGCATCAGTATGGGGAAGAAAGGTGATTTGAGTGACTTTGAACGTGGCATGATTGTTGGTGCCAGAAGGGCTGGTCTGAGTATTTCAGAAACTGCTAATCTACTGGGATTTTCACGCACAACCATCTCTAGGGTTTACAGAGAATGGTCCGAAAAAGAAAAAACATCCAGTGAGCGGCAGTTCTGTGGGCGGAAATGCCTTGTTGATGCCAGAGGTCAGAGGAGAATGGCCAGACTGGTTCGAGCTGATAGAAGGGCAACAGTGACTCAAATAACCACCCGTTACAACCAAGGTGGGCAGAAGAGCATCTCTGAACGCACAGTACGTCGAACTTTGAGGCAGATGGGCTACAGCAGCAGAAGACCACATCGGGTGCCACTCCTTTCAGCTAAGAACAGGAAACTGATGCTACAATTTGCACAAGCTCATCGAAATTGGACAATAGAAGATTGGAAAAACGTTGCCTGGTCTGATGAGTCTCGATTTCTGCTGCGACAGTCGGATGGTAGGGTCAGAATTTGGCGTCTACAACATGAAAGCATGGATCCATCCTGCCTTGTATCAACGGTTCAGGCTGGTGGTGGTGGTGTCATGGTGTGGGGAATATTTTCTTGGCACTCTTTGGGCCCCTTGGTACCAATTGAGCATCGTTGCAACGCCACAGCCTACCTGAGTATTGTTGCTGACCATGTCCATCCCTTTATGACCACAATGTACCCAACCCATGATGGCTACTTTCAGCAGGATAATGCGCCATGTCATAAAGCTGGAATCATCTCAGACTGGTTTCTTGAACATGACAATGAGTTCGCTGTACTCAAATGGCCTCCACAGTCACCAGATCTCAATCCAATAGAGCATCTTTGGGATGTGGTGGAACGGGAGATTCGCATCATGGATGTGCAGCCGACAAATCTGCGGCAACTGTGTGATGCCATCATGTCAAAATGGACCAAACTCCCTGAGGAATGCTTCCAGCACCTTGTTGAATCTATGCCACGAAGAATTGAGGCAGTTCTGAAGGCAAAAGGGGGTCCAACCCGTTACTAGCATGGGGTACCTAATAAAGTGGCCGGTGAGTGTATATATATATATATATATATATATATATATATATATATGTGTGTGTGTATATATGATTTGAAAGCAGATTTAAAGTTTTTCTTTGAATTTTTTTCATTAAAATATGTTTTAGCTCTTTTTTTAAATGACAGTGTTAAAGGTGTAAAATGCAATAATTGATTTTGTAACATAAATAAAAGCCACATGTCTGTTGAAGACGGGTGTAAATGCAGCACCTTTATTTAGTTTAGTGATGAAAAACGACTCATGAAGGAGGTGCAGAATGAAGACAGATGTTCAGATTTCTGATTAATAATACTTGAATCCATGAGTATAATTCAGGAAAACATTCCTTCACAAACCCTGTTTCCAAAAAACGAAGAAAGTTTTCTAAAATGCAGCAAAGACTGTAAGTTAAAAAGGAGTTTGAGCCTTTAACAGACACAAGTACAAAGGTTCTTTACTGACCCATTTAACCGTGACTGGAAATTAATAACAAATTGGCCCTGAACACACGAACATGGAGACGTTTGGCAAAGCAGAGATTTTCTGCTGGGTTTGAGCTGATCGTCCACCTGCAGACTGAGTTGTTGGAGAGGAAAGCTGGTCTTTATCTGTGGGGTCTGGACATCCAGGAGGAGGAGCCCACTTCATGCATGTCCACTGTCTCAGCAGTGGAGCTGTCTTCCTCCACATCAAACTTCCTTTATCCCCCCTGGTTTCAGTTAAACTTTAGATAGGGGCTGAAGAAGTTAATGGTGGAGAGAAAAAAGTAAACTTGGTCAGTGAAGAGCAGATCTACCGTAGGAACATCTTTAGCCATACGCATCGTCTTCCTTAGACTCCTGCCCTTGACTGCAGCTGAGATGGTAAATCTTTTTATTAAAAAACCGGGGGTAAAAAGTCTAAATCTAGATAAGAAATACGCTATGAGGCCTTCTGTTAATGTGCATCTGGACCGATTCAGTAGTGAGCGGTCAGCTTCTTCTCTGACTGTTCAGACCCGAGTGATTAAACCCTCTTAATGTAAATTAAAGAATGAGCTCTTCACACAGAGGGCTATCAGTGTCATAATCGTTACATAATCGTTCTGTAAAATCACAATTATTCACCTGCACATGGTTCACATTTCCAGCCATTCCCTCCAAAAACAACCTCATGTCACCCTGATTGACTCAATATGAGAGAAGGAAAGGAAAACGAAATTTGTGATTTTTACGGCGCCAAATAACGGCAGTAAAACATCTGTTGGTTGTGAAAGTGACAGCTGTTTAAATATAAGCTGTTTCCTGTTTTAATCGGGGGTGCCTGTGCAGATTCTCAGTGATCCGGGTCATCGCAACAGCAAACTGGCTTAAATCGGAGGCAGCCGGACTTTCACTCAGTTCTTCCTCTGGTAGATCGGAGCGCTGCTGTTTTACAGCACATGCTGGACCATCCTAGGCGCTCTCCGGGTCGGATACAAATAAATGATCCACCCGTCGCCGTGGGAGTACTCGGTCACCTGAATCGTGGTGAGACTGCGTGAAAGTCCAGCTGCCTCAGATTTGAGCTCCACTAAGGCTACGTTCACACTGCAGGCCTTGATGCTCAATTCTGATTTTTTTTGTGAAATCTGATTTTTTTGCGTGTCCATTCACATTTCCAAATAAATGCGACTTGTATGTGCTCTCCTGTGTGAACTGCATTCATACGCCTAAGTGTCCCGCATGCGCAGTAGAGGACGCGATGAC
Source organism: Fundulus diaphanus (assembly GCA_037039145.1). Taxonomy (NCBI): domain Eukaryota; kingdom Metazoa; phylum Chordata; class Actinopteri; order Cyprinodontiformes; family Fundulidae; genus Fundulus; species Fundulus diaphanus. The sequence continues at coordinate 5,114,270 of CM073122.1, forward strand.
GTCATACGTAGCAAGCGTGCTCATTGTTTGCGGAAGTAAACATGGATCGTAATGCTGCAGCGTATCTTGCGTTCTTTACGTTATTCTCCAACCGGAGCCAGCACATTACCAACGCAATCTTTTTAAGAAGATGGAAAAGGAAGAGAGCCAAATTTTAGTGATATGAGCGGCTTTACTGATACGGACTTCATTCATAATTTACGAATGACAAAGGCAACCTTTATGTGCGTCTGAACGGATCTCTTTAGCGCTCTCACGTAAAGACACACATCTTCAGCGGCCATAGCAGCGAGTAAACGCGTTGCCGTGGGGCTGTACTGACTTGCAACTGGTGCTTGTTACCGCACAATAGCCAACCTCTTTTTTTTTTTAGCCAACCTCTTTGTCATAGCCAGGTCCACCGTTGGTGATGTTTGTCAAGTATCAATGACGTGTAGGTCGGATGAATGCGACCTGACGTACAGACACAGGTCGCATTTGAAAAGATCAGATACGTATCGGATTCAGGACCACATATCCAAGTGACCTGGGTCGCATTTGAAAAAATCCGATCTGTGTCGTTCAGACTGTCATGAAAAGATCAGATCCAGGTCGCATATGGGCAAGAAAATCGGAACTGGGTCACTTCAGGCTGCAGTGTGAACGTAGCATTAATGCCCAGCTGCTAGAATAAAGCAGCACTACAGCCGCTTGTGTCTGAATTAAGGCTCCAACAAAATACAGGTTCAGGTTAAAGTGAAATTAGACAAAGGGACAGTTGGTAATTATAGTGAAGTATAGGAATTTTGTGGGAAAAAGCTATAAAGAAAATAGTAGTAGACTTTGATGCATTGATAACTATCTGTTGAAATATAGACAACAATTGGGAAAGAAAGGCATTTTGTGCTGTAAGGGGGAGTATTTCATCAGAGAGGCAGTTTGCTGCTGGGTTAGTTTGATCCTGCGAGGGTGTAAGGTCAGCGTGAGCCTGCGGAGAAAAGCCGCCTGCGTGGAGGCCGAGCGGGAGGCGGTGATTCACTGACCCGTACGGCCTTAAGGAGCCCTGCCTCTGTCCGAGCTGCAGCAGCTCCCCGCGTAACTCTCCTCCTCCTCCTCCCACTCAGAACCAACTCGGACTCTGCACTGCATACGAGCGCTATGAACCCGAACCCCCAGGACCCGTTTGGCATGAACCAGCAGATGGGTCGAGGTCCTCCACAGCGCAATGGTGAGAGTAACAGAAACACACTGATGGATTGCTGTCTTTGGTTTTGCTGTAATGCATGCAACAAGAATTCAACGTCTCTTTCTTTTTATGTTATTCTCTGTACGTTAGTCTAGCTATGTAGTTTGTTGCTGTCAAGATACCAAAATGTCAACACAAACATTAAAAATTCATCACAAAATATCTCTGGAGCTGCAGACATTTTCTGCTCTCGTGTTAAACAGTAGTAGCTGAAGTCTAGGATAAAATAAGAATATGTCGCCCCAACCTTTAGCTTTTTTCATCAGAATGAATCGGTAATGTCGTTACGTCAGGGATAAAGCCTGACGAGGTGTCCTTTATCAGAAATTAATGGAAGACGCTTAGTTACGTCCCCCAACTACAATTCAGCAATTCTTTGACCCACCAGCACATGTGCCTGATGCAGATGGAGACTTTTTGTTCTTAGTTAGGGAAAATTGTTATAGATAAGTTAACATTTTCTTACAATTGAAAATGTTAGGTATCTTTAATTTCGTTGAATAAATAGGATCACATTTGTCCAATTACTTTTGCGCAAATACAGACTTTAGTGCATTTAACTGATTTAATAAAATTTACTAAATACATAAACTGTTTTCAAAGAAAGAAGAGAATAGACCAAAAAAAATAAAAATAATGATCATCTTTTAATTTGACCAAAGATGAAAAACCCCTTTTAAGTTTTGAATCTGCAATGATTTACATTTGGAACGTCAAATACAACAAATTTATTTAATTAAAAATAATGCATGATCACAATTTGTGGAGCAGGCAAAAGGAAAATGTACAATACAATTTTTGTGGAATTTAAGTTTGCTTTTTGTTTTTTATTTCCATTTTTTGGCTCTCGAGAACCTTTGACATGACAATTTTGACCCACATGGTGAAAAGTTTGGACACCCTCGCTTTATATATACCCTCCCATCTGTATTTTCCAGACTATTTTTTTTTAAAATAGTGCTAATCTGAGTTTGCCTTAATAGAATAAAAGAAGTGAAAATGTCCTTGACCACATTGTGATAACCGGCAACCCCGTCAGGTCATACAAGTAATAAAACGCAGCTGTGTGAACGTTTCCGACCCAAATGTGCAGAATGTTGTTGAAATGTGGGAAAAGTGCCGACGTTTGAGGAAAGGTGCAACATTTTAGACACGGAGAATGCGTTTGAAAAGTCGACTGAAGTCTAGCTGAACCAGAACTCATTCGGCCTTGCATGAGTTGGCAGCCTTTCCTGCTGTTTTGTCTTTTCTCTGAGTGAGTCTGGATGACCATGAGGAGCGGGGCAGACGTCACGTTACCCCATGAAGGAGTAGGTGGAAAGTCATCGACCGGGTGGGGATATGTTATTATGGAGAAACGTATAAGCCCTAAAATCAAAGCAGAAAGCTATCTAGATATGCAGTTTGCAGGCAGCTCCTTTCAGGCCCTTGCCGTCGTTATCGCGGCGCTTTATGGTGTTTGTGTTTCTGTTCCTCTGGTCACTGATTAACAGAGAAGACAGAGAGTCCATCCAGGCAGCTGCTCGTCCGTTCAGCTTCTCGTTCTCCAGGCCCAAACGTCTCCAAAGCCGCTTTTTCTTTGTTTCAGAAATCCCCGCTCGCCCGCCAGTTCCTGGGACAAAGTCAGATATTCAACGTTTCCTCTTTCCTATATAATCCTCTTTTTATTTCTGTAGGAAGTCAGCACAGTCAAACAGGGTGTTGCGTTAAGAATGAGTTTCTTGCAGTCTGAATCAAACCTGTTCAGAGCGATGAATCACAGGCTGGTGTGTGAATGGCTGACCTTAGACCCAGGTGGAAGTACCGGTCTGTCAGTGTTTCTCGCTGCAATTGGAAAACTCAATGTAGTTTAAGGAAACGGGCGATGGCGTCAAAAATAGACACAGTGCTTTTGTTTCACTTACAATTAACCGGCATGCTTAGAGGGTTTTACCTCTTGAGTTGTTAATGGTGACGTAACTGTCCCCTATTGGCCTAAAATTATTACTTTAACGTTTTTTTTTTTTTTTTAAATGTATACGCCTTTCGTAGTTAAATCTTTACTTTGTTTTTTTCCGCTTGTATTTATGATATAGTTTCAGAAATATCTTAGTTCAAAACTGAAGTCCTGGAAAAGACTTTTACTCACCAGAGAACCAGAAATGCTAAAAAAACGCTTAGAGGGTTTTTTAAGAGACACAAAGCAATGGGAGCACGAGGGTTTTTGAAGACGTACAGCAATGGTCAGAAGTTTATATACAATAATCGTATAAAAAAGGTTAAAATTACTTTTTTTTTAGCTTTTAATGTTTTGTTTGCACCATTGTTGTTTAGGTTTCCTCGTGGAATCAAGACTGCATGTGGCTTCAAAGTATTTGCCAATACGGTTGTAGTTGTTACGATTCCACAACTTTTATTGTACTGTGAATTTTCCTTAATTCTTTCATACATCAAATAATTTGATCAAATGGCTGTTAGGAAGTTAAACCTTCACTACAAACTTAATTTGCACTTAATTGGTTTCCTGTGTCAGGAAAAACCAAAGAGCGTCTTATAAAACTGAGTTATGCAGAGTAAGCAAAATCCATTCATTTTCTGCAGTGTTGAGGTCAAAGGTCAGAGGTTTGGTGTGTTTCGCCCTGTCAGACAAACCATTTTGGGTCCACATTTGAACTGTATGGACAGAAATCTGTAGCCACTCACAGCGACGAGCTTAACGTATTCGTTAAAGGAGCCATAATTAAGATATTTACTGTAATATCAACCTAAATCATTCTCATTTCTCACCCAGGATGTTAGTGACATTCCCTATAAACAATCAGTCCTCTCCATCAACAATGTATTAGTCACGTTTTTCTCCTTTCAAACCTAGAGGTTCGGTCCAGAACTACTTCGGTTCAGAGTGCAGCTCGTGTTTACTTCCTGGTTCCTGAGCCAATCACATGAGAGTTCCCAGCACAGAGCGCAGCATTTGGTATTTTATCTTGGCAAAAGAGCAGCAGCCTGCAGACATGGAGGCCAGTAAAGGCTGGTTCACACGGCAGGATTTTAAAATAGTTGGCCGATTTTCAAAGCCTGAGAGACGGCACACGTAACGATAAAAAATCGTAGATAAAACAAACGCTAGGATACGGGGGCAAGACAATCCAACGTGTTGGATATCCAGATTTGAGGTCGGAGCGGTCCCGACGTTCCACCAAGCGGACCAGACCGCTCTTACCACACCACACACGGCAGGAATACCACTTAAGATTATCTTAAGAGACACGGCGATAGATTGGGGCGAAAATCGGGCTAAAAATCCTGCCGTGTGAACCAGGCTTAGGAGAATCAGACCAGAACTAGAGGAGAACACGGCACCATAGACCTGTCCTGTGGAAGTAGAAAGAGGAGTTTCACAGCAGCCACGGACCGTTGGGAAGTGGCTGTTCTCCGTGAAACGTTGTGTTTGTGTTGTTCCGACTTTCAACACTAGGTGTCAGTATTACTTATTGCTCCTTTAACTAGTACTGATTTATGTTGAGACAAAGACACTTGGCCTCAAAGACTAGAGACATGTTAGCGGTTACATGGTGGCGCCGTCGTTGGCGTTCGGTCTCCCATGTGCATGGCTGGGTTCTCTCTGGGTGCTCCGGGTTCAGCCCAGGAGTTTGACTTTCTCTCTGAATTCCCCCCAACACACACACACACACACACACACACACACACACACACACACAATCACCCATCCACCCCTGCATGGATACGCAGGTGAAGACTATGGAATATTTGAAATCTAAGAACAGTTGTCAAGCATGGTGGCTGATAACTCAGATGGAGGTTGACGTCTACCGTGTTAAAACGTCATGGACTGGAAGCGTCCCGGGAAACATTCTGACAATAAAAGTGGTCAAATATCCAGCTGGTGTGGAATATTCTACTGTCTTTACGACAATGTCCCTCTGTACGCATATTTTAATCTAAAAAAAGAGATATTCTATTCTAAATTACCCTTAGATGACTTATACCAGCGATCACATGGTGTTAACCCGGTTTGAGATCAGCCTTCCCTCTGAGATGTTTACTCTGAAGGAAGCCTGGAGACAGAAGCCCCAGGGCCTCGTTGACACCTCCGGGTATCAGCGGGGCTGGAGTGGTGTTAAGCAGGCTGATTAAAGGAGCGTCTAACCAGGAGCTACGGCAGCCCCTCTCCCCTCCGGGTGGAAACTCTTGCGGCGGAGGAGTTCTGCTGCTCTCTGGTTTTTATTTCTTGTTTTTCGCGGCAGTTTCTATCTCTGGGAGATGAGCGGAGATCTAACGCTCGCCCCGCGGCTGTCAGGCTCAGAAGTCTGCCCTGAGTGCAGACCGCGTTTTATTTATTTATCTATTTTTTTTTTTCAATCTTAGCATTTTCAACCTCCATATTGAGTTCCCTTCTGCCAAGGACGCCAGCCAGCCATTTTCCATCCCAGTTGTCCTGCTTCCGTCCTAGTTGCGAGTGTGAGCAGCAGTGAATGAACACGTTTGAAGGGGGGGGGGGGGGGGTGTAATGGTGCCAGAGCGTTGTATCGCCTCATTGTCCCGTCTGCAGCACAGGCCGGAAAACATGTCTCTGCAAATGAAAAGGCCTCAGAAAGACTGATTTCACGGACGGAGGGGAAATGCGTGGCTGCCGGATCAAAGGACGAGCCGCTGATGGAGACTTAGGGGAAGATTCAGAGGAGGGAGAACGTAGGAGACGTCCAGCAGAACAAACCAGATGAAAAGCAGCGACAGAACACATGTGTACGCTGCAGTAAACCGGGAGGATGGCTCTCTCTCTCTCTGTTGGTCTGTCTTTGAAGTCCAGAGCCACTGGTGCGCTTCCATTCCTCATCTGTGATTAATAACGCCACGCCAGATGCCCAGCAGTCGGCGTTCTGAAACTGCTCAGTAATTGCGGAGCACGCTCAGAGGCCGCTGCCGTCAGAGGCCTGATTGGTGGCTGCGTTCCCCGTTAGCAGGTGGTTATAATTAAACATCCTCTGACTTTCCTCTGCTCTGGTTCTCTGTGTCTCCTTCAACGCCACCCGTCCCTCCTGCACTTTACCGTCTGTTCTTCATGGAGGCTGGCATGCAGCGAGCGTTAACGAGGCCGACGTAGACGGCAGCGGAGACGGTGGGTCTGCACTGTTCCTCACCTCTGATGACACTGAGATCCCATGCAGTTGGTGCTGACGTGCACGTTTCTCTCCGCAGTGTTTTCCTTTCCTGCTCTGCCGAGCGACGAGAGCCTGATGGGGGTCAGCAAGCCTCTTCCCAAGCAGCTGTGGGAGGCCAAGAAGGTAGGGCTGCATACGCCGGGGCTGATCGGTGTCTTTAGAACCAGGTTTATTCACTTAGCAAGCTTAGCCTGCAAACAAAACCCAACCTTTTAAACTTCCTAAACTCCAGAACAAAGTAAGTCTGTCGCTGCACAACATGTGAAACACTGAATATTTCAAATCAATGTTCATGTCGCTCTGAGTGAAAAGCCAAGGAGTAAAAATTCAGTTTTTCAAGTGAGAGACTGAGGTGAGCGTTTGTAACTGGTTAGATCAAACCCACTGGAGTCTGAATCAGGGGTGTCCAAAGTGCGGCCCGGGGGCCATTTGTGGCCCCCGGACTGATTCTGTGTGGCCCCCAATGGCAATTCATGAAAGGTTCGGCCCTCCTGCACCGACCGTTGGTGCAGAAAGCGGCTTGAGAAAAAAATTCTGTTTTTTCTCAATCATAACACTAAAGAAAAGCAGACTAGTTTATCATAATAATATTTAGTTTTTTTGAATAATATTGAATGCTTTTGACCACATGAGTTTGGACGTCGCTGGTCTAACAGCTGCTTCTGCTGCTCTTGGTGGACAAATCTTCTAGTTACTCTTTTTGTTCCTTCAGCTCAGCTAAAAAAGGCTGAATAACATGAGAAACTCGTCTCACAAAAGGCGTTTTCATCCTTTTTTAGTTTTTTTTGTTCACAAACTCAGAACTTTTTCAGGATTCCTTGTTTCGATACGCTGTTCAGTAATTTAAAAGACTCGTGTGATGAAACGCTGAGATTTTCCATCACATCTATCATGGCTTAGAGATATATGGGATTTCATCATTGACTCCTTTTAAGAGGACGTTAAACTTACAGATAACACTAAGACATTTTCTAAATCTAAGGTAAAGTTGAGGACAAAACAACCCCAGGAGCTCCGTCTCAGACTGCACAGAGCCCAGTGGACATGTTCAGGTCAGGACAATCAGAAAACACTAACCAAGCATGAAGGAAGAAGCCACAGTTGTGTTATGACGGCTCACACCTACACGGAGATGTTTAGACTTAAACGACCCAAACTCAGCACCCCACACCGACTGTGAAGCACAGTGGTGGTGGGATGATGGTACGCGCCTGTTCAAAACCGCTAAAAATGGCCCAAATCCAGCCGTTTAAGCAACGAAGCAACGTTGTGAAGAAAAATGGACAGATTCCCCCAGAGCTGCTGAGTTACTGCTGCTAATGTTGGCTTTACGAGGAGCCCAGTCATGGGGCGCACTTAGTTTTTCACACTTTGCTTCAAGGCTTCAACTCCAAGCTGAATCTGTTTCACTGCAAAAACGGGACTAAAAGTAAGTAAAATGTTCTTAAAATGAGTGTATCTGTCCCTGATTTGAGCAGATAAACAAGATAATCTGCCAATGGAATAAGAGTTTTGCACTTAAAATATGAACAACTCATGTCCATCATCTTATTTCAAGTGCAGGATGTCTAATTATCTTATTTTAGGGGTCAAACTACTCATTCCATTGGCAGATAATATAAATTTACCTGCTCAAATCTATGACAGAAACACACATTTTAAGAACATTTTACTAACTTCTGATGTGTTTTTGCAGTGTTTTGGTTGGACTGAAATGATTTTAGAAGCTGTCCGGTTCTTTTTATTCTGGCCTGAATACCTGAAACCTCAGAACCAACGGAGGGTGTGCTTTTCTTCTGACAGTCGGTTAAGTTTATGGGAAACCAACCAGAGCTATAAGCTGGAAGACCAGGCTCTGCCTTTTCTGTCTATCCCAGTGCTTTTCCAGGGTTGGAGAACATAAAGGTGGAACGTGGGTCGGTCACAGAACATGACACGCGTTCCCGTGTTACCGCTGTTTCCTCATGACAGAGTGTTTATTCCTGTTTGTAGTGCTTTTATTTTGGCGGCACTAGACGCCTTTATTTGACGGCAGGCTGCCAGTAAATGGGGGTTGAAGCCGCGGCGAGGACTGAGGCCTCCGTTTACTCTGGGGTGGGAGCTTAAACCCACACGCTGAGTACCGATCCTGGACTCCTGGGATCATTTCGGTCCCGTCAGCAGGAAACCACGAAGGTCCCACGATCCGCCGCCGCCGCTTCAGCAGCGGAGTGGGAAGCATTTCAGGCCGCGCTGATGGCCTCGGGTCAGTTCAGGTGATCACAACGCCTTTAATTCCTGTCGTGACTTGGCAGGAACGGGTCACCCCGCCTGTTGAACCAGTCCTTCCTGTCCGACTCTGAGCCACATGCATATTTTCACCACCCCACGGCGGGACGTGTTTTCCCAGCCTGGGGTTTCAGAGCCGCTGCCCGGCCGCGTCAGCCGCTCCTCGGCCCAAGCCGTTCCCGAAGGTGAACCGACCCCCTCTGGTTTTCCCACAATGCATCAGGGCCCCTGCTGGCCAGTGCGCCGCCAGCAAACGGACCGATTCTGGCTCTCTGAGGCGCAGGTTTATGGTTGCTCAGGTCTGGGGAGCTGGCGGGCGACGGAGCGGTTCTGTTCTCTCCATCCTGTGGAAGCCGCCCCAGTTCAACCGAATTAGAGTTTAAATTTGTTTACTTTAGATAAGACGTTCGTCTGTTCTGCTTCTTATCTGGACATTATTGAAGTTTAGTGTTTGCAGAACAGCAAGAAGTTAAAATCTCACCTCAGCAGTTAATCATTAAAGTTCACCTCCCTGCTTATAGATCAAATAACCAGATTTAGGAACCAACTGGTCTTTATTTTGTTTTTAAGTTACTGCTTTTCCCACCTAGAAAATCAGACTTATGACTTCTTAGCTGTGAAAATGATTATTTTAGAATAAATCTACTTTGTGCTACTGAGCCTATTAACTTGTTTCTCTTACTAATCAAGTAAACTTGACCCCTGTGACCCGGCTCAGATAAGCGGGTGTAGACCTCAGACGGATGGTTGGACGTACAAAACGGTGGAGCGTCGTAGTGATCAGCGGTTGTTGCGTAAACGCTGCGTCTGTGTTTGTGTTTCAGGTCCAGTCTCTGGCGTCCAGACCCAAATCATGTGAAGTGCCTGGAATCAAGTAAGTCCTGGAAAATGGATTCTGCGTCTCCAGAACCACTGGTTCCACTTGACATTACTCCGAAATCATCGATCGATGCTTCTGCTCTTCCATATCAAACCAGGGCTTCTTCCACCAGCAAATCAGACCTTTTATCATCTTCTAAAAGCAAATAAGGGAGGCTGGATCAATGGGGGGGGGGGGGGGGGCGCAGTCCCAGGCACATGGTTACTGGGGACGATGTCAGCAAGATGGCAGGAAAACGTTGCAACAACTTCACTGAATGTTATAATATTAATTATGAATTAATACTAAATGAAGGCTGGAAGAAAACCTCTTTTAGGTGTTCTAGGTTTGATCCTACAAGGCCTGCAGCTGCCACTGCAGTGAAAGGTGGTTCTGCTCAGTATGACGGGACCACTCTTTAATCAGAGTATAAGATCAAGTCAGTGAGACATCTGCAATGTAGATCTGGCCAGTTCAGCTGTAGAGGCGGTCGATCAGGCAGACGGAGCCCTTGGAGGACCCTAACCCATCAGCAGGACCTCCAAGGGGCCACTAGCACGAACGTCTCTGACCAGAACTTTAGCAGCAGACGTCAGACCCGTTGTTGGACCCTTCTCTGGTGCTGGGGGTCCTGGGCTCCTCCTCATGTGGGATAATGCCCTCATGTCCAAGAGTCTGCAGGCGGTTCCTGGAGGACCATGGTCTGGCCTCCATGCTTGCCTGACCTAAAGCCAACAGAACGTCTCTGGGACGTCATTTAGGTCCATCTGACCGTCCAGGAGCTCCGTGATGCTGTGGTCAGGATCTGGGAGGACCGTCTCTGACGTTGTCAGGCAGGACTACCAGCAGGTGGGGGTGGAATGAACCACAGAGGAACATTTAGAGCTGCAGCAACGACATTTCAGCAGATTGGACCAGCCTGGAGCTTCAGCTGCCAGTTTGCCTTCCTCCTCAGATTAAACCCTCTCTGTCTCGTTACCCTTTCCACATCCAGAGGGACACCCTGCAGGGTATTCTCTCATTTTTGTTTAAGCACATCAATTATTTGTAGATTTTTATTTGCAAAGAGCTCTTTAAAAAAGCAGGTAAGCTTTTTTTATACCCCCAGAAACGCAGCTTCTTTCTGGGATTACGTCATAAAAGATAATTACACATGGATTGTTCCGACTGTTGCTGCTGCCGCTGAAGCCTGCCGCCCTGTAGCTGTAAAACAAGTGGCCTCCGTCATTCATGAGTCACGTTTTCATCTCACCACCCTACGACGTCGTCCAGTGAGCCTCCAAGGATTCAGGACATCTGCGAGGAAGAGTTAGTGTAAACTCAGATGACGATGAGAAAGGATGCCGTCTGATAAACGCCTGTTTTTATGAAGCCGAGCGTTTTCTCACTACTTTGTGCCGTGAGTCACGGCTCATTTCCATAATCACATTTTGGAACAAATAGACGAAAAAAAGGGGGGGGGGTTAATGAGCGGCGGCAGCAGCAACGACACAAACACCTCATCCTTTTAATAACCCGTCTTGTTTTTGTTTTAATGGCTCATCAGTGAAATGGGTTCTCTGTCCGTCCTCTCCGCAGCATATTCCCGTCTCCAGAGCAGAGCGCCTGTCTGTCCCACTACCAGGGCTCGCTGAGTACCGGCGGCTCTCTGCCCGACCTCAGCAACCTGCAGTTCCCCTCGCCGCTGTCCACCCCGCTGGACCCCGAGGACAACGGCGGCTACCCCAACCTCAGCGGGGGCAGCAGCACCGGAAACCTGCCCGCCGCCATGATGCACCTCGGCATCGGCAACTCACAGGGTGGGTGGAGACGTGAAGCACGGACACGCAGGGCTCTCAGCCTGAAAACGGCCCAGAGATGGCGTGAGGCGAGCCGTCCTCAGCCGGGAGTCTCATCCGGGCTGCAGATGAGACTCCCGGCTGAGGACGGCTTTCTGCTCGGAGAGCAGCCGGAGCTGCCGCTGCTTCTCTGCGTTTCTGGCGTTAACGAGCTGAACATTTCCTCCTGATGTGAGAAGCGCTGCTGAAACGTCTCAAACGCGTTTGTGGGCCAGCAGGTCGTACATTATTAACGAGCCTCTGAGTGAGCTCTCTGTCTCTGGAGATCCGCTGCCTGATCCGATCACACCCACTGCTGCTCCCTTTCACTCCTTCCTCTTTGTCTGGCCCGTCGGGCTCTCATGTCCGACACAGTTCGGCCTGGCCGCGCACCAAAGCGGCGCAGGAATCCCGACCCTCTCTCCGGCTTCAGACAATCGCCTCTTTTCTTTTCCCTCCTCTCCCTCCTCGCCGTCTTCCCCTCCCTCGCCGCTCACACAATAAACTCCAGTGTTTCCCGTCGGATACCAGAGACGCAGAACATCCGCGCGCACAGATGGATGCAAAGTTGGTCTGACTGAGTTCTGTCTCTGCTCTCCCGGCAGGTCTGTCCTCCTCTTTCAGCAATCCCTCCATCCAGGCGTCCCTCAACAACTGCCAGCTGCAGTCGTCGCTCAGCAACCCCTCCATCAGCTCGTCGCTGCGTCTGTCCGGCAGCTCGCCCCGCCGGCGCCCGGCGCCCATCAGCCCCCTCACCCTGTCTCCGGGAGCGGAGCAGCGCAGGGGTCTGTCCAAGCAGCTGTCCCCCACCATGTCCCCCTCGTTGTCCCCCATCACGCAGGTACGCTGACGCCACACCACAGTCACTCAGGGACTTCTGATATCTTGTTGTGTGTCCTCCTGTGTCCACAGTGTCTCTACTAGCTTCACTGAGATTTCTCCTGCTTTGCCAGACGGCTCAGGTTCAGTCAGAGCGTCCTCCGTCTCTGCTCTTCTGCTAACAGGTTTGCTTCCAGGTTTCAGCTCCGTCCAGCTGCTGCTGATGGAGGGTGAGGCGTTGATCCCCACAGGGCGCCGCCGCCGGGTTTTAAGGCGTTCAGGGTGCTGCGCGGCGCTCATTGTCTGCCACACGCAGCTTTCTTGACCAGGAATCCACGTTTCCATCACTAATGGTTGTTCTTCCACCTGAGCTGTGGGTCTCTGCAGCTCCTCCAGAGTTACCCATGGGCCTCTTGGCTTCTTATTGGCTTAAAGCCGGCCTGCCAGTCCAGGTCCTGGTGGGTCGGCAGGTGGTCCGTCCTCTCTCCAGGTCCAGATCATCAGAGCTCTGGCAGACGCTGCTGTAGAACCCGACTGCTTTAAACTGGACCAGAACCTCCTCCCTGATGCTGCTGGTTCTCTAAGGTTCCTTAAAGAACCTCTGAGGTCAGAAGCAGAGATCTCACAGCCGTGTCCGTTGGTTCCACCGGATGTTATCTGGTGTTGAAAAGCACGAACGGGAAAAGAATCGACGTTTCTGCTACATTTCGCCACTTTGTGTTGGACTGCCTCAGAAAACCCAAATGAGAATCTTTGACCTTCTGTGCGAGGTGAGAAAATGTGCAGAAGTTTAGTCGCTTTAAATGCTTTGGGGCTGGTGTCTGGCACTAGAAAGAAAACGTGTGGTAATATGAAACTGGGCTCCGTTGGCAGCGCTGTTGTGCCGCAGCTAGAGGGTTCGTATCCCGTGGAAATGTGGGTTCTCTCCGGGTACTCCGGCTTCCTCCCGCAGCCCAAAAACATGAGCGCTGGGTTAATTCTCTAAATCTGCCTACGTGTGCATGGCTGTCTGGTGACCTGTCCAGGCTGGAGCCGCCTCCAAACCATGGATGGATCACAGGAAACCGTCTGTAGCTTCAGAACGGAAATAGTCACCGTTGCCTAGAATACAGCGTTTGCTCCCTTTTATCTGTCCATGGTTAAGGTGACTTGAATTGAGATTAAATGTTGAGTCCAGAGCTGTTTGGGTCCTTCTGTCATGACGTCTGCCTCCTCACTGTCGCCTCTGCAGGGAGTCGCTTTGGACACCAGCAACATGCCAAGAGAGCCGCCTCCGCCATATCCGCTCTATCAGCAGCCCCAGCATGCAGTAGATCACGGCCGGCCGCACCAGCAGCCGTCGCAGCATCAACATCAGCAGCATCAACAGCAACATCAGCAACATCAGCAGCATCAACATCAGCAGCATCAACAGCAACATCAGCAACATCAGCAGCAGCAACAGCAACATCAGCAGCAGCAACAGCAACATCAGCAGCAGCAACAGCAGCAGCAACAGCATCAACAGCAACAGCAGCAACAGCAGCAGCAACAGCCTGTTTCACCTCTTCAGAACATCTCTCTGGACTTCAACTCCAGCCAGGCAAGGCTCACGGTCCTGAATGGACTAAATAGTTTATAATCGCACTGAGTTGTGCGAGTTTATCTGCAAAAAATCTGATTTCCAGCTTCCTAAAAACCTGATAAATGTCAAGGAAATTCACCTTCCAGGAGTGTCACCCGCCCAGGTAGAGATGAGTAGAAAGTCCAAATTTCTACATTTTTTTGCAGCATAATCTCACCCTGAAAGAAAAGAATACCTTTAAATTAGTATATTATTGAGTGGAGGGAAAACCCACATTAATAAATGATTTTTGGGGACCAAACATCTGGTACCACATCCTCTGCTGCTGTTAATACAATCTGGATTATAGATGGGCGGATCTTTAAATTCTATTTATTTTACCCCCGTCTGCACGATCACTCTAGATTTATTATTTCGTATGTTTTGGATCATCATCCCAGGGAAAGACGAGCAGGTTTTTATTTAGAATCTGCTGGTATCTTTTATCATATTATCGGCGCGTTGAGCCATGAAAAAGCACAAAGTTGTGGTTTCTGGCAGCGTTTTCTCCAGCTCTGCAGAGACGAGCGTGAAACAGAACCCCCCCCCCACCGTTCTGATGAATGCTCCATTACGGGCCTTCTGTCTCAGCTCGGCCAGGTGTTGATCCGTCCTGTTAAGTTGTGTGAAGCAGGCCCCTAGTTGGAAATCAAGCCTCCATAAATCTGCTTCTCATTGGTCAGACATGATTAGAAGAGTTTTGAACGTTTGTACTGTGTCCCGTCTGACAGCAGAACAGCATGGCGTCACTGTTCAGCGACCCGTTTGTGGAGCAGCAGTTCTCAAACCAGCAGAACAAGGCGCTGTCCTACCAGGTGAGGCTTCATCAGGCACAGACGCAGCTTTACATCTGTCATTGTAGGAGAGGCACAGTTACAGTCACACAGGATGGACCGTGGCTCTGAATTTGTGTTTTTTTTTTTTTTTGTCTCGGTTGTCGACCAGCTGGACCAGTTCAGCCTGTTGGAAAACGCTTTGAGCTCCTCAGCAGGGGGGTCCTGCTACGACCCCTCGTCCCCCTCGTCCTCGCTCTACTACTCCCAGGCGGCGCTGTCCGGCCTGGGGGGCAGCCACGGCAGCCTGCAGGACCCGGGCCACATGAGGTCCAACATGCTGTACTCCAACTGCAGCGGAGGGCTGCCCAACATCATCCTCACCGGTGAGTCCGCCGCTAGAAACCCCGTAATTCCCCAACTTTTGACTTTGAGCTGTGTTCAGGTCTGAGAACGAACCGTCATGATTTGTTTCACCCACCGTCGTCTGTTGTCTCCGTCTCAGATGACTCCAACCCGAGTCTGTCGAAGGACATCAGCAGCGCCCTCTCCACCGTCCCCGAATGCTTCGACTCGGAGGGCGGCTTCCCGCTGGAGGACGAGCTGCGCATCGAGCCGCTCAGCCTGGACGGCCTGAGCATGCTCAGCGACCCCGACATGGTGCTGCCGGACCCGTCCGTGGAGGACACTTTTCGCAGCGACAGACTCTGAGCGCGGCGGCGGCGGCGGACGCGCGGTGTCAGAGTGTACAGACCTGGACGTGCGTGCAGGCGACACGAGACTCATGAAATGTGAATTTGTGAGAGGAGAGCGGCGAACAATCAGTTTACAGCCGCTCTGCCCTGAGCCGCTCTGCCGAGCTCGTGTTCGTCGGGTCGCCGGCGTCCGGTGCGCCGCCTGTAACCAAAACCAGGAGGGCGCCGGCGTGCTCTCCCATCGCCAGCTCTCAGCGCCCGTTACCCTGGAGCCATGGAAACACCATAACCATGGTTACACACCATAGCAACCCCTTCGCCGTGCGGACGAGCGGCAGAAATCCAACACATCATTTAGGTTTGCTGCAGCGCTGATGAAGGAGCAGAACTCCTGCTACCGCTCACAGCTGCAGCGCTGACGCCGCCGCGGCGGTGGCTGGGAACGGAGAAGAGAGGGATTCGACTTTTCAGATGTATTCCTTTACATACGGTGTCAGATTATTTTTAAATGTGTGCGTTCATGAAAAGAAAAGAAAAGCCGATCAGAAACGAGACAAAAAGGGCAAACTGTTTACAAAGACTGTATTAAGCGAACATGTGAAGTTCCGGCTGAGGAAATGCAGAAAATAAATGCTTTATTTTATTTTTTGTTTTTTTTATTTGGGTTTGATTTTTCTTCTCTCGGATGACCAGTTGGGTTCCTTCCTGCCAGCAGGACACCAGAACCCAGCGTCGCGTTTCTCCTTCTCCGTCGCAGACGTGCGCAGGACTGGCTCTGCGTTGGGTGCGGAGGCGCGGCCACGCCCGCGGGGTAACCGTGGGCGTGGCCGCGCGCCGACCTGCGGATCGGCCAAAGGAAGCCCACCACAGCAGCGAGCCGCTCGGAGCCGACGGCGGTCCCGTGGACATCGGACATCATGTAAACATGCACTTAAACTCTTTTTTGCACTAATTGGTTCACATTGTGTAGGCAGAGATTTTTACACCGTTCTTACCTGATTAACCCAAAGAATGAAGCCGTCGGCGAGGCTTTATGTGGCGGCGCACACGTTTGGTTCATATTTGATGTGAAAAAGCTGAATATTTTTCTGTTTGTTTGTTATTCTTGTGATTTTTTTTTTCTCTCAGTCCCCTGAAGAGCTCATATCTGCAGTGGATTATGTAAGAGCTCAGTCATGGTGGGCATTGAGCGCCCCCTAGTGTCACCTTGGAAGCACAGTCCGTTTTTAATGTTTGCTTCTTTTTTTTTCCTCCTATGCAACCTTGTCCAAGTGAAACCTGTTGAACAGGTGCAGCTTTATGCAGTGCAAAAATGCCTCTGTTCCTTCTGTCTTTTGTCAAACCTGCACAATGTGAGGGATCAAATTATTTTTATTCTAAAAAACAACTTTATCACGCGTGTCCCCTGCCCACGGCTGGTGTCGGCTCTGAGAACGGGACGTTTGGAGGACATCTGAGCAGGATTCTCGCTCAGTTTGTGTGTCCCGCTGCAGAATCTGGGGCTTTTCTTTGCATGAGCGACTCGCTATCGTCACTTGCACTGGAAAAAGAAACTAAAAGTAAATAGAATTGTCTTGAAATTAGTACATTTTCCTTGATTTGAGCAGCTAAATAGGTCTATTTGCCAATGGAATCAGTATTTTTACCCCTACAATAAGATAATTAGATATCCTGCACTTGAAATAAGATGATGGAGATGAATTGTTCTTATTTTAAGAGCAAAAATCTTATTCCATTGTCAAATAATCTTATATTTCTGCTCGAATCAAGGAAAAATACACTAATTTCAAGAAAATTCTACTTTTACTTCCATTTTTGCAGCATGAGGCTTTTTTTATAGGGTTTCTCTCTAATTTCAGCCGTTCCTTTCCCCGCTTCAGTCAGGGATGCTTTGTGGTGTGAAGTTGCCGTCTGAGGGCCTCCTGCTGTCTGCCCGCCTGCCTTCTGTTGCCTTACTGAGCGTTTTCTTATTCCAGCAGCTGATAATCACGTCTCTTCAGCTTCAGCTCACCTCTGCCTGCCTGTGGTCGTTTCCTGTCACTCGCTCTCAACATCCAGTTTGTTTTTACGTCTCCTCTTGTTTTTTTTGTTTTTTTTTGTTTTTTTTAGGTGCACATAAAATGTACAGTTCTGTTATTTAAAGAATGTTTATGCCCTTTAGTGTTACTATTTTTTTTTAAAGTCATTTGAGTTTTCTCGCGAAAATATAAAGTCTATTGGTTTGTAACATATGTCATAGTGCTTATCTTTCCAATTTAATATAATCAATAAAAAAAGACTACCGTGTATGTGGTCCATGGTGCTGTGGTCTTGATCTTTGCCTCTCCCAGTAGGGGGCAGTAGTGGGGTGTAGTTGAAAAGCAGCACATCTGTTTGCAAAGAGCTGCTTTTCATGACGTCTAACCAAACTAAACGCTGCCTTGCTGCTTTATCATGAGTTAAGAGGGACATCTGCAGCCGGGTGATGCTGAACAAGGCCGCTGGTTACCTGGCGGCCATCAGCGCGCCCATCTGGAGCGTACAGGCGGGCGCTAACACCACGCCGAGCTGCAAAGCTGCCCATATAACCTCTAAGAGCTTCGTCTCGGCCTCCTCAGGCCTCAGCATGTTGGACATTAAACATCATGACGGCGCAGTTAGAAGAAAAAGCTTGTTTGGAAGCGCTCAGGTCTGGCAGCGCAGCTTCGCTTCTTTACGTTGTATCTGGATGAAGGGCACGACTTTCCTTAGATGAATAATTAGGCTAGTGTGAAAGAGTAAAGATGGCATTCTTTGGTCATTTAGCCTCACATTGTCTCGACCCCATGACCCTTAGGTGCGCACCCCCCTTTGAAAAATCCTGGATCCGCCCCTGATGGAGCCTCCTACCAACAATCAAGCACGGCGGTGGAGGAGTGATGATGTGGGGAGCCTCCGTTTGCCAGAGTGGATCTGCTCGACCCTGGTCCCCATGGATGTCTTTGACTCCTCGGTGTGCCATCAGGTGCGGCAGACGCCTGTTAATCACATATTGTTTAAATTGGCTCTGCGTCACCGTAGGGAGGGTGGACCCGCAGCCGGCAACGGGGCGGTGGGGCCTGACGGCTGAAGCAACGCCAGCGAGGAGTCTGGGAGAAGCTTTCAGTAACGTCACGTTGGGTCACTGCAAAAACGGAACTAAAAATAAGTAGAATTTCCTTGAAATTAGTGCATTTGACCTTGATTTGAGCAGGTAAATAAGATTATCTGCCAATGGAATGAGTATTTTGAGCCCTAAAATGAGATAATTAGATATACTGCCCTCTAAATAAGATGATGGAGATGAGTTGTTCCTATATTAAGTGCAAAAACATAATTTGATTGGCAAATCATCTTATTTACCTGCTCAAATCAAGGTCAAATGCACTAATATCAAGGAAATTCTACTTATTAGTAGTTTCGTTTTTGCAGTGGTTGTATCCATGATACCACGGCTTTTTAAAACTTGGACTGGGACCAGGACTGCAGCACAGCTGTGTGCTGTCGGGTCCAATAGATGGCCGTAACGCTGCGTTTACTCGCCAAAGACCAAACTGGATTCAGACGCCATCGATGATCATGAGTTCCTTGGTCCCTGCATCCTTCTCAGAGGCTCCTCTGTGAGATTTAGTCGCTGCAGAAAAAAACCAACATTTCATTTGTGAAAAGTTAAAAATCAGATCTAAACTTCCGGATTTTGACAAATAAAACCGTGAAATTAGTATATTTTCTTTGATTTGAGCAGCTAAATAAGTCTATTTGCCAATGGAATGAGTATTTTTACTCGTACATTAAGATGATTAGAAATACTACACTTGAAATAAGATGATGGAGATGAATTGTTCTTATTTTAAGTCTTTTTTACCTGCTCAAATCAAGGAAAAATACACTAATTTCAAGAAAATTCTACTTTTACTTCCCTTTTAATGATGGGTGCAACCACCCCATCCAGCTAAATAAGTCTATTTGCCAATGGAATGATTATTCTTACCCCTACAATAAGATGATTAGAAATACTATTCAAACAATTGAAATTTTAATCACTTTTGGAGTCAGATGACTTTGGGGGGGGGGGGGGGAAATAATAAACTATGTCTAAAAAGACCATTGATTTGCTTTGTTTAACTCAGGGCTTTAAATGAAATGAAGATGCTGAAAAGTAGCCGTGTTTTATGATTGAATGATGTTCCCCAGGAAGCGGGAGCCTCCGTCCATACAGGACCGTGTCAGGCAGACGGGCGGCGTGGGCTCCTGGAGAATGAAACGGGAGTCTGGGAGCGAGTTCCCAAAACAAAAACAGGCTGAGAGGCACGGCGAGGGCAGCGGAGGCGATAATGGCAGCGAGCTGGAGTCGGTCCACGCAGGGAGGCTGGGAGCAGCTGAGGATGCCAGGCCGCATTCCTCCCAAGGGCTCGTTGGTGTGTGCGCACTCCTCCAGGTTCCCACCGGCTGGAGGTGGGAGGCGGGGGGGCTGCCTGGCAGTAATTAAAGGCGACCGCGGAGCTGCCTGCAGTCCAACGCGCCAGCGCTTTTATTCTATTTGACTTGTTTTCAAGTCGTCCAGGAACCAAGTGTGACGGGCAGATGGCCTGGAGGTGGGAATATCCGCCACACATCCAGCCGGGGTCAGATATTTACGGTTTACCGGGGAGGCTTTATACGCATAAACTCACTGCAAAAAGGCAGCAAAAGTAGGTAAAATGTATTTTTTCCTTGATTTGAGCAGCTAAACAAGACTATTTGCCAATGGAATAAGATATTTTCACTTAAACTAAGAACAATTCGTTCCCATCGTCTTATTTCAAGTGTAGTATATCTAATTATCTTATTTCAAGGGCAAAATACTCATTCTATTGGCAAATATTCTTATTTACATGCTCAAATCAAGGTAAAAATACAATAATTTCCAAAATTTTTACTTAGCTTTAGTTCCCTTTTTGCAATGCACCTAAGCCTTGATCTGTTTTATTGCTGTTAGGATATTAATAAAAAAACTGTTGGCAAACATGACAGAGGAAGAGAAAGAAAGGACGGAGACACAAAGGGAAGATGTGGACAAAAACAGTCCTCCCTGTCACAGCCTCCAGGGGGAAACAAGGGAAAGAAAAACCACAAAGAAAAAACGCAGACGGCAGCAGCAGCAGCAGCAAGAATATGAGATCAAACAGTTAGTACTGATGGAGAAGCAACAGGGCAGCACAGATTGCTTCATTATGAGTGATTATTAGGTGGTATAGGTCTAACTGGATTGTGTTTAAATTAAATTTGGGTTAGTGTCAGTTTTCTGAACGATTTGGTGAATGGGACTATCTACCAGTTGAATGAGCATTTTACCCCCAAAATAAGATAATTAGATATCCTGCACCTGAAATAAGATGATTGAGATCAATTGTTCTTGTTTTAAGTCCAAAAATCTTATACCATTGGCAAATAGTCTTATTTACCTGCTCAAATCAAGGAAAAATACACTAAGTTCAGCCTTATGATGCATCCATTTAGCATCATAAGGCATGACTTTCCTGGGCTACCATCCACTTTGATCAAATCTTATCAGTATCTCTGCTTCTCTCACATGCCCCACCACTTAACCCTCGGTTCTCTGTCATGTTGTGACTTAAACAGACGAAAAGCTGCACAACAGCGGCCGTGTAGCTTTGCGGCCTCCGCATCCAGGAGGGAGTCACTGAGATAACGTCAGCCTGGACAGATGCAGCAGATGTTTCTCATCCACGGCGTCTGTTTACAGCAGCGCAGCCAGACTGCAGGTTGGTGTGAATTTACAAGAGACGGCCACCGTGTTTTCCACCCCAGTGAACATCCCAACCTCAAAACCAAGGGATCAGCAATGTTTGTCCTGTGTGCACAAAATGTTTAACGGTTTGTTATTCCTGCAAACAAAATGGAAACCCACATCTTTCAGCGGGAGACGGTCGCGCTTGGGTGTCCACGTCACCAAGGGAGAGGTTTTTAGCAAGTTTTAATGTGTTTGAGGATGGAGGTTTCTAAAGAAACGTGTCAACCAAGGACAGAACTGAGGGTAAACATCTTCAAACGCCTCTTGTATAAAAGTATCGTGCCAAATAAAAAAATAAAATAAATATATAATTAATGCAAGGAAATCCTAAAAGGAAGTGGTTCTGTCACCACGTGCATGCTTAGGATGAGAGATTGTTGCCAAGTCATGTGCCTTACACAGCTTTTCCCCATTTTGACAAATTACAACCATAAATATCTGGATATTTTATCTGATAGACCAACACAAAGAACTGTTTAATAACAATCTGAAAAGTGCGGTGTGCATTTGTATTCAGCCCCTCAGCACTCACTGGGTTCTGCTCATCTAGAAACTGAATTTGCTGCACATCCTTCTTCACAAAATGGCGGGAAGAAGGATGGGATGGAGTTTTGCCACTAATTCTCGATTATATGTAGGTCTGGACTTTGACTAGGTCATTGCAACGCATGAAAAAAAGCTTTGATCTAAACTACTCCAGCTGCAGGTTGTTGTTACGGTTCTGGAGGGTGAACCTGTGTTTAACTTCTTCCATCTTCCTATCAGCTTCTGTGGCCCTGCTGAAGTAAAGCATTCACAGAGCATGATGCTGCCACCACCGTGGTTCACCATGGGAACGGAGGGATAAGGGTGATGTGCAGGCATAAAGTTCGATTTTGTTCTCATTTGAACAGAACATCTTCTTCCACAGGTTCGATGCGTCTTTTACACGTTTTGTGGCAAACTGTAAGCAGGACTTCTTATGAGTTTTTCTTGCCAGTCTTTAATAAAAGAACAGATTTGTGGACTAAAAGCTTTCCCCACCTGAACTGTGGATCCCTGCAGCTCCTCCAGAGCTACCTCGGCCCTCTTGGCTGCTCCAATTAATGCTCTACTTCCTGTCAGTCTAGGTCAGAGGTGTCCAAACTTTTTGGTACGTGGGCCAAAATTGTCAAATCAAAGGAACTCAAGGGCCAAAAAATGAACACAATTTTTTAAACCAAAAAAACGAAAAGAAATTTTTTATCTGCTCTACAAAATATGATTATTTAAAAAAAAGTAAGTCAGATTTTTTGTAGGAAATGAATGTGTAAATTATTGTAGAAAATTTAAAAAAGGGTTTTGCTCATTTGTTGTATTCATCCGGTTTGCTAATTATTTTGAATTATTTAATTTGACTCTTTGACAAAAATAAGCTTTACTCTTTTTGATCTGGTAATATTGGAACAATATTTGGGTCACTTGTTGTAATTAACCTGCATTTAAGTAACTAAATGTCATTGGATATATGTTATTATGAAATTAAAGAGAACGTCAAGTTTGTTTATTAAAAGATGAATACTTTGTGTTGTACTTAACATTTTAAATTGTAGGATTTTAACTTTTCTGTACAGTACAGGGGCCACAAATGGCCCCCCAGCCGAACTTTGGACATATCTGTTAGGTGGACATCCATGTCTTGGTAAGTCTGCAGGTGGTCTATGTCCAGATGATCGATTGCTCAAAGCTTGGGATGTTGTTGGAGAACCTGACGTTGCTTCAAACTGGACCAGAACTTCCTCCCTGAGCCGTCTGCTGGGTCTTCATGGAGCCAGTTCGTCTCCAGTCAGAGAACCGCTGGATTGCTTCTTAGATTAAGTTACACGCAGCTGGATTATTTGCTAATCAGGCGACATCTGAAGACAAATGGTTTTATTTAGGTTTATACAAATGGATAAAACGCTTTTTTTTGTCTTTTATTTATAAAAAGTGCCAAAATTCTCTTTTACTTTAAATTCACAATTAATTCACTTCTTTGTGTTAATCTGTCACATAAAACCCATTGAGGTTTTATGTGACAAAATGGTCACAAAATGTGGAAAACATCGATGGGTACGAACACTCTTCCTCGGAGCTTTATTTGTAATTTCAGAGTAAAACAGCTTCTTTTTCTCTTTAATGTCTCTGATCTCCCCAGCAGTCATAGTTGTACAGTCTGCATCAAATCTGTATGTTAACTTTTCATTTAAACAAATATTTCCTGGGCAGTATGATGTATGTCTTCAAACAACAGACATGATTCATACTATTTAAACAGAATTTAGCTCTTGCTATTGACCGTGTTTTCTGTGTTTAGAAAAAAAAAAAACAACCAGCAAGTTGTTGCCACGGAAAACATTTGTCCCCAAACACAAACGCCGCCTGAGCAGATAAATTCATGCAGAGCAGCATGGGACTGTTTGGTTCCTGTACATAAACGCCTGCTGCAGATGTTTGTCCTGTTTAATAGCAGATTTCAAACAGCTCAGTAAAATGTGATGGATGGTATTTACTGGAGGTTCTGAGTGGCTTTTTTTGCATTTTATTTCTCTTGTGGGACAGCGGTGGGTAAATTTCAGCGGTGGTTGGGCGTAATGAATCATCCGTGTTATGAAGAATTAGGGAAAACAGCTAATCTGACTGCTCAGCACACTAGCAGCGTGTTTGATGAGGATTTTGCTCCAGACGGCGTTCTTCCCTCGTGCCACTCCGCCCGCCGTAAATTTAAAGCCGGGGATCTCTTTGTTCCACCTCCTCCATTTATGAAATGTCTGAGAGTCATAAATCCAGCCTTGGGACTGTGTGTGCGTTCGCTGCGTAATCCTGCTGGAGCCATTAAGGCTGCGCCACATCCAGATCATGTCAGAACATCACATCCGCGTCGATGACGATGTGTTTTCCAGACAGACGCAGGATGCAACTGCCGGGCTTTCTGAAGACTTTCGGTTGGGTTCGGACCGTTTTGGTCGGACATTTGCAGAAGTTTCTCTCAATTCAGGGTCGAAATTATACAAAATAACACTCGTTTGGGTAAATATCCTTTAGCCTCTTGCAGTTAAATATTTATCTCTGGATATTTGAGCAATCTTTTCAGCAGAACTAGTGAATTCATTTTATATGAACTGGCTTCCTTCGACAAACCTGAGTTTTTAAGCATCCATCCGCTGTCTTTGTCCGCTCCTCTCTGCAGGGTCGCTGCTGTCCATCTCCAGGGTTCATTGGTGCAATAGGAGGGCACACCCTGGACAGGTCGCCAGTCCAAACAGTCTTGCAGACACATGCTTACAGGACAATTTCAGGGCAATCAGTTAACCTAACGGTCATGTTTTTGGACTGTGGGAGGAAGTGGGAGTACCTGGAGAGAACCCACACGTGCACGTGGAGAACATGCAAACTCTGTAGAGAAAGACCCAAAGCCAGGAGCTTGTTGCTGCATGACAGCGGCGCTAACAACAGCACCACTGAGCTGCAGGGTTCAGGGTTTGGGATTTGGAACGGCAGTCCCAGTAGCTTAATGTCTGCCTCCGTTATCCACTCCAAAACCAGTTTTGATGGTAAGAATTTGAGGGTAGTCTTCCCTTTTCGTTACTTCCTCCATCAAACAACCCCTAATCCCGATGCTGCCTCCACCATGCTTCATGATCTATTGTTCAGTTTGAAATCCTCACCTTGTCTACATACTTACTTTTATTGTGACCAAGCAGCTTACCGTTTGTCTCATCTGACCAGATAACTTTACTCCATATGGCATTTGGCTCGTTCACGTGGGCAGCTTGAGATGTAAAACTGGCCACACTGTGGATGGGACTTCATGGCAGGCTTGGGAGTCTGACCTTTAGCAAAGTGATGACACACCTGAACAAACTGCACCTCTTAACGGTTGCTTACGTTTATCAGTTTGGAATCTGCCGTTTTTTTTAGAGAAAGGCTCCGAAAAACTTTCCTAACTTGTGGTTTTGACCTGATCTGCCAGTGGAAGTTTGTCTTCTGCAGACATTTTAAATCTTCTGAGCTGCAGTGACATTTAGGCTTCATGTGGTGCAGTTTGTAGCATTGCTGCTTTGCAGCAAGAAGGTCATGGGTTTAATCCTGGCCTTGGGCCTTTCTGCATACAGTTTGCATGTCTTCCCCATGCATGCATGCATGGATCCTTTCCTACTTCCTCCCACAGTCCAAAACATTACTTTTTGGGTAACTGATTACTGTAAAATCACCCTTAGGTTTGACTGCACGCATGGTTGTTTGTCCTGTGTGCCTCAGAAGTGGCCTGCAACAGATGGACAACCTGTCCAGGGTGTACCCTGCCTCACCACCGCTGTACACTAGGTACCAGGGACCCTGCAGGAATAGGCAACTGACTGTTGGATAGTTTCTGAATGTGTTGCTAGAGCCCATTGTTATTTAGCTTTTTTTGTTACAGGTTGGCGGATTCAGTGAAAGAAACAGAAAAAACTGTGAAGGCAAGGAGAACCTTGCACTCCAAATCCAGCCCCTCCTTAGAAACATCTCAAAGATGCCCTTTAACACAGAAGCAGAGAATGAAAAACTGTAGGCTGTCAAACACAGACACACAAAGGCAGCACTAATGGCCTTGCATGTTACCCGCACGGACGTGAGGATTACTGTAAACACTCAGCTATCAGTAAAGAGGCTCGGCACTTAACGATGAAGTGTGTGTTTTCTGTAACGATGGGGGAACCGAAGGGAGGGGAAAGCTCTCTGCGGGCTGGGACAAGTTCACAGAGGCCAGGGCTCCGAACTAATCGTTATATACAGCAAGTAGCTGCAGAGGCAGAGCTCACCTGCGAAGGAAACATTTAGTCAGCACTGCCATTGAACTATTTAATTTAATTCAATAAGATTTTATTTGTATAGCGCCAATTCACAACACAAGTCATCTCAAGGCTCTTTCTAAAGTCAGACTCCATCAGATCCTCCAGGTTGGTCAGAAAGTTTCCTCTCTAAGGAAACCCAGCAGGTTGCATCAAGTCTCTCCAAGCAGCATTCACTCCTCCTGAAAGAGCGTAGAGCCACAGTGGACAGTCATCTGCATTGTTGATGGCTTTGCAGCAATCCCTCATACTGAGCATGCATGAAGTGACAGTGGAGAGGAAAACTCCCCTTTAACAGGGAGGAGAACCTCCAGCAGAACCAGAACCAGGCTCAGTGTGAACGCTCATCTGCCTCGACCCACTGGGGCTTAGAGAAGACAGAGCAGAGACACAGAAAGCACAGAAGCTCACATTGATCCAGGAGTACTTTCTATGTTAGATGGTAATAGAGGATGATCTGCCTCCCCTGATGATGTCACAGCTAACAGAACGCCAGACCAGGTGTACCTTCTATGAAGAGAAAAATGACAGAGAACAAAAAGTTAAAAGTTGAAATAACAACAAACAATGCAAATTGGAGAACAGTAGGAGAACTCAGCAGAATGAGAAAAATAGACCCTGATGTCCTCCAGTAGCCTAAGCCTATAGCAGCATAACTATAGAGGTAGCTCAGGGTAACATGAGCCACTCTAACTATAAGCTTTGTCAAAAAGGAAAGTTTTAAGATTAGTCTTAAAAGTAGACGGGGTGTCTGCCTCACGGACCAAAACAGGGAGTTGGTTCCACAGGAGAGGAGCCTGATAGCTAAAGGATCTGCCTCCCTGTCATGGTTTAAGTTTGTCTGGTTTCTTTCTTGTTATTTTGCAGTTCTCTCAGCTCTCCCTCGCTCAGTTTTTAGTCACACTTCTGGACACCAATTAGTCTTTATTCCCCTCACCTGTCAGGCTGCAATTACCCCTGATCTGTTGCCACCTGTGTTCACCTCTTTATAAGACTCACCTCATTCTGTTCTCGTCGCCGGTCCATAGTGTTCACTCCCGCTCAGTCTCTGCCAGAATCCTTTGTCAGCTCAGTTTTTTTTTTTTACTGTCAGCCAGAAGACTTACTTCAACTTTGTATTTTGTTCCAGTCAGCCAATTGACTTTCCTTCAGCTTTGTTTTTGTTCCAGTCACTGCCTAGATCCAGCTCAGCTCTGTTCCCACTCAAGTTCTCAACTCCTGTTCACGACTCCCGGGTTCTGTTCTGCTCTCAAGCTCCATCTCCTGTTCTCAACTCTTGGTGAGCTGTTCTGGTCTCAAGTCCTCGGCTCAGACGTTCTGGTCTCAAGTCCACGGCTCAGACGTTCTGGTCTCAAGTCCTCGGCTCTGATGTTCTGGTCTCAAGTCCTCGGCTCTGATGTTCTGGTCTCAAGTCCATGGCTCAGACGTTCTGGTCTCAAGTCCTCGGCTCTGATGTTCTGGTCTCAAGTCCACGGCTCAGACGTTCTGGTCTCAATTCCACGGCTCTGATGTTCTGGTCTCAAGTCCTCGGCTCTGATGTTCTGGTCTCAAGTCCACGGCTCAGACGTTCTGGTCTCAAGTCCTCGGCTCAGACGTTCTGGTCTCAATTCCACGGCTCTGATGTTCTGGTCTCAAGTCCTCGGCTCAGATGTTCTGGTCTCAAGTCCTCGGCTCAGATGTTCTGGTCTCAAGTCCTCGGCTCAGATGTTCTGGTCTCAAGTCCTCAGCTCAGATGCTCCGTCCTGGTCTCAAGTCTTCGGCTCCAGAGTTCCTCCCGGTCAGTCTCTCTACACGCCTCCTGCCGGCCAGCTTCTGCACCCTACACCTCCGTCTGTTGAAAGACTCTGGGTTCATCATCATCCATCTTCCACACCATTCAATAAACTCACTCCTAAGAACTAGCTCTGTGTGTGCGTGCTGTGTCCGGGTTCATCCTAGAAAAATATCATGACATTATGGACCGGCCACGGGATGAACCCGAGCACGCACAGAGCCTGGTGCAGAAGCTGGTAGGATCTGCCCCGCCTCCGGTTCATCTCGCCTGGGTCGCCGTGCGGCGACGCCTCGCCTCTGTTTCGTCTCGCCATGGTCGCTGAGTTGTGACGTCACGCTTCTGGTTCGTCTGCCGGGGTCGCATCCGCGACGCCCCGCCTCTGACTCTGTTTCCCGGATCACCTTCCGCGAAGTCCGCCTCCCACGCTGCTCAGCATTAAAGGACGGCGCTCCTCGTTGTCGCTGCCCAGCGTTAAATTTTGCTGCTGCCCAGCATATTAAGACTTTGCTGCCCAGCACCATCTAGTTTGAGTTTTTGTTTTGAGTTATTTTTGGTCTTGTGTTTTGAGTTACTTAACGTTCCTTAGTTTTAGAGTATTTCAGTGTTTCTTTGATTTCTTAGAGTTTTTTAGGTTTGGTTTGTTGTGTTCTAGTTCTGCTTTAGTTTCTAGTCTTGCTTTTTGTATATTTTTACTGTTTTAGAAGAATTGTTTCCGCCTTCTGTTCATTTGTTTAGGCTCAACCTTAGTTTTGGTTTACTTAGGATTTTTTGATGTTTTAGGGTTATTTTGGGGTTTTTCTTTCTTTGAGTATTTGAGTTTTTATTTAGCTTTTGTTTTTCCAGCTCGGTTCTATTGTTCTAGGTTAGCTTTTAGTCTTCCGAGTTTTGTTTTTGAGTTCCAGTTTTACCTTAGACTTCCTGTTTTGCTTTGTGTTCTTAATTCTAGCTTTAGTTATCTAGTTTTTCATCAGTTTAGCTGTACCTGCCCTCATCTCCCTGTTCTGCGTTGTTTCATAGTTTTGCTTTAGTGTTTGGTTCCTTTCCTAGTTTACCAGTCTTGTTTTGATTTTTCAGTTTTAGACCCGTAGATCCGGCTTTAGACCCTGTAGTTCCTATCCTAGTTCTAGTTTTAGACCTGTAGTTCCGTCAGCCCTGTAGTCCCTGTCTTGTCCCGTAGTTCTTGTCTAGCCCTGTAGTTCTAGTCTTAGTTCTGTATTTGTTTTTATTAAGTTTTGTTTGTTTATCCCCTTAGTGTCTATGTCTGGGTTCCTGCGCCGTCTGGGTTCCTGCGTTGGATGGGTTCCAGCGCTCTCAAAGGTCCCTGCGCTTTCAAGGTCCCTACGCCTTACTTCTCCTGTTTTCGTTGTTTTTGTTTTTGCCCTGTTTAGGTTAGTCTAGTTCCCTCTAGCCTTCAGTAGTTTTATTTTGTTTTGACTTCCCCTAGTGTCTCTGTTCTGTTCACCTAGCCCTCTTTGTTCTTGTTGTTCTCCTGTTTAGGCGCCGCCAGAGCCCTCCGGCGTTCCAAAGTAGCCGGCTGAGCCCTCTGGCGCGCCCGGCCTGTCGCTGCCCAGCGCACGCAGGTCGCCGCCAGAGCCCTCCGGTGCTTATAAGTTGCTGTCTGAGCCCTCTGGCGCGCCTGGCCTGTCGCTGCCTAGCTCACCCTCTAGTTCCGGGTGTTTACGTTTTTCTCGGTTCCCCGGCGTGTTTAGACGTCCTCTGTTCTCGGTTCCCCGGCGTGTTTAGACGCCCTCTGTTCTCGGTTCCCCGGCGTGTTTAGACGCCCTCTGTTCTCGGTTCCCCGGCGTGTTAGAACGCCCTCAGTTCCCTGGTGTTTAGGTTTCTTGGTTCCCTGGTGTTTAGATTCCTTGCGTTTAGATTTAGTGTTCCCTGGCGTTTTAGAAGTTCCTGCTTCCCTTGTGCCCCGGCGTTTCCCTCGCGCCCCGGCGATCTCTTTCCTCGCGCCCCGGCGTTTCCCTCAAGCCCCGGCGGGTTTCCCCTGGCGTTTCTGTACGCCAGTCGTGCTCCAGCGTGTGTTGTTGAGCCCTGGTGTTTTCAGTACGCCTGTTCTTCCCTCTGGCGTTGTCGTACGCCTGTTCTTCCCTCTGGCGTTGTCGTACGCCTGTTCTTCCCTCTGGCGTTGTCGTACGCCTGTTCTTCCCTCTGGCGTTGTCGTACGCCTGTTCTTCCCTCTGGCGTTGTCGTACGCCTGTTCTTCCCTCTGGCGTTGTCGTACGCCTGTTCCTTCCCTCTGGCGTTAAGTACGCCCGTTCCTTCCCTTTGGCGTTAAGTACGCCCGTGCTTCCCCCCTGGCATTGGTGCACGCCTGTCTTGTATCCCTGGTGTTTCCTTTCACCTGTTCCCCAGATTTCTCTGGACTTTCGGTTCCCCAGAGTTCTCTAGCCCCTTTGGTTCCTCCGTGTTTTTTGGCCCCTTGGTTCCTCCGTGTTTTTTGGCCCCTTGGTTCCTCCGTGTTTTTTGGCCCCTTGGTTCCTCCGTGTTCTTTGGCCCCTTGGTTCCTCGTGTTCTTTGGCCCCTTGGTTCCTCGTGTTCTTGACCTTTTGGTTCCCCGTTTTCTCTAGTTTCTTTGATTCCCCAGTGTTTCTCCTAGGCTTTTGGTTCCCCTGTGTTCTGTTTTTTGTTTATTCCCGTCACCTGTCAGGCTGCAATTACCCCTGATCTGTTGCCACCTGTGTTCACCTCTTTATAAGACTCACCTCATTCGGTTCTCGTCGCCGGTCCATAGTGTTCACTCCCGCTCAGTCTCTGCCAGAATCCTTTGTCAGCTCAGTTTTTTTTAGTCAGCCAGAAGACTTACTTCAACTTTGTTTTTTGTTCCAGTCAGCCAATTGACTTTCCTTCAGCTTTGTTTTTGTTCCAGTCACTGCCTAGATCCAGCTCAGCTCTGTTCCCACTCAAGTTCTCAACTCCTGTTCACGACTCCCGGGTTCCGTTCTGCTCTCAAGCTCCATCTCCTGTTCTCAACTCCTGGTGAGCTGTTCTGGTCTCAAGTCCTCGGCTCAGACGTTCTGGTCTCAAGTCCTCGGCTCAGACGTTCTGGTCTCAAGTCCTCGGCTCAGACGTTCTGGTCTCAAGTCCTCGGCTCAGACGTTCTGGTCTCAAGTCCACGGCTCTGACGTTCTGGTCTCAAGTCCTCGGCTCAGACGTTCTGGTCTCAAGTCCACGGCTCAGACGTTCTGGTCTCAAGTCCACGGCTCCAGAGTTCTTCCCGGTCAGTCTCTCTACACGCCTCCTGCCGGCCAGCTTCTGC
Organism: Fundulus diaphanus; assembly: GCA_037039145.1. Taxonomy (NCBI): domain Eukaryota; kingdom Metazoa; phylum Chordata; class Actinopteri; order Cyprinodontiformes; family Fundulidae; genus Fundulus; species Fundulus diaphanus. Next base: position 5,145,150 of record CM073122.1, read on the forward strand.
ACCCTACAGCTCCGTCTGTTGAAAGACTCTGGGTTCATCATCATCCATACCATTCAATAAACTCACTCCTAAGAACTAGCTCTGTGTGTGCGTGCTGTGTCCGGGTTCATCCTAGAAAAATATCATGACACTCCCATTCTACTTTTAGAGACTCTAGGAACCACCAGCAGACCTGCAGTCTGAGAGCGAAGTGCTCTGTTAGGAACATACGGGGTAATCAGAGCTCTGATATATGATGGAGCTTGATTATTAAGGGCTTTATACGTTGGAGAATTTTAAATTTAATTCTTGATTTAACAGGAAGCCAATGAAGGGAAGCTGAAATTGGAGAAATATGATCCCTCTTGTTGATTTTCATCAGGACTCTTGCTGCAGCATTTTGGATCAGCTGAAGACTTTGAACTGCATTTTGTGGACTTCCTGATAGTAAAGAATTACAATAGTCCAGCCTTGAAGTAACAAATGCATGCACTAGTTTTTCAGCATCGCTCCTGTACAGAATGTTTCTAATTTTGGCGATATTCCTGGGGTGAAAAAAGGAAACTCTGGAAACCTGTTTAATATGGGATTTAAATGACATGTCTTGGTCGAAAATAATACCAAGATTTTTTACTTTATTACCAGAGGCCAAGTTAATGCCATCCAGATTCAGTGATTTAAGAAGTTTGTTTTTTGAGGACTCTGGTCCAAAGATTACAACTTCTGTCAGAAGAATTTAAAAGCAAGAAATTTAAAGTCATCCAGCTTTTGATGTCAAGACATGCCTGTAGATGAAGTAATTGATTGGATTTATGGATAAATATAGCTGAGTGTCATCATCATAACAGTGGAAATTAATCCCATGCTGTATGATAATTTTGCCAACCGGAAGCATATATATAGTAAAGAGAATTGGTCCAAGGACTGAACCTTGTGGTACTCCACAGGTGACCCTAGAGTTTGAAGAAGATTTATTATTAACATGAACAAACTGGAATCTGTCAGACAGATAAGATTTAAACCAGCCTCCTGCTTTCCCCGTAAACTAAGGGTTTAAAACACACATTTCTGTACAAATGTATGTAACTTTAAGTACATATTACTGCTTTTAACACATGCTATATTCACATTCTCAGCACAAAGTCAAACTTGTCCCCCCAGTACCGCTTATCCCAGATCCTGTCTGCTGGTATTCACAGGATCTCGAGCCAAGCAGAGAAGCTTCAGGAACCCCAGGGTCCAATCTTCGCTTTTTGCAGATGATGTGGTCCTTTCATTGTGCTTTGGAAAGGTTTTCATCCAATCTGACGCAGCAGGGGTGAGAGTCAGTCTCTCCAAGCCTGAGTGGAAGGCTCTTAGTTGGATAACGGTGGACTGCCCATAAAGCTGGTGCTGCTCCATTCTGTTGTGATCAAACAAGAGCTGAACTGATTTACTGGTCCATTAAAGTTCTGACCCTCACCTATGGCCACGAGATTGGGATCATGGTTAAAAGAATAAAATCCTGGATACAAACAACTGGAATGCTTCTTACCTATGTTGGCTGGACCTCGCCTTAGAGATGACGTGAGGAGTTTGTCACCAGTTGTTCAGGTTTATAATCTGGACGTCCTCCGGATGCCTCATGTTGAAGGGTTTCCAGTAAATTTCCTCTGGGTGGAGAGTTGGGACCAGATCCTGATGCAAGAACTTTAGATCCCTTCTTGCCCAGAGAGCGTGAAGGAGGAGAGGGATCTCCTGGTTTCCCTCCAGGACCGGTAGAAAACCCTGACGGCTTTTGTCTTGCAGCCGGAGATCTGAGAGGGTTATTCAGTGTATTCATCGGCTAACTTAGTCCGTACACTCAGCCTAGTGGAAGCCCCGCTGCTGTGTAAACGGTGTGCAGCTGGTATCATTAAACGAAGGCACAGAAAAAAGCAACAAAACAAGGAGCAAAAACAGAACCGACCGCTAGAAACGGATTAAACCAAAACACAAAGCGAAGACCTGAACATGAGACTCGGTCACCATTACACCAAAGGTCCGATAATCAGCTGTTAGTGCAGGATTAAAGCTCAGCTAACCCTGTTACTGCGCTGCTCAGCATCCAACACTGATGTCTGAGAAGGCCAGAGTGGTGTGAAGGTTGTGGAGAGCTGAACGCCATTTTCAGCGGTACTTTGTGAATCTGTCTCTGTAGGATTCAGGCTGGATGGCAGATCATTGCTCGCTGTCTCCTTCACTGCTTCATCACGTTTCTGGCGTCAGATCTCTGCACCCGAGCAGCTTGCTCTCGTTAACCTAATGTACTAAAACTCTTCCCCGCCCCGCATGGCAGAAAACAGGAAACTGCTGCATGAATCACAAACACTTGGACAGATGACACTGCTTTAGCATTCCTTCGGCTCCGTTTGGAGATACAAACGCTCTGATGTTTCCTCTGTTGTGTCTGCACGGCTCCGGATGATGGTTCAAGGTTGCGTGTTGAAACTGTAGCCCGGCTCGGGTGAGTCGTCTCGCCTTTGGCGTCGCAAGAAGGGAATGCGGCAGACCGAGGAGGAGACGGGGCTTTGAGTTCAGAGAAAGGCCAAGTGGTTTCTGCACCATCACCGAGACATCCGATGAGATCGGCAGCTGAGGAAAACTAGAGAAGGCCTGCCCCGTACGTCACAGGATGGTGAACCTGAAGCTGCTAGAAGCGGCTACGGCTTGTCAGATATAAAACACCCAGAAAGAGACCAAGTAGATGCCTGAGGGATACAGTTACACACAGGCACGAAGAATGACACTCCTGTGAAGAAGAGGTGATTAATCTGGAGCGGTGTCCTGACATGCAGATGATGGTTGTTTCCCTGAAAGAGTTGACTGTTAGAACCGAGGAAAGGATGGAATGAGTCAAAATTAATGACAGCGTTTATTTCTCCAATTTCAGCTTCCCTTCATTGGCTTCCTGTTAAATCAAGAATAGAATTTAAAATTCTTCTTCTAACGTATAAAGCCCTTAATAATCAAGCTCCATCATATATCAGAGCTCTTATTACCCCGTATGTTCCTAACAGAGCTCTTCGCTCTCAGACTGCAGGTCTGCTGGTGGTTCCTAGAGTCTCTAAAAGTAGAATGGGAGGCAGATCCTTTAGCTATCAGGCTCCTCTCCTGTGGAACCAACTCCCAGTTTTGGTCCGTGAGGCAGACACCCCGTCTACTTTTAAGACTAAGCTTAAAACTTTCCTTTGTGACAAAGCTTGTAGTCAGAGTGGCTCATGTTACCCTGAGCTACCTCTATAGTTATGCTGCTATAGGCTTAGGCTGCTGGAGGACATCAGGGCCTATTTCTCTCACTGCTGAGTTCTCCTACTGTTCTCCAATCTGCATTGTTTGTTGTTATTTCATCTTTTAACTTTTTGTTCTCTGTCATTTTTCTCTTCATAGAAGGTACACCTGGTCTGGCGTTCTGTTAGCTGTGACATCATCAGGGGAGGCAGATCATCCTCTATTACCATCTAACATAGAAAGTACTCCTGGGTCAATGTGAGCTTCTGAGCTTTCTGTGTCTCTGCTCTGTCTTCTCTAAGCCCCAGTGGGTCGAGGCAGATGAGCGTTCACACTGAGCCTGGTTCTGGTTCTGCTGGAGGTTCTCCTCCCTGTTAAAGGGGAATTTTCCTCTCCACTGTCGCTTCATGCATGCTCAGTATGAGGGATTGCTGCAAAGCCATCAGCAATGCAGACGACTGTCCACTGTGGCTCTACGCTCTTTCAGGAGGAGTGAATGCTGCTTGGAGAGACTTGATGCAACCTGCTGGGTTTCCTTAAAGAGGAAACTTTCTGACCAATCTGGAGGATTTGATGGAAAGAGCCTTGAGATGACATGTTGTGAACTGGTGCTATACAAATAAACTGAATTTACCTGTATTAAAATCAAAGGCCATGTTTGGGGATCTGTGGAAAAGTTCAAACCAAACTAATGTAAAATATGATAAACATTCTTGGCAATAGATTTCTGGAACAATTTTGAAGGTTTTCCTTGGATTTTGGCCATTTTTCCACTTATCGTCGGGACTCGTACTTGAGCAGGACAGAATAATCTGCAGGTTGGGATTGAAAAGTCTCAAGTGAACGCCAAATCATCAGACCTAAAACAAACATCTCCAGCAGCTGAACAGCATCTGAAACTCATCTATGGAGTGGAAACAATTGTGTTTTTGTGTGGAAACTATTTGTCTGTTCGCAAGGTGCAGGAAAATATAGACTTTATTAAATAAATGAAACAATAAATACATTTATTTAGAGTCAGTTCTCTGTATTGGGTCAACACAACACCATTTGATTCACTTGTCATGTCTCTTTATTTCTGCAGGGCTGGCCCAAGGTTTTATGGGGCCTATAGCAGAATTCGATTTGGGGCCCATCAGCACTGCTAACACTGTTTCAGTACCGCTTTGGTAAAATCTGGGAGGATGGCCCGAGTTTCATGGCTGAGATTTAAATTAATCATGAATAATTGCTTTTTATTTGCTGAGATAACATCAGTTTCTAACAGCAATCAAACAATGAAGATTGTTCTTTTAACTTTTACATCGTAAAGTTCAATTCCTTTCAAACATTCGTTTAAAGTTTAAGCCGATTAAAATGTTTTAACTTATCAAATGCAATAGTAATCTCACTCTCAATAAAATAAATAATTGCAACAATGCGGCGCACTGCCCAAGCTGCAGCCTTAAAGATATAATCCACGCGCCTAATTTCTCTTCCACTGAACTATGACGCTGGATCAAAAAAAAAAAGCTTAAAAAATACATTTTATTTGTAGTCTACAAATATATTTAATCTACAGACGGACTTTTAAAATGGATTTACTGTGTAGGTTTTTAAAAATGGTCTTATTGGTCTGCAGAAAGATGCAGGTGTTTCCTTCTGGGTTTTAAGTGTCTGGACTTCAGCCTGAGAAGCAAACATCTAACAGAATGGCCGCCATGTTGTGTTTCAGACATGGTGGTGGAGACAAAGCTTCCACTCATCTCCTCGTGTGTGATGGGATGAAATCAGTTGACTTTGAAGATCAGAACCAGCGGGCTTTGTTCAGCCCCGTTTGTCCCTGAAACCAGCCGTTTCTCCTTTGGTTTGTCTGCCTGTGGAGCTCAAGCTGCAGGAAAAACATGTGTTATGTTGTGACTTCAGGTGAGTCCCATTATAAAGAGGGAAGTAGCTGAGGAATTGCACCATGGATGAGTTATTTACGCAGGCAAAAAAAAAATTTTTTTTTCCCAGGTAAAGTCCTTTAGTTTGTTGTTTATTTCTCCTTTGCAAGCAAGCAAACAGAAATGGACAAACATTTTCCTCCCTGCTTCTCTTGCGCTGTTAAAAAAAAACACATACGCACACCCAGATGCATGCTGGTCCTACCACTGACAGCCTATTTATAAACATAATCGTACGCAAATTGCTCATAACTAACCAGAAACAAAGAAACATAACTAAATAACCAAAAAACATAATCTCAAAACAAATATCAAACAATAAAGTAAAATAAAAAACCTTAATTAGATTATCCACAATTTTTTTTAAATTAATTAATAAATAATAACTGGCTCCTACACTCCGGCCCCTAATTGTGTTTACACTTAATCTCAGTTACTGTTATTCTTATAAGGAGCCATACTCTCAAAGAAACAAACTACTAAAAAACTACAAAATACAAAAAACTACTATTGTGATCCCTTTATTTCCCTCTTATTCTACAATAGTGTTTACCAAGAAAAGCTGTCTTTTCTTGGTACCCTTTCACGTCTTTTCAGCTTTAAATAGATTTTCCTTTATGCTGAACACAACCAGGGGTTTCACGTTGCTTTTGGTGCTTTCAACAACTAAGTTACTGTTTATCCTTATTCCATCCATCCATTGTCGCTGGGGGTGTTGGTGCCTATATCCATCTGTCCATGGAAACGTTGCCAGTCCATCATAGTTCATCATTATTCATATATTTAAATTAAACAGCTTGTCTACTTTATCTGGGCCAAGAGCCTGTAAACTAACAGGAACCAAAAGAGACAATCTGGTGGAGTTTCTTGACTTTAATTGATTAATTAATATAAAGAAATATATTTTACAGAAATAAATATATTTATATAAAATCTATAATGTATGTATATATCTAAAATAGATTTTTATTGTTCACTTTGGAGCCGACAAGTCAGAGTAAAACTTGAGGGTGTATATAATATATGAACAGAGGTTATATGCAAAAAAAAATTATTTACACTCTGCATTAACAATATAAATGGACAAAAAAAGGAGCGAATACAAATAAATTTGTCGATTTAAAGGTGAGATAATGATGGTAACTAGCCTGGACCAAGGGGATGATAATTTTAGTCAAGGGAAGTCTGGTTCTTCTCAGACATCTGGTTCTTGGAGCTCGAGCCGCTAAAGAGAACCGGTTCTCTCGGTTCCCAAGTGGTCGCTCAGGTTTCCTCTTTCTTTGTTGCTTTGTCAAAGTTATTACCAAAAACAGAGTAAAACTGTGAATTAGTAACACACTGACTTACATAACAATTATTATATCAAATATTTGCAGAAATGGCCAAAAAAAAGGTACTGCAGTGAGAATACCGTGACTTCAACGTGTTTTTACTTAAGTTAATAGTAGTCGTCCACAGAAAAAAGTATTAAAAAGTATCATGGTAAAAAAGGCGACCCAGTGCTGAGTAACAGTTTGATCAGAGCATCTGAGTTAATTTGTGAACATAATGTGATCAGACAGACAAAATATTATTGCAAAGTAATAAAATAAAAGTAAAAAAAGAGTATGTATGTTTGTCCTTTTCTGTTTGCGGCATTGACCTCTGTGTTAACATAAACTAGTTAGTTAGTTAGTTAGTTAGTTAGTCTGGTGCATTTTTGGGTAAAACATGTTGGATCTTAATTAAGTGAAGAAATCAAGGGTTGGTGGTGTAACCAGAAATTTCAGTGAACTCCTTCAAAATATTACTAAAGTAAAACTAAAACTTATGGAGCAGTAAAACTACATTCTATTAAAAAGTTACTCTAGTAAATGCAACAGGTTCCTAGAAACCTGTGAAAGTGTGTAACTTGTACAGGATGTTAAAGTGCACCACCTCTGATGAGCCTGTAGGTTGCTGCGTGTGCAATTTTAACCGTGCAGAACCTTCTCTCTTGGGATGTTTAAATAGAAAATACCAAGCAGGTGCTGCATGGATGCTAGATCTCTGTTGGCCGTACGTGACGTCATCACTTCCCTGCAACTTTGGGCTGTGACCTCTGCAGCGTTTTAAGACATTTCCACATTTTGGGGGAGCATTAAACTGGACTGCAATGCTCGAAAACATTGCAGATAAAACATTTTTGCCAAACAAAAACTATAATACAATAAAAACGTTTTAAAAACTGTGCCTTTTTTAAAAAGTAGGTCCCGAACAGCCCAGCTGCGCAGCGGAGACGCTTAATAACTTGTATGTGACTCCTCTTAGTTGTGCGCAGCTGCTGGGCTCTGATTGGCGCAGAGAGGCGTGTTCCCGGCAGGAATGCAGCGCTCAGGTGGAGGCAGAGTCGCGCACCGACCTCACTGCGCTCCCACGGCACGCAGGACCCTCAGCGCTGCGCGCCGCCGCACTTGGACTGGGCGGACTGGTGAGAGGGGACGGCTCCTGGAGGAAGCTACCTGCTGCTGGCACCGGGGATTTAACTTGGAAACGGTCTGAGGGAAAGGTTCATGTCTCATTGGGGAATAATTGGCTCATGACTCACGGCTGGAAACGTCTCTCAACAAGTCACTTCTTGCACCCGAGTGTCCTCAAGAAGATGCGCGTTTTTCACATTCAGCTTTCCCCGGAAGACTACAGTGATGTGATGCGTTCTGGGAGCTGGTAACGCAGCTGCACGGATGGATCAGCTCTCCAGCTGAAGGCGAAGGAGAGTAAAAAACAGTCCCTTTACGCGTGGAGTGGATCAGGACGTGGGAAATCGGCAGGGTTGGGTCTGGTCAGCCGGGATGCGCCATGCGTCAGACGTTTCACAGCACGATGCTTCATCAAAACCGCACCTGACACGTCGTCCCGGTCCGTTTTAATCCACCAGGAGCCACGATGCCCCCAGCGCGCCACAGGTGAGAGAGAGCCAGCTTTCAAACGAGTCTCTGCTCAAAGTTTCCCTGCAGACGCATCCGTGCTGGGGGGGGAGAGTCCAGCGTTGCGAGGGGGGGGGGGGGGGCGACACATCCCCCGCCTGTATGTGGAGACCGTTTTAATGGCTTCCTGAGGAGGAAAATCTGTGCTGCCTTTAAATATTTACCTTGAGGTCCTTTTTCCTTGCAAGGAGCTGCAAAGCCTTGAACATTTGTTGCACCACAGTGACGGATGGGAGGTGACACATTCCTGGGAAAGTTTGAGTTTTTCCAGGTTGGAAGATGTTTGTTCTTAGTTTTGCTTCATTATCTAAACTGTAGACTTGCTTTTATTGCTGAGGATATGGCAAAGTTTGCATTTGGCTGTTCGTTATTGGCTCTTTGTGGAGAAATACTGGGAGGTGACCCTGCAGTCATCTGCTCAGTCATCTGCTCAGCTCTACACCCCCTTCTCATCTTGGTAACTCCAGTGTCTCCGCAGCATGATGCGTCCCCCGCCGTGTTTTACTGTGGGGACACCGTGTTCATGCAGATGTGTATCGTTAAAATTGATGTGTCATTTGGCTTCTACTTCACAGTCATGCACAGCCTTGGTCTATCATACAAAAAAAACCCAATAACATAAAGTCAGGGTTTGCAGCGAGAGAGAATCGGTTGGTGCGGACACTGTTGCAGGGCGCAGCGTGGTTTTCTCCACACAGGCTCCAGCGGGTGAAGCGCTCCTCCTTCTCATATCAGGAATATTGCCACTCCTGACTCCACACGTCCCGCTGCTCCACCTTTATCTCCTCCGTGTCAGCAGCTATAAATACTCTGCTCATATTTTATCTGACCCCGGCCCCACAGCAGAGCACGCCGACAAAGCAGACCTCGGAGAAGCGCAGCCTGTGCTCCACGTTTTCCTAATCTGGCTCCTGATGGCAAACCCTTGTTGACTGTATTATCTAAACACGTTCAGAAGAAGGGGAAATGTTTGCAGCTGGATTTGATGAGATGTGTCAGAAAAATTTGCATCCTGACAGTAAGGGCTGACTGGTCTACAGAAGCAGAAGTTTGGCTTCAGGCCCTTTTTCTTCTGATGACTGTCAGGAGGAATGCGAGTCTGAGACGGAGCCATCAGCCTCATGAGCAGATTTAATCTCCTTAGCTCAGAACACGGAGCATATAGTGTTCAAAGCGAGGACGCTGATTTGATGTTATGATGTCACTCTCCGCTTCGGGGAGGAATTTTAGGCCTGAGGACGCGTGGTGCGAGCACCAGGTATGGACACGAGTTTCTCTGGAGAGGGATTTGTTGTTAACAAGGGAACAAGGCTCAGGACGCCAGAACAGTTCCATCAAGCTCTTGTTTGTTGATTAAGAACAACTTTAGGTTCTCCAGAGTTGCAGCGAGGAAGTCCAATGGAGAGCAGATGCAGGATAGAAACCCACAGCGGCCGCAGTAAAGTTCGGCTGCTGTTGTTTCAGCCTGAAGGGACGTCAGCGACGTTTCTGTAGCAGCATAAACCTCTAATTTATCTAACTTACACTGAGTATAAGTTAGGATCTGTTGGAGAAGCACTAAACACAGACGTCCTGGTGAGAAACTAACATTCACCCATCAGATCCATGACTGTAGCAACAATTTTAACAATTATTTATATAAAAAATGTCCAGACGACAACAACAACAAATACCGATGATTATTTAAAACAACAACTGGGTTCACAGGAATAAATTCAACCCATTTAATATTTGGGTTTATTGTTCCTTAGCAGGTTGCTGGACTCTTTGCAGCCATCAGGCAGGTTCTGGTGCCGTTCTGGTTGATATCTGAACTCTCTTCTGGCCAGAACCAGTAGAGTTAATTTAAACTGGTTGGCTTCCTGACACTGATTCGGCTTTCAAGCGCAGCCCATTTATTTGTTACAGGATTGGTGTCGGACCGTTGAGGCCACTCTGTAAGCCTAATACTAGTCCGTCTGATCCGTCCCAAACCCATTTTTGGATGTTTGTTCGGTACCGCCGTCCTGCTGGAACACCAAACTGTCCAGGTTTGGGCCATCTAGCTTTTAAACTCTGACTTAGGGTGGCAGAATTGGGGGGGTTAATTACTCCATTCAGCACCAAACTACCCCAAAGCATGGTGCTGCCGCCACCGTCCTCGGTTTGTAATCTTTACGTTTCCAAACATGCGTCTTGTAGCAACGCAGCTCAATCTTGGTCTTTTCTGAGCATAAAACAGTTTTTTTTTTGCCCACAGAAGGTATTTGGCTTGTCCGTTTGGGAAGCTTCATGTTCATGTTCACGCCTCGTTGGTGGTCTCTCAGTCCATGGTGACGTTAAAATGTTGCACCAGTTTCCAGTTGGTGAGCATTGTTGGGTTCTGGGTTGTCCCTGAACACTGTAACCCGTTTCCTCTCCTCTGAGGGATGGGTCGGGGCCAAACGATCGAATCTTGGTTGTCCCAGCAGGTCAATGATCTCAAACACTCATCCGAAGTGATTTGGGCTGGATGAAACCGACTCACTATGACGGGTCTGCAGCGGCCTTCCCAAACCTCAACCCTGCTGAGAATTTGTGGACTTTGATGAAGTCTTGGTCAACCGAATGATTTTCAACAAGCTCCTCCAGTTCCATCAAGAAGAAGTCAAATACGTGGCCAGAATGACATGGAGCCGAGGTTTATATTGTCTAATTCTGACTCGGTGGGGATTAGATATAAATTCACAACTAAGTCAAACTGGTTCACCAAATTGCTGTTTTGTAAAATCGCTGAAGCAGTTTGATGCGTAATCGTTCCCAGATGGAAAAAAGAACGCCCCGGATGTCTTCATGAAGGATCAAAGAGATCAGAAACACTTAATTGTGTAATCTCTGTATTTGTTTATTGTATTTACCGTCAGCTTTGTGCTTTAAGTCTCAGCTGGGCCTTTTGGATCAAGTTGTTGTTGCATCCATGTTTGGTTTAGCATCAGAGTTAAGAGACCTTTAATCTCTATTTCGTCTGGTTCAGTTCTCCGTTATCCTCTTTTCCTCTCGCATGTTTCCTACCTGAAGGACGCTGCAGATGTTTCAGTAAATGTTTTCCTCCATCTCTTTCATAGTGGACAGCTTTTTATCGATACTACAAGCTTTAGCGTCCTCTTACCTTTCCAAAAATGTTCAGTGAATAAACACGTTTTCACCTGTAATTATTCAATGGTGAATAATTACATTATTCACCATTAAAGTAAGAAATGCTACAATGGGGTCGAATGTCACACACCAAAAATAAAAATAAATGCCACTGCGGTAAAACGTCCTCCAGCTGCGACGTCCTGCTCCTGATTTCAAACGTCACGCAGTCCTTCCAGCTGCAGCTTGAATCTGCAGATTGGATGAAGGAGGTTTTGAGCAAAAAAAGGAAAGTTAAAGAACTAATCAGCGACTCTGAGGGTTCAAACGGAGATAAAGTGAAGCTAAATATCCAGCTTAGTTTAAGTTTAAGTGATCGGATCCCTTCTAACCCAGCGTTAACAAACCCAAGTCACAGAAAATGACAACACGAGTTAGTGATTATACTGAGAAAACGCCCGTTTCAAGGTTCATCCAGATAAAACTTTACAGCTCTGTGTTTGCGCCTCCAGAAAGAGACGCATGGAGGTTGGTGTCTGAATGCTGCAGCCCCAGTCGCCCAGGAGGCATGTTCTTCATTTGTTTCGTCTGCAGGACGAGGGAAAGCCATCGTCCTGCAGGTTAACCATGAAATGTGGCGGATTTGTTGGTTCCAAATCTGACGCTTTTCAGTCCTGCCTGGTAGCTCAGCTTTGAGATGCTTTTTGACAAGTTCTTAAAAACTGTCGAAATTAAAGTTCTTTTTACCACAGTGTTGCGTATTTGGACCCCCCCCCCCCCCCCCCAAGTCTCTCATGTTGCAAGAGCGTGATTGCAGATGACCTTGGAGGCTCTGCAGAAGGATAATCTCATAATCCCTGAGGTATGATGGTGTACCAAGTCCGCGCTCTTTGTCATGAAAGGAGCGAATTAGGCAAAGAAAGGAGAACAAAGTGCAGCTGAATCTGGACACTTTGCCAACAACAAAACTGACAATGTTTTGTGATTTTCTTCTCATTTCTGTATTGCAAACGGCGTCATTTAGTCGTCTTTCACCTCAATGAAGTATTTTTTCTTCCAGACCTTCTTGTAATCTTCTGAACGGGTGGAGATCATTAGCTCCTTTCTGGATTTCCTTCCCAGTTTAGCTCTAGGCTTTAGCTGCTTACTTAGTCAGTTTAACCCCCATATCTTATCGTTTTCACATGAAGTTAATGAACTTTTACGCGACTGACCAAAACCCAGTAAGGCATAATTGGGAGGTGGAAGGAAAGACGCACGTTTTTTTTCTATGAATGAAAAGTGTTTTTACTTTCTTTAAGCCGATGCTTTTCAGATCCACATGCTGCTCACATCCCGGCTGTCTCTATCAGACTTTCACATCTAATAAAATGGAAATTACTAGCAATTTTTCTTTGCAAAGCAGCTCAAGCTCAAGCAAACTGGCTGGAGAGAATCGCTGGACTTCAGTTTCAACGTCTCACCACAAAATTGTAATTGGATTTATGTCTGGACCTTGACTTGGCCATTCTCACTCTTGAATATGCCTCCATGGAAAGCCTCTGTGTCTCTGGCTGTATGTAGACTTTCTTCTTACCACTTTTATAAAGACTTATACAGATAAGTCAGATTTATAGAGTTCCTGAGGGAGCTGTGGATTTCTGCAGCTCCTCCAGAGTCTCTGTGGATGCCCTGGTTGCTTCTCTGATCAATGCTCTCCTGGTCCAGCCTGTCAGTCCAGGTGGACGTCCATGTCCTGGTAGGTCTGCAGGTGGTCCATCCTCTTTGCAGGTCCAGATGGATTGATCAGAGCTCTTGGAGACGTTCAAAGCTTGGGATGTTGTGTTTGAACCTAAACCTGCTTTAAGCTGAACCAGAGCTTTCTCCCTGACCTTTCTGCTGGGTTCCTCGGTCCTTATGGGGCTGGATGTTCTCTAAAGAAGTCCAGAAACAGAACAGCTGGATTTATGTTGAGATGAAATCACACGCACATGGTCTATTGAACTATTCACTATTGAGATGATTGGTTGGTTTCGCTGGTTTTTATCAAGTCGGATGCCGGTTCATGACCCATTTTTATAAATCCTTCTGTTTTACCAACACATTCCTTCACAGTTCAGCTCACGTAAAACACATCTTTAGACACAGCAACGTGTGTCGCAGGATAAAGTATCAGCAGAACAACAGGCTGATGAAGGCATTAGCAGTTGTTTAAAACGGGTTTGAGGGAACCGTGTTTCATTATGTCTCAGTGAAGCAGCTGCAGAGGCACAAAGAGGCTCTGCTTAAGTGGCTTGTTTTGTTACGGCGTACCGACCGAAGGCCGACTGCTGATGCCTCATTCACAAACGCGGGGTCAGAGCCCTCAGACGCAACATCTGTTCCTGCTTGTGTCAGCCCATTCAGGAGCGCGCTCAGTAGAACCATCCAGCAGGAATTCCCAAACTCTGGGCGGGTCCCGGATAAACCTCCGAGAGGGTCAGAGGTCAAGGTTGGACGACGTGCGGCCTCTCTGGATGTCTGCGGGGTGTCGTGTAAAAACACTTCAGCCAAGGTGTCTCCAGCGCCCATTCCCACCTTCGCTCGGGTCAAAGAGGACATTCTCACCTGGAACGCGGTCGGGCCGCATGTGGAGGTGCGATAACAGCGTAGAAGCGTTGTTTATTTGTGCAGGAGGTGAATGTGGGTGCTACCTGCCTCTCAGGCCATGTTGGAGACCACGTCTGTGAGTTGAGCCACGCTGCAGAGGAGATGTAACCTGGTGTGGGGGCGACAGCGTTGACTCCTGCAAGTGGAGCTGTTTGGGGAAAGATGCCACAGAGTGAAGCTTTTTTTTATGTTTCACTCTGTTTTAAACCCCCAACAGCGCTCACTGAGGTCCGTGTGGCAGTAAATAACGTCTAAAAGGAATCCAACATGCCCCTCGAGATCCAAGGCAAAACTAGCAGAGAGCCAAACCGTTCCACATTTTGCCACATTTGGAGCCTGACTGATGGACCAGCAAGAGGCAGAAGACGAAGAGGAGAATCTCACAGAGCACTTTTCAGTTTATCGTCTGAACATGGAAAGAGGGTCAGAATGCGTGCGCACACTTGCATTTATACGACCTTGTTTACTAACTGGGTTGGTTGAAGCGGATTTTATTTAAAGGAAAATGGAGCCAAAGGGTTTTTATCAGGGGAAAAAAAAAGTGAAACACCGAGGTATCTATCTGCACTCCTGTGTTGGTCTGTCACATGATATCCCAATAAAAACCCTGAAGATTTTACTGGTAATGGGAGAAAATACGAAGAGGTTTTATAAGGCGGTGCAGACTTAACGCGCCGCCCTAACATCTATTTGTCGGTGGGCGACGTGTTTTCTGCAGAATGGCGTCTGTTTTTTGATCAAATGCTGCCCAAACGTTCGCAGCTGGTTTCCCATCATGCTTAGAGGCGTGAGCCGGGCCCTTGAGGCGCAAGATCTTACGTCTTAAACTTGACTTTGACATCCTGATGTGGCAAAAAGTGTCGCCTGAAGCGCCGATCAGCCGCGGTCAGCCTCACTTCATCTGGTCTAAATTAGCTCTGAAGAGGCTCTGGCACTTTTAAACAGTCTGTGTGGCAGAGGTTTTGGCCCCTGGTACAAAAATGTCTAAACATAAATTTTATACATTTTTCCTCTTACCCTGCATGCTATCTGTCTAACGATGGCATTGCTTTAGTGTTATTTGCGTCCTGCAGGCACAGGACTGTGTCAAACGTCCTTGTTGTGTCAAAATAAACAGGTCGTCTCGCATTGATTAGACATTTCGCTCTGCCTGCCCTGCAGTTATTCGCTAATGTGCTGCTATAAGCGTAATGAGAGCAGGAGGAGGCAGCCTGACTGCTGCTGACCTCTGTAAGGGTCCCCCTCAGTGACGGGGGGCTTAAGCAGTCAAAGCCCAGGTCTGCTGGGTTTCCAAAAGAAGCTGAAAACATGAACAGAAATGCGGATAATCGCTTAAATATGTGTATTTCATTAAGTTATGGTTGGAAACTGCCTGTAATAAGAGACCGAAGTGAGAACCCCCTCATTAGAGACGTTTCCATCATTTTTTTATGGGTATTCTGAGGCTGAGTTGGAGCACAGAGGCTGTAAAACTGGAGAAAAGTCGGGTTCAGTAAAATAAATCTGAGTTTGATGTGGTTGCTGCTCTTTAAATGCATAAAAAAACTGTATAAACATTAATCTAAACTAGAACTTTCCTGTTTTAGGGTTACAACAACAAATGGCAGAATAAGGAGAGATGAAAAGGTTTAATGTGAATTTTCATAGCGAGGAGTTTAACTCTACAAAGATGAATGTGTCTTTAAACACACGGGGAAGTCATTAAGCTTCTGATTAATTCCCAAAACTTGAGTTAAATAGAGTAAAGCAAACTGTCTAAGCACTGATCTAAACTTCCGATCTGGTTCTCTGCTCGTTTCAAGATTTTACGTCCGCACAAATTCGTTAATGAAGATTGAAAAACAGTTGATTTTTTTTTAATGTCAATTATTTGCCAACTAGTTTTTATAATTTGTTTTGGAGGAACTTTAAATGTTTGATACTCCATGTGAGGATTTACTAAAATAAAGTCAATAAAGCGAATACAGAGACTCCAATCAGGCTTTTCCTGACACAAGGATCTCTCCCGTTCTTTGAGATCTCACCTCACACGCGTTTGTATAAATACTGTCTTCATTTATAATTAAATGCTGCAAACTTTGACCTTAAAAGGAAAGATCTGCGGTCGGTTCGCTGGTAGAGGAAGGGGTTTTAAATCCAACAGAAAATAAAGGGATTACAGGATTATCTCCGTTTATGCATCAAAGGATGTGTTCTACCTTTATCAGGTTTTTACTTAAGTCTAAACAAAAGTTGCGTCAAAGAACGCGCTCTTTGTTGACACGTTTCCAGGACAAAAAGAGGGTTTTCAGTTTTGATGCACTGACTGAAAAGAAAGAAAAGAAGTCCGACATTTTCTGTATTTAGGATGTCGCTTGTGCAAATCAATAAAATCTATCATGACAGTAACAACCACCAGGCTCTCGCAGTCCGTTTTCATGGAATAAAAACAACTTTTGTTTGTTCTTTTGTCGACTTCTTTTACGGAAAAGCTTAAATCTTTTAAAAAGTCACATAAAGATCATTAAAAAGCCCCACAGCCGAGATGCTGGAGATCAAATAAATGTGTGCGAAAAGGACGAGGCCTCTTAAGTCCTTATTTATGTTCTGTTTGCCTCTTCCAGTCAGTGTGACCCTCTTTGTTCCCCCATCAGACCTCCCCCATGTAAGGCCAGGACGGGAGCCGAGGGCTCCGAGGGGAGAGGCTGCTCAGCCAAGTGTGAGGGAGATGCGTATCGTTTAATTGGACGGGGCAACTTACTGACCTGGGACCGAGCCAAAAGCCAACTCCAAAAGCTTTGCGTCAGCTCCGTGTTTATGGCCCTGCAGAGAGATAAAAGAGACAAAAGAGGCCGAGAGAGACGGATGGCAGGGAGGCCGGACCCAGGATGAAACGAGGACAACAGGAGGAGGAGAGACGATTGGGTTGCTGTAACTTTTAAAATGCAATCTGTTCCGGCGTGGTTGCTTAATGAGCAGCGACCAAAAGCAATGCATCAGGTCAATGGAGACCCTTAAATGCATGACACGCTGCAGCTGTCGCCAAAGCGGCCGCTGGAAGCGATCAAAGTGAGGGCCGGGGCTTTTCCAAGAATCGCTTCTCAGAAGCGGCATTTGCCTCTGGGTGAGTCAGACGGGGAATCTGTTGCCTCGCAGCGTTTGCCTGGAGGACAGAGCGGCGATGAGGCGGTTTGTGGAGCAAACACCCCCCCGACGCAGAGCTCCTGTCTGGCAGCGGTGACTCAGTGTTGGTGCAACAGTCAGTGCGTTTGACTCAGTGTAGCCGCAGAAAGATAACGCAGCCAGACAAAAACAAGCCAACAGAGTCTGGCATTTATACAGGGACAGGTTGGTTTCCAAATTATGAGCAATAATCAGATGAATGGGCTTCCACAGACGGTTTTACCTCTTAACTCTGATCTGATGGACTGAAGGGAGCAAAAGATCTCCCTGCAATCAACCATTGCTCAGACGTCTTAAAGTTCACAAAAGTATTCACTGTTCTTTGGAGAACTTTAGATCTTAGCCTTAATTATATTTTCACATCCATCTCAGAAAACTAATTGTAATAATTAATTTTGAATAGAAATGAGGCATTTTAAGTTTTTTTTATTTTACATTTTTCTTTTAAACCTGAGTAATGCCCATTTACTGATATCAAATTTAATGCAGTGGTAGACTTTATGAAAATTATTATTTTTTAAGTAAACTTTAGTAAGAAAACTTTATATAGCACATTTCACAGATAAAAATCACAAAGTGCTTTACAGAGTGTAATAAATACCAAATAGAAATATCACAAGAACAGCTTACAAGGATAACATCAAAAATACGTACATTTAAGTCAACGCTTCTCTATGCTGGTGAAGGTTCTCAGTCATTCAGGTCATGATTCTTCCAAAAAAAGTTTTACTGTTTACTGTTTTTGCAATAAACGCTTTTCTAAATGAAAATGTCTTCAGTTGCTTTTTAAAGGATTCAAGTCATCCACACGGAGAGACAGGGGCAGGGCGTTCCTACAGCTTGGAAGGACAGATCCCCTCCAGTTTTAAACCGAGTCTTAGGGACCTAAAAGTAAGGGATTAAAAGGTCTGAGATGTATTGGGGGCCTGTCCATTAAACGCTCTAAAAGTCAAAACAAATTTTTTTAAATCTATTCTAAATTTGACAGGTAGCCAATGTAAAGAGGATGAAAGCAGTATGATGTGAGCCTTTCTGTTTGTTCCCGTTTAAAAGCCTCGCTGCAGCGTTCTGGACCAATTTATTAAAATAAATAAAAAGAGAGTTACAATAATCTAAACGAGAGGAAATAAAAGCATGAATAATCATCTCCAGGTCCGATTCGGAAAATTATTGCCCTCAATTTAGAGATATTTCTCAAGCGATAAAGGCAATTTTTAACTAGTGGGAATCCAGGGACAAAAAGAACACCAAGGTTTCTTAGACTGGGCCAGTAAACCAAAGTGTTTGGAGTTTCTGCTATGAGGCAATAATTGGAGTTTCAGTCTTATTGGAGTCCAACTCAAGACAGTTATTTGTAGCCAGTCCTTGATACAAGCAATACAATTTAGTAGGTCATCTAACTTGTTAAACTCTGAGTCATTAAAGGAGCAGTACAACTGAATATCATCAGCATATAAATGGTAAGACATATTTTTAAAGGTGCCAATGATCTTCCCAAGCGGTCTGATGTGCAAAAGAAACAAAAGTGGGCCTAGGACCGAGCTCTGAGGGACAGAGGTGTGACTGCAGACATAATATTATTCACAAACATGGAAAACGTTCTGTTGTTCAGATAGGAAGAAAACCACTCAGAAACAGTACCAGAAAGTCCTGACTCATTTTGTGGTGGATGTAAACAGATTTTTATGGTCAACCGTGTAAAAAGCTGAGGACAGATCCAATGGAAGCGTTACAGTGTACTGACCAGAGTCTGCAGCCATCAATATATCATTAAACGTCTTTAACAGAGCCGTCTCAGTGGATCTTACAGAAACCAGATTGGAACGCAGTAATTAAATGTCGATGTGCAACACAGTGATTTTTACACTTTTTTAAAAAATCTGAAACTGACATATTTCTCATTGCAACGACAGCAAAAGGTCGGCTCTAACTGTGTTTCCATGACATTTAAAAGTAACCTGTGCAGGAAAACTGGGAGCCGGTTCTCAGCTGAGCTCTGAGTCCCATTCTACTTTTAGATATTTAAAGAGAATAAACTACTTCCTTTTTCAATATAATATGCAACATTGTCTTTTAGGGGATAACGGGGTATAAGATCATAAAAACTGGGAATGGCTTTTACCTCACAGGAAACGATAGGTTAAAGTTTCCTACGGCTCCTTATGTAAATGTCCTAATCAGGACTGCCTTTCTTTTTCTAAAATGTAAATGAATGCATAAAATGAGACTCTCAGATCTACCCAGCTGTTCTATGACTGTTCTCGTTGCTGCAGCTTCTTTTTGACATGTCTCTGTACCTGGTGGCAGAGCGTGTCGTTTATGTCAGGAATATGTTTTTTGAAATGTGCATCTGTAGCTGAAACTGATAATTAAACAAAGCAGGAAGTTTTGTTTTTGCTGGTGTTTCTTTTTCCTTCGCTAAAACCAGTAAAAAGCCTCACAGCTAGCACTGACTGGCGCTGAAGCTGTTTGCAGGCACCAAATGTGTGCAAACCTGATTCAGTTTGAGACTAGACTCCAGGTTCGGTTTATAAAGTGCCAAAATTACAAAAAAATGTGTTTCAAGGCACTTTAAATCCACTTTGTACCGAAATCTGAAATTTGATCCAATTAGTCAGACTCAACGTTAATTAGATACAATCCAAGTTGATCCTGGTTATAAAACACTGCAGTCAAGTTCAGGTTATGGTGATCGGTTAGTAGTTCAGTTTTCAGGGAAGTTGATTACATCTGGTCAATTCTGGAGGAATCCCTCTTTAGCTCTGCAGGCAAAGTAACCCACTTTCAAATGAGGTTCTATGCTTGCATTTGTAAGAAAACTTGCCCATATTTATATACTTTTTAATGAATAATTAAAAAAAACAACAGTAAAATGCATCAAGCTCTCAGAGACCAAGGGGCCTCGTCTATAAAGATTGCGTACACACAAAACGGGACTGAAACCTTTGCGTACAGCACTTTCCACACAAAGGTTGTGATCTAAAAAAATAAATAAAAAATAAACGGGAAAATGTGTGGTTCTCGCGGTAAGTCCGACCCAGGCATACACACATTTTGGAGACGGGGGAAATTGGCAACGCAGACGGTAAAGCGGTTAATTGCAGCCAAACTGCACGATGATTCCTCTCAGACGTTCAATTGGATTCCATATCAGACTTTAATCACAGGTCGACTTTATTAAAAGCATTTAAAGCTGTAGTGTAACTACACATAAGGACCTTTCAAATAAATAAAATAAATGCCCATAAGCCAATTTAAATCTTAAATGAAAGTCGGCATAACATTTCATCAGAGTGTTGTACTATCACATTCCTCTCCCCGATGATCACCAGGGTGACGTGTGCCACAGATTAACACATAATTGGGACAAGGTGCGAGGCAATTACTTTAATTGCTGTAAATAGTTAAATACCGTCGTGGATGAATTGGCACGGCTGGACAACCCTGCAGATCAGAGGTTTTAGGGATCAAAGATGTGACGACTGGCTAATATGCTGCTTTAGACCCTGCTATAACAGAATGCTATACCCCCACACATATGTTGTTCAAGTTCTTTTAATCTGTACAACAAATGTGCTTTTACCTCTGATTTACACTTTTAATAAAACGTCGTTGATTTTTTTTTTTCAGTTTCTTTACTCTTTTCATCATGGTTGCCATTTTTAACCATGATACTGGACTATTGTAATTCTTTACTATCAGGAAGTCCACAAAATGCAGTTCAAAGTCTTCAGCTGATCCAAAATGCTGCAGCGAGAGTTCTGATGAAAATCAATAGGAGGGATCATATTTCTCCAATTTTAGCTTCCATTCATTGGCTTCCTGTTAAATCAAGAATAGAATTTAAAATTCTTCTTCTAACGTATAAAGCCCTTAATAATCAAGCTCCATCATATATCAGAGCTCTGATTACTCCGTATGTTCCTAACAGAGCACTTCGCTCTCAGACTGCAGGTCTGCTGGTGGTTCCTAGAGTCTCTAAAAGTAGAATGGGAGGCAGATCCTTTAGCTATCAGGCTCCTCTCCTGTGGAACCAACTCCCAGTTTTGGTCCGTGAGGCAGACACCCCGTCTACTTTTAAGACTAATCTTAAAACTTTCCTGTGTTACAAAGCTTATCGTTAGAGTGGCTCATGTTACCCTGAGCTACCTCTATAGTTATGCTGCTATAGGCTTAGGCTGCTGGAGGACATCAGGGCCTATTTCTCTCACTCTGCTGATTTCTCCTACTGCTCTCCAATTTGCATTGTTTGTTGTCATTTCAGCTTTTAACTTTTTGTTCTCTGTCATTTTTCTCTTCATAGAAGGTACACCTGGTCTGGCGTCCTGTTAGCTGTGACATCATCAGGGGAGACAGATCATCCTCTATTACCATCTAACATAGAAAGTACTCCTGGATCAATGTGAGCTTCTGTGCTTTCTGTGTCTCTGCTCTGTCTTCTCTAAGCCCCAGTGGGTCGAGGCAGATGAGCGTTCACACTGAGCCTGGTTCTGGTTCTGCTGGAGGTTCTCCTCCCTGTTAAAGGGGAGTTTTCCTCTCCACTGTCGCTTCATGTATCCCTCAGTATGAGGGATACTCATACTGAGCCGCTGAAGAAACGCCTCGTCACACAAACTTCTGTGGGTAGAGAGAACAAGTTGGTGACTGGGATGGCTTACCGACAACAGGAACTAGAGATTTTCAATTCAATTCAATTCAATTTTATTTATATAGCGCCAAATCATGAAACATGTCATCTCAAGGCACTTTACAAAATCAAGTTCAATCATATTATACAGATTGGGTCAGATTATACAGATTGGTCAAAATGTCCTATATAAGGAAACCAGTTGATTGCATCAAAGTCTTGACAAGCAGCATTCACTCCTGGGGAACCGTAGAGCCACAGGGAGAGTCGTCTGCATTGTACATGGCTTTGCTGCAATCCCTCATACTGAGCAAGCATGAAGCGACAGTGGGAAGAAAAACCACCCATTAACGGGGAAAAAAAACCTCCGGCAGAACCGGGCTCAGTATGAACGGTCATCTGCCTCGACCGACTGGGGTTACAGAAGACAGAGCAGAGACACAACAAGAGAGACAAAAAAGCACAGAAGCACACATTGATCTAGTAATCTGTTCTACATTAGATGGTAGTAACGGGTGAGCCGTCTTCTCTGGATGATGTCAAAGTTAACAGAACGCCAGACCAGGTGTACCTACTATGAAGAAAAAGAGAGAGAGCAAAAAGTTAAAAGCTGAAATGACGACAGTCATTTCAATGTAATACAATGCAAAACTGGAGAACCGTAGAATGAAGAACAGTAGAAATCAGTAGAGTGAGAAAATTAGACCCTGATGTCCTCCAGTAGCCTAAGCCTATAGCAGCATAACTATAGAGGTAGCTCAGGGTAACATGAGCCACTCTAACTATAAGCTTTGTCAAAAAGGAATGTTTTAAGATTAGTCTTAAAAATAGACAGGGTGTCTGCCTCACGGACCAAAACTGGGAGTTGGTTCCACAGGAGAGGAGCCTGATAGCTAAAGGATCTGCCTCCCATTCTACTTTTAGAGACTCTAGGAACCACCAGCAGACCTGCAGTCTGAGAGCGAAGTGCTCTGTTAGGAACATACGGAGTAATCAGAGCTCTGATATATGATGGAGCTTGATTATTAAGGGCTTTATACGTTAGAAGAAGAATTTTAAATTCTATTCTTGATTTAACAGGAAGCCAATGAAGGGAAGCTAAAATTGGAGAAATATGATCCCTCTTGTTGATTTTCATCAGAACTCTTGCCGCAGCATTTTGGATCAGCTGAAGACTTCGAACTGCATTTTGTGGACTTCCTGATAGTAAAGAATTACAATAGTCCAGCCTTGAAGTAACAAATGCATGGACTAGTTTTTCAGCATCACCCCTGGACAGAATGTTTCTAATTTTGGCGATATTCCGGAGGTGAAAAAAGGAAACTCTGGAAACCTGTTTAATATGGGATTTAAATGACATGTCTTGGTCAAAAATAACACCAAGATTTTTTACTTTATTACCAGAGGCCAAGTTAATGCCATCCAGATTCAGTGATTGATTAAGAAGTTTATTTTTTGAGGACTCTGGCCCAAAGATTACAACTTCTGTCTTGTCAGAATTTAAATGCAGGAAATTTAAAGTCATCCAGCTTTTGATGTCATCAAGACATGACTGCAGTCGAAGTAACTGATTGGATTCATCAGGATTTATGGATAGATATAGCTGAGTGTCATCAGCATAACAGTGGAAATTAATCCCATGCTGTCTGATAATTTTGCCAACCGGAAGCATATATATAGTAAATAGAATTGGTCCAAGGACTGAACCCTGTGGTACTCCACAGGTGACCCTAGAGTTTGAAGAAGATTTATTATTAACATGAACAAACTGGAATCTGTCCGACAGATAAGATTTAAACCAGCCTAATGCTTTTCCCTTAATCCCTACAGTATGCTCAAGTCTTTGTAGGAGAATATTGTGATCAACTGTATCAAATGCAGCACTGAGATCTAACAGGACAAGTATAGACACAAGTCCATTATCTGAGGCCATGAGAATATCATTGGTGACCTTCACCAGAGCTGTTTCAGTGCTATGATGAGCTCTAAAGCCTGACTGAAACTCCTCAAGTAGGTCATTACTTTGTAAATGTTCACAAAGTTGATTAGCAACTACTTTCTCAAGAATTTTAGATAAGAAAAGAAGATTAGATATAGGTCTGTAGTTTACTAGCTCATCTTGATCAAGAGAAGGTTTCTTAAGTAAAGGTTTAATAACAGCTACTTTAAAAGCCTGTGGTACATATCCATTTACTAAGGATAGATTAATCATGTCTAAAATAGGACCACTGATCAGAGGGAATACCTCCTTAAACAACTTGGTTGGGATTGGGTCTAACATACAGGTAGAAGGTTTAGATGAAGCTAATATTCTAGATAGCTCAGAAAGCTCTACTGCTTTTAAACAGTTCAGACACTGCACAGGTTCTAAGGATTCCTCCAATGCTGCCTCACTTACTGTGGACGAGGTAATCATGTTTGGGAGGATGCCAATTATTTTATTTTTAATGGAATCAATTTTATTTATGAAGAATCCCATAAAATCATTACTGCTAAGAGCTAAGGGGATGGCTGGATCAACAGAGCTGTGGCTCTGGGTAAGTTTGGCAACTGTATTGAAGAGAAATCTAGGATTATTCTTATTCTCCTCAATTAATGATGAAAAATATGCTGCTCTAACTCTGCGAATGGTCTTGTTATACAACAATAGACTGTCCCTCCAGATTAGGTAGGATTCCTCTTGGTGTGTAGAGCGCCATTTTCTCTCCAATTTCCTAACATTGTGCTTCAAGGAATGCAGCTCTGAATTAAACCAAGGAGCCAGCTTCCTGTGAATAATCACCTTCTTTTTCAAGGGAGCTACATTGTCTAATGCAGAACGCAATGACAAAGTCATACCGTTTACAAAGACATCTATTTGTGAATTGGAAGAAACAACATTGCTGCCATCTACAGGGCATTTCTGCAATACGGAGGATATTAAAAAGGGGACAGACTCTTTAAGTTTTGATACAGCATTATCGGATAAAGATCTACTATAATGGAACCCTCTTTTGGGGGTGGAGAACTCCGTTAGATTAAACTCAAATGTTATTAAAAAATGATCAGATAGGACAGGGTTGTGAGGAAATACTGTTAATTCTTCACAATCAATGCCATATGTCAGCACAAGGTCTAAAGTATGGAGCCAAGAGTGCGTCGGTTTATGCACATTTTGAGCAAAACCAATTGAATCTAGGATAGTTTTAAAGGCTACACTAAGGTTATCACATTCTGTGTCAACATGGATGTTAAAATCACCCACTATAATAACCTTATCAGTATTTAACACCAAATCAGATAAGAAGTCTGACAGCTGATCCAAAAACTGAGTGCAAGGGCCTGGTGGACGATACAAAACAATAAACAGAAGAGGTTTTATTGCTTTGCAGTTTGGATGAGGGAAACTGAGGGTTAAATGTTCAAAAGAACTGTAGTTATTAATTGGCCTGGGACTAATTAATAAATCAGACTGAAAGATGGCTGCCACTCCTCCTCCTCTTCCCATAGATCTGGGAATGTGGAAATTTGAATAATTGGAGGGAGTTGACTCATTTATACTAACGTAGTCCTCTTGTAGCCAGGTTTCTGTGAGACAAAACAAATCAATCTGATTATCAGAAATCAATTCGTTAACTAACAAAGTCTTTGGAGGGAGAGACCTTATATTTAATAGACCACATTTAATTATTTTATTTTTAGGTTCAAGGTGAACCGTATTGATTTTTATTAGGTTTTTATGATTTGTTCCTTTTAGATAAGTTTTTGATCTGTTAAGTTTTGGCCGTGGGAAAGACACCGTCTCAATAGGATAATGGGTGGGTAACAGTACAGAAGCTGCAGAGAGGTGTGTTAAACTACGGCTCTGCTTCCTGGTCTGGACCCTGGGTTGTCAGCATTTAGGAGAACTAATAAAACCGGCCAGATTTCTAGAAAGAAGAGCTGCACCATCCAAAGTGGGATGGATGCCGTCTCTCCGGATCAGACCAGGTTTTCCCCAGAAAGTTCGCCAGTTATCAATGTAGCCCACGTCGTTTTCAGGACACCACCTAGACAACCAGCGGTTGAATGATGACATGCGGCTAAACATGTCATCACTGGTCAGATCAGGCAGGGGACCAGAGAAAATTACGGAGTCCGACATTGTTTTAGCAAACTCACACACCGAAGCAACACCAACTTTAGTGACCTCCGATCGGCGTGACCGGGTGTCATTACCGCCAGCGTGAATAAAAATCTTACTGTATTTACGCTTATCCTTAGCCAGCAGTTTTAGGTAAGATTCTATGTCGCCCGTTCTGGCCCCTGGCAGGCATTTAACTATGGTCCCTGGTGTCTCTAGTGCCACGTTTCTGACTATTGAGCTCCCAATTATCAGGGTCGGCTTCTCAGCGGGTGTGTCGCTGAGTGGGGAAAATTTGTTAGAAACGCAGACGGGTTGGTGGTGAACTGGGGGCTGAAATCTAGAGCTATGCTTCCTACGAACTGTCACCCAGCCGGCCTGCTTACCCGGCTGCTCGGGTGCTTCTGGAGGACCACTAAGTGAAGTAACGCTAGGTCTATGTGGCTCCGCGCTAGCAAAGGGGCGGCTATCAGCTGGTCTTTCCATAGCACGGAGCCGGGTCTCTAATTCTGACACCCTCGCCTCCAAAGCTACAAAAACACTACATTTATTACAAGTACCATTATCACTAAAGGAGGCAGAGGAATAGCTAAACATCTGACACAGAGAGCAGGAGATAAGGGGAGACTTAGTAAGAGACGGAGAAGCTGAAGTAATAGTAGGAGAGGAAGCCATTGTGGAGCTAAAGCTAGGCTAGGCTAAAGCTAGGCTAGCGCCCTTCTACCACGCCAAGAGAGCAAACCGTGAAACACGAGGAGTTCCCAAGCGTGATGTGCAGCAACAGAAAATGTTTTAAAAGTGCTTATGTGTTAGAAACAGATGTTACAGCAAAGAGATTAAAGATAAAAGCGAGAGAATCTGGAGCAACAAACCGTTGCTCACGCAGTGAAAACAGGAAGTGATGCAATACGCCTTACCGCAAACAGGAAGTGACGTCACGGGGGAGTGACGTCACTTCCCCTCCACTAACCTGCCACGATCCCCAGGCTGATTTGTACTCAATTCTTTATGTTCTGAAGATGGTGCCCTCTCTCATTTACCCTTTAATGTGGGTCATTTGGTTTTATATTTTGTTTATTCCTATTTGTTCTTGTTATATTCCTGTTTCCTCCCTGTTTGCCTTGTCGTTGTCCTCCCTCTCCCTCAGCTCTGCCTTCATTGCTCCCACCTGTGTTTTCATTATCAGCTGATTGACTCCACCTGCCTCCTCTCTCCCCGTCCTCTCAGCATTGAAACAGGTTGGTTTCATGTACACCAGGCTGGTTCCTTCCTCCGGTTGTTTTCCTGCCTGTGCTCCTTGGCTTGCCTTCCCTGTGTGCACTAATGAAACTATTAAACAAATATCAAACAGATGTGTTACGCAGCATCCAAAAGCGAGGTCAATATTCAGGCAATAGTCCTTCTCAGAGGGCCGGTGCGGTGGCACCAAAGAGCAAACATGGCGTGAAAAGTTATAGATCTATGGTTTCTTAAAGTTTTAAGTAAAACCTTATCAGGTCAGGTTTTCACTGCAGAAACAGAACAAAAAATAAATACAGTTTTCTTGAAATTAGTGTATTTGTCCTTGATTTGAGCAGGTAAATAAGATGATCTGCCAATGGAATGGGTATTTTGACCCCTAAAATTAGATAATTAGATATCCTGCAGTTGAAATAAGATGATCGAGATGAAATGTTCCTAATTTAAGTGCAAAAATCTTATTCCAGCCACAGATAATCTTATTTACCTGCTCAAATCAAGTACAAATACAGTCATTTCAAGAAAAATTTACAAATTTTTGGTTCAATCTTTGCAGCGTTCTGTCTCTTTGTGATGACTTCACTGGATCTGCTCTGGTTGTGCCTGAAAAGACGATAATCAAAAACGTGCAAAATAGCTCCTTGACGGTCCTGCTCTGAATAACACCTGAATTTAGTGCGATCTATTTGGTGAATCTGATGCAGAAATAGTAGCCAGATCCAAAACAGTTGCTTAAGGCGGAGTTTGAATTTCCTTGTCTGTGCTCAGACGTTGCAGTGTCGAACATACTCCAGTTGATCTTTTTTTTTTTTTATGAGGAATTAGTGACAGAAACCCGTTCATGCAAATGTCTGTAATTCTTGCTTTGTAGTGTCTATTTATACAACAGGGTCAAAGGTTGGGCCAGAGGTGATGAGGAAGTGGGTGAAGTTCCTGAACTTTGCTCCTGTTTTTAGTCGTGTCGAATCTTCTTTGTGAAAATCAGCAATACCTCAGCCTTCTCTTGTCCACCATCGTCAATTTCCTCCGCTGTAGCGACTTAAATCTGGCTGGCTACATTTATTTGTATCTAAATGCAACAAGAAGGGTATCAACAACAGTCTGACAGTGTTTACTCCTCTCTCTCTCTGTCCTCAGGAGGCTGACTCTGAACCGGGTCCTGACCTTTGCCTTGCTGCTGGCCGCCCCCGGCTCCCTCGTCTCCCCGCAGAGCGTAAGTCCAGCCGTCCCACATTAACATAAATCTCTGCACAGCCTCAAACTAAAATAACCCCTGCTAAACTAACCCTGAGAATAGCTTGTCACCTCAGGTTCCTTTGAAATCACCGCTATGAAAAGCTTTTGACACAGAGGAGCAGGGTTTCCATTCAACTGCTCCGTGACCCAAATGAACCAAACTGGGGCTGCAACCAACCGGCGCTGTCTTTGTCTTTCTTCACTAAATATTTTTAAGTTACTCTAAAAAACTACTGGGGATGAACCAAATAAAAGATTTGTCATCAAAGGCTTGATAAAAATCCCTTTCATCAGTTGCCGCTTCTCGCTCCTTAATCTGGATTTTTAACATTGAACTCTCACCTCTTGGTAGATGAGTCTTTTTCAGGAGGATTCCTCGCTTCCTTCCACTGATCTCTGACATTTGATCTCATAACTCATTTTGTCAAATGCTGTTTTATGAAGACATGATGTTTTCACTTCTCCGCCCTGAGTCTTTGGCATCTCCCTCCTTCTGCCTCTTTGTGTCCATTTTGCATTCCTCCCGTTTTGTTTTTACCGGCTCTAAACGCTAAAATCTGATGCGCTGGAACATGTTTTTCTGTTTTCCCTCCCTGTTGTTTTAACAAGCAGCTCTCTTGCTAGGGGCCACAATTCCCATTATTCATAATGATGCAACGGTTATTTTGTTTTCATGTCACACTCACTGGCACATTTTGAATTGTGCATTAATTATTTATTTTTTAAATGTTTTCCCCTACTTTCTACTAAAATAGACATTTATTGCAATAATTACTGTAAGTTGGAAACAAAATGCAAACGTTTTATCAGAAAAAAACAACGTAATTTGTACCTGCATGCAAATTAGATACAAATAATGAAGCTTAAACAATAAACATTATATTGAGAAATGGAGCTGAAAGTGCAAATACAGCAGCCTGCAAATTTTTTATCAAATAGCTGGCAAAAATAAGATCATCCACCCATCGTTTATACCCACCTGTCGGTGCAGGAGGGAGGCAGGGAACACCTGGACAGGTTGCATCACTGAGCAACACAGAGACACACAGACCAAACAGTCACCTAAGGGCAATTAAGACAAACCAATTAACGTAGCAGTCGTGTTTTTGGACTGCGGGAGGAAGCCAGAGTACCAGGAGAGAACCCATGCATGCACAAGGAGAACACACAACCTCTGTAAAGAAAGATCCCAGGTTGGGATTTGCACCCAGGACTCTTACCACAAGACAACTGTGCACTGTACAGCTGTCAGAATATCACCTTTTAAGAAATAATAGTTTTTAGACAAACTTTCTGGTGCCACAAATATGAATACTTTATAGAAGACGGCATTTTTTCTGTACGTGTAGCGTTTCATGAGGAAAGGTGAAGAGGCCCACACAACCTCCACTGTACTTAACCATCAGCATGAGGTGCTTTTCCACATTTTCATTCCTTGTTTCACGGCAGACCCACCGGAAGTGTCTGTTGGTTAAAAAAATAAAGTGTAAAATTAGTCTCTGACCGAAGTACACAGTTCAGGACAAAACCTCAATTACAAACAACAAATCTGCTACTTTTATGTTCCTGATGGTAGCACAGAAAAGCCTTCTTCATGGCATGGCTCCTAATCAATCGGGACGTAATTTTTATGCAGACTTGGTGACCCTAAGATGCTGTTCTTTGCTCCTTGAACAGTGAGCTCTGGGTTTTTACCAACTTTACCGTTCTCCTTGTGGGGACATGATAACCTTGGGTTGTCCTCCAGCACCGTTTATCACCGTTTCACTTGTTTTAAACCTCTCAACTCTCACGGCATATATAGCAAGTTTAAGCCAATGGTGGTTTTTATATATTTTTCATATTTCTACTCCGTGGAAACAGGAATTTGTAGAGCAAAAAAAAGTACAAAAGATGGAAATCCTTTATTTGTATAAACTCTACAGGAATATAATAACCAGCGCCTCCCCATCAAACTGCAGTAAAAACATTTAGACACAGTAAACATAAATTCTCAAATAAAGTAATTTTCACACCCGTTTTCTGATTAAATGTGTTGGACTTTTTATTTTTAAGATTTCTCATTTCGTTTTGGGTTTATTTGATGCTATTCTTTTGTTTAGGCCTCTTAATTTTAATGTTTCAGCAGCGAGGAACGCTGGGAGATGAGTGTCTGTGTCTCTAATTGGTTAATTAAAGATTCTTCTCAGGGAGCAGCTTTCTGCACCAATCGGCACTTTTTTTGTCATTTTTCATCCAGTCAAATTAATTAATCACTCCTGTCAATCAAAGTCACACCCCTGGCAGATTAAATCCGCATTTCCCTCAAACATACAGATACAGAGTCAGACAACAACAACAAAACAGGAGAAAATGCCGCAGCAAAATAAAATTTGATAATTTACTTATGCCGGAGGACAAAAGTAGATAAAGGAATTTGGACCAGGCAGACCAGACTTAAAAAGTAGAGTTTATTGTTGTAATCTTTTGTACTCTTACTAAATAATTATAGGTTACATAGTTTTAAAATGTTCTGTGAGATTATACTAGATGGATCTTTTCAGGGGGTTCCCACTCATCACCGACAGCGGTGCCAATAAATGTGCAGAGTGCTTTCAGGGATACACGCCATAGTATAAAAACAAGGATCTGATAAAGTGTTTGACTCGTCGTCTTTTTAAAACTGCTCTGAAAACCAACCTTTTCTCATCAGCTTTTGATTTAACATGAAAGAGCTCACCTTCTTCATTTATTCAAGTTGCTTATAACATGTTTTATGTGCTTTTATATTGTATTTTACTCCAGTTGCCTGTAACGTCTTTTATGTGTTTATCACGAGTGCTTCACATATTTGTTCAGCATTTTGGTCAGCTGTGCTGTTTTTAAAGTTCTTATAAATAAAGCTGGGTTGTCTTGGCTTGGCTTATCAGTGACAGTATTTCAGACTTGGTTGAATGAATATTATATGTTTATTCTAATATTATATGCATGAAAAGGTGCATATCTAGTCCAGATGTTTGTTTGCATAACTTTGGAGACTAGGAGAGTTTGCTGATCTGAAGCATTTACCTTTGCTCTCGTTTTTTCCACTATGGTTCGCTTTCTATACAAAGTTTCTTTTCTTCTCTTTGACTTGAAGAGGGGGAAGGAGTGTACTGTTAAGGTCAAAGGTTGCTTTCATTAATCTAGAAAGCCAGCTCCCCCCATCTCCAACTGTTATCAACGCTAATTTGAACGGGAGTAACACTAATGAGGGCAACCTCTGGAGACCCTGCCAAGAAATTATGGGGAGTAGTAGCACAGGTCGGGTTTCAGCTCAGTGTGTGTGTGCAGAATGAGTCACAAAGTCAAGGAGACTCGATTAGTTTGGTTCTTTCTGTTGTAACTTTAATTTTCCAAGGCTGCTCAGCTAAAGTAACGTTTGATTTGCTTTGAAGGAGTTTTGTTTTTGCAAAGATTTTGCGGAAATTACAAATTTTACGCACGTGGGGCAAAAACATAAAAAAGGTAAAGCAATAAGATGGTTCAGGGCTGTTTTTGAGATTATGTTTAAACAGCCCTGCAGTAAATTAATAGCTTTTATGAAAACCTGCTGCTAAAACAATTATAAAATTCCCAGTTTGAAAAGTCGCAATGATTATTAGAGTAAAACGATGTTGGAACAGTTTTTAGTAAAATACTCAGTCATAGGGATGGGTACCTTCCACATTTGAACTGATTTGGTAACAATACCCGGCATCTGGGAATCAGTACCTGTACTCAACGGTACCAATTTTTGGTATTTCTGTGTGTTTATGTCGTAATAAATGTTAATTAGTTTAACAATGAAATCTATAAACTATTGAATTTAACATATGTATTTCTCAATATGCCCTGCGACAGACTGGCGACCTGTCCAGGGTGTACCCCGCCTCTCGCCCATTGAACCCTGGAGATATGCACCAGCACCCCTCGTGACCCCATGAGGGATAAGCGAGTCAGAAAATGGATGGAGGGATGGACATTTCTCAATATATAAACTTTGTTAGGATCTCCAAATGAACTTTATGAAATAATTTATGAATTTGAATACATTGCTTAAATCCACACCACATTAAACAAATTGTAATTATCAGAGGCACACAAAGTGAACAAGGCGAATAAGTGACTGAAGTTGTGTGTGAACAAAATTCAGAGAATTATTTTACTGCAACAGGAACAAAGGACTATGTTGGAAACATGATATTTTATCCCGTTTTGTGATCCAGGGCACAATACATGTGGAAACGGAGTGGATCTCCTCTCTAGTCTCTTTGCTCTGACTGCACGCGGGTTTCAGGATGAGGCTGTTGCAGCTGTATGTTTTGATTTTACATGAATAGGTACTCAGTAGAAACTATGGAATTTTGTTGGTAACTATAAAAGTAACAAATTCGTTATCGTAGTCACTGCTTTAAAAGAGATAGCTACAAGTGTAACTCCCCCCGGCCATTAGCTGGCACACTCACTCTTGCCCACTCTTGTTCCAACCTTCAACTCTACCATTTGTAAGCCAGTTGCCAGTTCCGGTAACATTAGCATTAGCAAAATGGTTAGCATTAGCAAAATTTAACTTACTCGTACAGAAGGAAAACAGCAACTTCTGTGTAGCTTCTGAGTCCCTTTGCTTCCTTAAGTCGGCACCAACGCTCAAAAGCTTGACCAATGTGCACCGTTGTTTTATGGTCTGCTTGAACCTGAGATATGTGAAATTCAGAAGAAGCCATTTCTCGGCGGTAAAAGGGAGCTACTACAATCACGCAGCAACTGAGCTCTGTCTCACGTGACTACAACTGACTATTCCTTAATCTTGCCTGCCAGATGAATTTTTTGCGGCAGGAATATGCTTTTACATGGAGGCGAGTTACTCTTTAAATTCTTTACAAGAGCTTCCTTGGGAAGTGGAGGAATCTAAAAAAGGCGACTGACAAGGTCTCAAGGAAGATCTGGTGAACAATTCAGTGAAAAAAAAAAGTAGGCCCATCCCAGGCTGGGCTTATATTTGAGTGGGAAATTTTGCACTGAGATCAAAGATACTGATGAATAGTGGAAGGAATACCTGAAGTATGCCCTTGTTCAGAAGGTCCATTTCCTTGAGAAAGGTCCTAAAGGTATTTATAAAACTGACAATTGTGAATAAATTGTGCCCAGAGATCTAAAAATCTCTGTCATCCAATGGAGAATTGGGACAAAGCCTCTGGAGTTGCAGGACAGTGTGGTGGTCCCAATTTTTAAAGACCAAAGAGTGTCTTTGATGTATCGATGGATCCCGATTATCTGCCTCCCTGAGAAGGACATCTCTGTGGTGCTGGAGAGGAGCTTCCAGGTGCCAAGGTCACCTTTAAAGGCTATCTGGTTGCTTTCTCAAAACGGCTTCAAGCTTGTTTCCGAAGCACATTTGACTGAGCCAGGGCTTCTTCTGCAGACTGGTCCTTCTTCTGGTTTTCATGGACCAGATCCAGATGTGTAATTGTGAAGAGGAAGGTATCTGGTTTTGGAACCATGGTGTCTTTTGCGTTTTCCAGATGTTCTGGTTCTGCTGGCGTCTTCAATCAATGACCTTTAGAGCAGAGGAGTCTAAAGTGAGTCAGACGTAGATCTGAGAGTCTCATAGGTGGACTGCCTGCGTCTTGACGTCTTGGTAACATGATGATGTGATGGAATGAGGCACCATGATTGGTGGAGACTTCACCTCAGTATGGAGGCTGTTGGTCTGAGCCGTGGCGAACAAGGAGCTGACACAAAAGGTGAAGCTCTTGATTTACTGGTCCAGAACCTTCGGCTCTCCCCTATGGTCACGAAACATGGATCATGACCCAAAGATCATGTACCTTTGAGTTGAGGAACGACATCTTCCTGAGGGGAACCTGAGTGGAGCCGCTTCTCTTCTGCATCATGAGGAGGCAGTGAAGGTTTTTGGGAATTTGACTGCGATAGCTACAGGGGATTCTGGGATATCCCAATGGGTGGGTGAACCATGTAGACCATGAACTCACAGAAAGGATTAAATATTCCTTCTGAAATTTAAATGTGTTGGGGTTTGCCAGAAAGAGCTGCATATGTTACTTAGGAGGGAGACGTTTTCCTCATGGAGATCTTGCCTATTAAACCATATGTTGACTAAACCTAAGACATTATTTTATGGATACGTGGAAATGTGTCCATTTTCTACTTGAAGCTGGCTTCAGTTCGATTGGTCCAAAGTCAAAGCTCGCATGGATTAGAACCGGGTTCTAGTGCTGAGTGCAAGTCGCTAAACCTGAAAGCGCGATCCTCCACCCCAGTGTCAAGTCTTCTGCAGCCTCCAACATGTTTTCTTCCACAATTCAATTCAATTCAATTTTATTTTATTTCTATAGCTCCAATTAACATCATGTCATCTCAAGGCTCTTTCCAAAGTCAGACTCCATCAGATCCTCCAGGTTGGTCAGAAAGTTTCCTCTCTAAGGAAACCCAGCAGGTTGCATCAAGTCTCTCCAAGCAGCATTCACTCCTCCTGAAAGAGCGTAGAGCCACAGTGGACAGTCGTCTGCATGGTTGATGGCTTTGCAGCAATCCCTCATACTGAGCATGCATGAAGCGACAGTGGAGAGGAAAACTCCCCTTTAACAGGGAGGAAAACCTCCAGCAGAACCAGAACCAGGCTCAGTGTGAACGGCCATCTGCCTCGACCGATGGGTCCAATCATCTTCCCATCATATCTGACCAGCTTCCCTGCAGAATAAAAGCATTCCCACAGCATGATGCTGCCACTACCATTTCCATTTAAGAGACAAATACTTTCTACAGTAAGTCTACAGCAGGGATCACCAACCTTTTAGTAACTGAGAGCTACTTCATTGGTACTGTGTCATACGAAGGGCTACCAGTACTGACCTTTGAACTACAAGAGTAAGGGCTCACCTCAACTTTATGTAATATAAACATGTTTTTAATGTCTTTATCATTTTAAATACAAGTATGATTAAAATGCAAGAGCAACTGAATAAAATAACATTTTAGATGCAGCTCACTGGAGGGTTGTGCTATTTTCTGAACAGGCTTGAGGGCCCCACATGTGGTCCTTGGGGCACCATGTTGACCCCAGGTCTACACTTTCGCATTTTGTGCATTTTTCTGTATTTTTCTGTATTTTCTTCTTTCAGGATTTGACACGCCATTCATTTAGTTCTTCAAAGTGCATCTTTAAAAAAAAAAAACTTAACCAGCTTTGAGTCCAGCATTGCCTTTATAGTTGGGTTCGGAAGGAATTGATTAAAATTGGTTTTGTTTCCTTTCTCTGGTGTAGAGGGGATTATGGTTTGGATGAAAAGCGTAACTTTTTTAATAGTTTGCACACTTCTTCTTCTTCTTTTGTAACATTTTTTTTTATTTTATTTTGCACAGCGGAGTCCTCAGACGCCTCTGACTTCAGCTCTTCCTGACAGAACGTGAGCTGCAGCCGTCCTCAAAGAGTTAAACCTGGAGCTCGTACAGCAGCTCCTGTGTGAGAATCTGGTGGGACGGCTGCCAGTTTCACTCCTCCTCCGGGGCAGAAACTCTGGAATGTGTTTGAGGAGAACCACAGAGATTTCTCTAATCACTTTTATTGTTTTGCTCTGCTGATCCTGATCCATCAACCTCACAGAGTTGCTTTGTTATTTCTAGTCCCATCAAATGTTTGAAGAGATTTATCTTCCCCTTAGATTTCTGTTGAAAATATAAAGAGGGCTTTGTTGGGAGTCACATGGAGCTTCATCGAAACCATTTCTCTCACACAAGGTGGCATCTCATCAATCTGGGCTTAGTGTTTTCTCTACATCTTGAGCACAATCATTGCGGGCTGCTGACAATTGAAATGTGCGTCGGGACAGCCTAAAACACGCACAGTGCCGATGCAGAGTGATCCTGCTGAGTTATTTTTACGGTTGTGGGGTTTCTACAGTTGTTAGAAACAGAGAGCAGAAAGGAAATAAAAGAAAAATTTCTCTCAAGATTTTTGTGATTCTTAATATTTCTGTTTTTTGTTTTATTGCTTTAACGGCTTTTGTTCACTCACGTCCTCCCATTTACAGTTTTTTAACTTTACTCAGACACAGTCGTTAAAAAGTATTTGCTCCTTACAGATTTAGTCTGTTTATGCTTTTTCACACTTAAATCTACTCTGACGCGTAGCTGCAGTCTAAACAAAGGTAAAACAACAATGTTCACCAGCTCTCTGGAAAGAAGCACGTCGCTTTTAGCAAGCCATGAACCTCATCAACAGTAAAATTCAGAGATCGAAAATAGAAAATATGGCAAAAATAATATAAAGGCACTAATATCAAAGACAAACTACAGATACATCAAGTTTTAAGCTCTTCTGGGAGTTTATTAATATTATTCGTCCACAGACATTCATGGCTACGTTACCTTGATGCAGCGAAGCCGTTGTTCTGAAGATTACCCAGAATCCCTTGCTGCTCATACTACTGACTGCAGGTAGAGACCAAACAGCAGATGGTGCTGTTGTCCCATTTAGCAGCATTCATCTATAACGTACAAACTTTTTAATTGTCTTACACCTGCACTGTATTTTCTGGACACAAGAACGTCGAGGTTGTTCTCTTCTGTTCTGTTGCTCATTAAGCCGTTTACTGGCCTGTTGTTTTTGGCTGTGGAACCCTCCCAGGGAGGCCATTTATGCCTAAACTCACTTTGTTATTGTTGAATCATAACCGCCGTCCTTAACTGAGCAGCTTTGGATGGTTCTTTTATGACTCCTGGATGAGTCCACAATGTGCTCTTGCAGTATATCTGTTAGGCTAATCATTCCTGGGAAG